>VWYI01024980.1:0-77740 GCA_013399455.1 Anthoscopus minutus
TTTTAATTTTTTTATTATTATTATTAAAATTTTAAAAAAACCAAGAAAAATCAGTTTGTGTAATTAGATTAAGTTAATTCTTGGTTTTAATAGTAATTACAAGTGTATTGCAATACCAAATTGAGCCATAAATAAACATGCTGAAGTTCTCAGCTACCCCTAAGATTCAGATTTTTTCCTGCATTGAGATAAATTCATTATGTTACCCACTTTACTTGAAAGCAGTATGTGGCCAAGGTCAGAGATGCCTTGTTGTGTCCCACCAAAGCGCTACAGCACTTGAGCACTCACATTTCGTGGCACTTTATTCTAGTATGTGAAACTGGGGTCTCAAGAGCAGGTATTTGGTTTGTTTTCCCATGCATTAATAGAAAATGCAATGATCAGTGCAGAGCATCTGAACTTGGATCACCTCGTTCTTCCATCATGTGTCAGTCCCTTAAATGACCCCATTTATTTTTTTATAGCTGTTTACTGTCAAGGTCAGCTTTCACATTGAGGGTAAAGAGAGAAACTTCAAGGCAAGGGGGCTCCTGTTTGTGTTTAAAAAAGAAGTGAAGATGAAATACTAAATTGTGACTTGTGCCACTTCCAAGCCAAAATATTTGTCTTTAAATTTGCATTTTTTGGAAGAGAAGAAGTAAGTTAAGATTAAATCAGTGATAAACGGTGACTTAAAAAATGCAGGCGTCTAAATTAATGAAATGAACTTTGCCACAAGACAGGGCTTTTTTAGTGCTAGTTAGTGTAGTTGTCATGATCAGAGGGAAAGGCCTTTGAAGTTCAGGTCTTTTCATTCTTAATTCTCTGCTGTGATTCACCCTCAGCTGAAGCTGTGCAAAAGGGGAAAGCCACTCCAGTTATCAGGACTGCCCAGTTTTATAACTTCCAGCACGTTGCTGTAGCACGTTAGTGAGTAATGTACTAATGCTGTGAATGTGACATGTGTAAGAAGCCTTTTATAAGCAGCTACTTACTGCAAGTGCTATCCCTTATCTTGGGTGAATTGCAAACACTTTTTATAGATAGTAGATCTTAATTTTTCTTTGGTGTGTGATGATCTAAATCTGTTCACTGGCATCCTCAGGCTTTGTATATCCAGTTTCAGCATATATGTGGAGGCGTTGGATTTGATAACGTGAGTTACATGTAATCACCACTCAGCATTATCAGTCTGCCTTTTCAGTTTGAGATTTATTGTTGGAGAGAGGCAGATGTGAAAAGACTGACTGCTCAAAGTTATGTGAAGTTTTGTATAGTTCCCCAAACTTTAATTTCCCATTGTCTTATTGCTGAGTTTGAGTTTTGATGAGTCTTATCTTATAGAATTATTTTCAATTTCCCATGGTAATTTTATAGTTCCATTGCAGTAAAAGTTTTATTATCTTCTATCGTAAAAATATCAATAGCACAAGGTCCACTGGTGCTCTGTAGGTGGCTTCTGTTTGATGGGAATGGGAATATTCTTCAGTAGATATTTATGCATTTAACTTCTTGGTAGTACCTACTATTTAGGCATGTTTCAGATTAAAACAACAACAAAAAACCTCTGCATAACAGCTAACATCATTTACATTTGGAAATGCAAATTCCTAGGGTCACTGAGTGGGAGATTATGATTTGACCAACACGCAACCCAGGATTTCTCAGGATCTGTCTTCCAGAAATGAAGCTCCCCTAGCTCTATTGAATGTGGTTGCATAGAAATGTAAGGATTTGTTCTAAATGTGGTGGTGTAGTGGTTGTTGAATCCATTAGAATTAGTTTTCCTATTACCTTCACTTAATATTAAACTGGTCTTTGTACTAAAAGACTTTTTTTAGTTCTCTCATTTTATACAAGTATCTCTCTCATTAGTTGTCATGGTTTGAGCCCAGCTGACAGCTACACAGCACACAGCTACTCACCTGCCCCACCCCATCCTATCCCCTGGGGGAATGGGTAGGAGAGCCAAAACTAAAACTTCTAGCTTGACAAAAGAACAGTTTATTGATTGAAATGAAATAAAATATAACAATACTAGTAAATAAGAATGGTAACAAAGAGGAAAAAAACCCAAGTGATGCACAATACAGTTGTTCACTGTACTGATGTCAGACTCTGTACCTGAATTCCTATCAGCCCTGCTTCAAGGTAATTTCCCATTTTATACACTGGGCATGATGTTCTGTGGTGTGGAATATCCCTCTGGCCAATTCAGGTCACCTGTCATGGCTGTGCTCCCTCCCAGCTTTTGTGCACCTCCTCACTGGCACAGCATGAGACACAAAAAAAAGTCCTTAACTTAGGATAAACATGACTTAGCAACAATCAAAACATCAGAGTGTTAGCAACATTGAATCCAAAACACCACTGTACTAGCTGCTGAGAGGAAATTAACTCTATGACAGCCAGAACTAGAAAAAATTGGCCACTTTTCTGTGACTGCCAGGCAACTTTTGTTGTTCATAGCAGCAGAGTGAGAACATGCGCGTGGTGGAGTTTATTTAATTACTAAGGGCCATTGCAGTCATGAGGAAAGTTTTCATGATAATTTGTTATTTTTTCATCATTAACCTCAGAAGTTGTCACCAGTTACCTAAAGAAGCATGTGGAAATCTTGTGGCTTCAAAATTGCCATTCTCCTGTATTAATTCATCTCTCTGAGTAAGTAACCCCTTCTGTACCTCATCTTATTTAACACAGCACTTGCTATAGTCCTTTGTGAGCTTTGTGCCCTCTGGTAGGTTAGAGGAAAGTGCCTCTGTGAAGAATGTTGCACCAGCCATGGTTCAATTTCAAAGTTAATCAGAGAATGGATTCCTGTGTTTAGAAACTCCCTTTTTCCTGTTAGTTCTTTCTCAAAAAAACTATTCAGAAACCGTTGTCTAGGTTTTTGTTTTGAAAGGCCTTGGCCAATGATGCTGCTTTTCTGTACTGGAGAAAATAAGAATTTTTTTGAACAATATTGGAAGGTTTATACATGTAAATGCTCAGTGCAAATGTGTTGTGTTTGGTGGCCAGTTAGTAGAGTTATAAGTGAAATTATATACACTGTACTCATTAAAACATCTTATAAATTCATGTAATTGTATATTTTTAAGTGCTTGTATTCATAGTGCCAGATAGGCAGGCTGGTTAGGATCACAAGGGCACAGGATTAAAAACTGAAAGGATCTCTGCAGCCATTGAATTATATATTGATCCAGAATTGGAACTCTGACAATAAAATGTTTATTTTCTGTATGAACAAGTTGATTGCTCTCTAGCAGCTTGGAATTAGAGGAATTTCATTATTTTTCAGTTTTCCAGATGTTTTTGATGTCTGGTGTCTGTGTGTCCTCTCCCTCCTTTCTTGTTTCATATCTTTGTCTTCCCTCTTGGTATTTGGGGCTGCTTGCCCCAGCATCCCCTTCATATTTTTTGTTGATTGGTCTTTCTGTTAAATTATCCCCTTGACTAAAAGCTATGTCATCTCACAGAATTTTTCATTAATCACAAATCTCCCTTCTCCTCATTTATTTGGAGGCTCTGTAGGACCTAGTGATTTTACCAAGTCAGAAAGTCACAGTTAAACATTCATGGTGTACTTAAGCAAACATAGCAGGCCTCCAGTGCTGCAGAGAAGATGGATCTGTGAGAAATCTGAAATAGGTTTGGTTTAGATGGATTCAGTACATTTATTAAAACTTGAAACAAAATACTAAAATTTTGGGAAGGGTATGGACTTGATTTTCTTCCTCAGTCAGAACACACTTCAGTGTTCACAAGGCTGTTCTCATTTATCCCTAATAACCATCTCTTCTTTTCCCTTTCTTTCCCTGAACTTTCAAGGCAACAGGAAATCAGGTGGTTCCAAGGCTGCCTGTTGGGCTGATTTAACTGTCACCTGGCAGAGCTGTGCAAAGCACCAGCAAGTAATTGAGATTGGATGGAAATGTGGCCTCCTTTAGTTTCATACCTGCAACTGTCCTTGGCTGTGCTTTGCATAAATAATACTTTGTGAGAAGGGTACAAAGAGAGATGATGTGAATTTTGGCTTTAGCTGAGCTAAATGAGGGGATCTAACATGAAAGATTTGGGGCCGCTTCCAAACAGTATCTAAAATTAAAAGCCTTTCCCTCATAATTCAAATTGTTTTAGGAAAAAAAGAAAAAAAAAAAAAAGAAAAAAACCCCCTCAACTGAACAAAAACCACCAAAACAAGAAATCAAACACATCATCATCTTAAAGAGGAATTAATAACAATACAGAAATAACTGTGGGATTTCTCTTTTGTTTATTATCAACCTCATACAGTGCATTATTCAGCACACTCTAGTGTGATAAATTGTTAGGATGGCTGACACGAGTTTGCTATAGCAAGTTGCCTTTGGAGAGTGCCAAACGCTCACATGAAAGTAACCCCTTGGATGCATAAGCAGCAGAGTATTGTTAGAAATCCCCATTAAAATACATTCACAAATTTTAGAGGCACAGTATATTGTGGTAGATAAGTCAAGTCCTCTTCAAATTTGCCCTAAATGAGATCATAGTTTGATGGATTTTTTTCCTTAAATTTTATTTTCCAGGTTTTTGTATGCTAGATTAACATTTGCCTGGGGGGGAAAAAAGTAAAATAATACATAACTTTAAGGATAGCTTGTTTCATCTGTAAGCACAGTTTGCTAGTTGATTAATGACCCTGAAGTAGAAATCCTTTGTGAGATATAATAAACTCTCAAGGAGTTTCTTAGTTTATAACTGTTGACTGAATTTTTTTCCTCCTTTTAAAATAAGTCTTGGCTCTCTAGGTTTTCCATAGTGTATATAAGTAGGATTGAGGGCTTTTGATGGAGGCTAATAATATTATATTGCTAGATAGTTACGTATTTTTATTTTAAGGACCTGTTCACAAAAACTCAGCCTGGTAGAAATATCTTAAAATAGCACCAGGACTGGAAACAATGCAACTAAAATGTGAACACACAGTTCTGGAAAGCACACACTTCTGGGGAGTTCTTTGTAGGCCAGGAAGAGCATATGTATTAGACAACAGTTCTGCTGACTTGATTTGCTTTCTTATTCCAGGGATATCTGACAGCATTGTTACTGTTGAAGAGCTCAATGTGTATAACTGAAAGTTTCCCTGTATTGTTTCAACCATGTTTTGTTGCAAAATACATGGAAGTCTTTCATTTTTCCATAGATTATTTTAAAATTTGTTTTTATCATCCACTTCACCATCTAGCTGTAAATATAAATTCAGCTTGCTTTCTTTCATTGAGTAGGAGCCAACAAAGTGTCTTAGGCAAGAAATAAAACCAGGAGATACTGCTAAATGAAGGTTTGTCACTATGAAGTTAGTGCAAATTTACAGTCTAGCATTGTTGCCCATTAATTGTTGGGCTATTGGTAAAAGAGGCTGAAGTGTCTGCATCATTGCTGTGTGGAATAAGTCACCCTTCTTCTGAAAGGAAGCCCACTGGCATAGCTAAGAGTTGTAAGCCTACCCTCTTCTTTATTTCCAGGCTCACATGCTTACACAGGCTGTACCTGGAATGATTTCTGAGTTTTGCATGATGTGAAGTTCAGTGTATGCAGAAATTCTGGCAGAGCAGAGACCTTGGGTGTAGTGTTCAGCATAGAAAGGTATTGGCTGGTGAAATTACAGAGTTCATCAGTCACAATTCTCCTTAGTAGGTCCTATAAGAAATCAGTTTCAGTGAACAAAAAACTGTCCAGAAAGACATGCTATTGCTAAACTTGCTTGCCTAGGCAGTTTTCCTCTTGTGTATCCTGGGATTTGTGCTAGCCACTGGAGTTCTGTCACTTTTTAAGCATGTTTGCTTCATCTCAGGAGACATCTGACCTCTCTGGCAATCAGAGAATGTGGTAGACCATGGTGGACAGGATTTTTAACAAACCAGTAATTATGAATGCTAACAATTTAGTTGGTTTGGATTCCTTAAATGTTTTTCTTGCTATGTTGTTAGACGTAGTTCAAGTTCAATTTGTGTCTCATTAACACTGAGTAATGAAAAATCCATTCAATTACCAGAAGAAATTATATTTTTTTCTATGCTATATTTGTAATTAATGTGTATCTCTAAGCAGATCATCCTGGTTTTTTTAAGATAATTCATTTCAGTAGCATGGATGAAAGCAGTCCATTTCATCCTATATAGGTCTTTGGTAGAGAAAAATAGTTCTTTTTGTTTGCTAAAAGTATAACTCTCCTAAACAAATTCAGTTACTGCCTTTGTATCCTATAGTCTGTTCTAGCTCTGCCTACTACTGAGATACAGGGAGATGCTTCTGGAAAGATGGTAACAATTTCTATCGTAACTTTGGGTTCTTTAAGATCTCAATTCAGTCAAAAACACCTTTGGAAACCTTGAATACAATTCACATGAAAGCAGTAGTTCCTCTCAGAAGATCAGCAAAGCACCCAGCTGTGGCTTTAAGATCTTGTTACACCATTGCAGGTGGATGTTTTTGTTTACTCTGGGCAAAGTATTTTAAAAGTTCTCCAGCCACTTCCTTGTGCTGTCAGGTGCTTTTGAAAAGCCTCAGCTCAATTTGTGTGCTCTTCACTCTACCTGCAGCTTGTGTAGATGCTGTAACACTTGCTATCATTCTTTAGGATGTGACAGTGAAAGGTCTGTTAATTTTAGAATCATTGCCAGTCAGCTTTAAATGGGTTCCCAGCCATTTGAGTTGGGAAATCTAAGTGGTAGGTGTGTGCCAGAGGTCCTTCACCTGTGCTGATCCGATAGGTCACAAGGGTTTGGAGTGGAGAGGGCATTTTTGGCCTTCGCTGACTATGTTTTGACACTTAAATATGCTTTTGGACTTCAGTCCTCACCAAGCCTCTTCTGTGACTCCTTGTACATCCAGTAACTTCTTCATGTTGTATGAGTTTATGAGTATGTCCTTTTAGTGAAGGTCATCTTTTTTTTATGGCATGGTTCCTTTCTGCAGTCTTCTCATAAAGCTTGGAAGGAGTTGATGCAAAACCTTAATGTGCAAAAGCACAAAGAATTTGCTCCTTGATGAAAGTGCTTGTCCATTTTGAACCAGTCTTGTATGAATAAATAACACCCTATTCTGGTTCACAGAAGGGAAACTAAGGTGAAAGGTGATTCTTTAGCAGGTTTTTTTTTATCTACTGCCTTTCTGTGTTAGCTACTAGCATTTGTCTAAGAGAAGCATTAGTTTTCTCTGAGAAAAGCAGAGAGAAGAGAAGAGTTTATCTCAGAATTTTTCTGGGTTCCCAGCATGTTTAAATTATCTTGGCAGCAGCATGCCTCCTCTGGCATTATTCCACCAAAAATCTGCTGTCTGGCAATCTGTTGTAATTCAGTCTGCCTGAAATTGCAGAGAGGATCGTTAAAAGAAGTGTTAAATGTGTGCCACCTGCTCCCACGGTTAAGTGCTGTGAGTATTCACTGTGAAGAAAAAAAAGCTATAGAGAGCAGTGTTCATGGAAAGAACAGGAATTGGTGGGCAAGCCTTCCCAGTTGTCTTTAAAATAATGTGTGTGTTACGTATTTTCATCAGTGTCAGTTAAAAGAACCTGTGAGCTTTGGCTCATGTCCAGACCTAAGAAAAAAAAATCCATAATGCATAGGAGCAGAATACTGCATTTTGCTGGAGGCCCCCTCACTCTCCTTATGCCTGTTTTACTGGGTTTTTTTTAAATGGTCTTTCTCTGAAGAGAGGGTATACCCTGATTCTTTGATCAGTATAGGACATGTTCTTAGGCATTTGAAACCTTTCAGCACAACAAAGATGGGCTGGAGTCCCAGCCTTTGGAGAATGAAAGGAAATCCAAGGTGCTTCTCTCCTGTGAGTGCTTATGAAAGAGAACGTGGCTACTCTGGAGAAGATCCTGCATCTCCTGTTAGCAACACTGCATCCATAAGGACTAGTGAGCCAGAGTGGGTTAGCATGAAAGCTGTGCTCCAAGAAGAGATGAAGACAGAAGTTTTCCAGAAAATCTGATAGTAATTGTATAGTGGTGATAGAGATACCTTCAAGCAAAACTCATGCCTTTTGTGCTAAGGGGCAACAAAAGCTTTTGTTCTTTATGAAGGGAACATCTTGGATGCGCAGATTTAATGACTATTAGGATTAAGCCTTTTAGGATTGAAATTTTACTTTGGCAAATTGGTTTTTGGCAACAGAAGTATTGAGCAGCTAGGTGTGTCTGGCCTAGCCTGTCTTGATGTATTTGGAATGTTCTTAACTAGATGGTTTCAAAGGAGGCTGCTGGGAAAAAACCTAAATTTAAAATGGAAGTTTGAATAGGAGGAAAAATATTGGAGCAGAGCATTTGGGTCCAGCTCCATTTTTCTGGATATAGTTAGAATTCTTATTGGAAAGAGGAAGTAACAGAAGTGACTTTGTAGGTGTGTCATTATTAGTTTGGTGTACAGGCAGAACACTTTGCTCTGTTCCGTGCAGTGTAGAACAATCACATGTTATCTCACAGAATGCTGGGCTTTGCAAATACAATCCAGAGAGCAAAGCCAAGCCAGCCTGCTGAAAGCAGCACCTGCATTCCAGTGCAGGTCATATGCTGGAAGTTATAACCCAGGTAAAATGTTAATCACTAAACCTGGCACCGCTGAAGCTTTTAATCTTTTATTGCAGTTTTCTAGGGAGAGGCAAGTTATGGACAACAGCCCGGAAAAACTGAAGAAGGAGTTAGAGGAAGAACTGCAGCTGAGCAGTGAAGACTTGCGCAGCCATGCCTGGTACCACGGACGTATTCCTCGGCAGGTACGTGGCCTTTGCATTGCCAAGTGTGCTTTGAGCTTTTACAGACAAGCAGAATTTCACTGATGTGCTGCACACATCTTTGATACTTGAATTAATTTGGTAGGAATATAATGCCTGTATGTATGAAAGCTATGGTATTTATCACAGCTTGGCATAAAACGAAGCTGAGGAAGGATTCAGACCCTGGTGGAAAATAGATACATCTCGGGATTTTTGTGCAGTGAATAAATCTGGAAATGGAATTTAAGCTTTTTATAAGAATAGTATCACATGTTGTTTAGAGAATACTGACATTAATTTGGTTCAGTATCCTTAATGAAAGTTTAAATGCTGTTTATTTTCTTTCTTGCGCTTGGAACTTGGGGAAGAGGGAAAAAAAAGCCGCAGCAAAATCAATTCAGTCACGTTTTGATCCGTACAAACACAGTTACAAACACGGTGAGGCTGAGGTTGGATCGGAGCTTCCAGAGCCGCTGGAGCTCCCCCTGCGGGCCTCCCTCAGCCCCGGGGCAGGGTCCGCACTCGGTGCCGCTGCACCGCACTCGGTGCTTGGCCTTAGGCGTCCTCTTTATCACACGAAAAGCCCAGCTCAAAACAGAAAAGCTAGATGTCTCTGACTCTTCCTAGTCAGTAGTATTTACATGCAGTGTTCACAAAGAATAAAAAAAAGTGAAAGCTTCTATCATGCAAGGTAATGATGAAAAGACAGAACCCAGGATCTCGTGTTAATGGCTTCTAAACTTCAGTGTGACTCTATATTCAGATGCTTTAAACTTAAATTCCTGGGTCACTGCTTTCCCTGTATGCCTTATTTTTTATTAGCAAACTGGAAGAAATACACATGCAAAAGTGGGTCAACTTCTGGCTGCTGGCTCCTTTCAAGAAACCCTTTCAGATCTCTGTTGTGGGATGAGCTTTTAATTAAGAATGGGAGACATTGTTCTTCTACCACACTACATGCTTTGCTTTGTATTTGTGGCTTTGTGTATCCTCCCAGAGTAGCCAAATTAAATCCTGTGTTTAAGAATATTTTGTTGTAATGTATTGTGTTCTGATTCTGAAAGTAATTTTTTGTATAATTCTTTTTCCTCAAAGGTGGCAGAAAGCCTGGTTCAGAGAGATGGAGATTTTCTGATTAGGGATTCTCTCTCCAGTCCTGGGAACTTTGTTCTTACATGTCAGTGGAAAAATACCCCTCAGCATTTTAAAATCAACAAAACAGTTCTAAGACTCAATGAAGCCTACTGTCGTGTTCAGTATCAGTTTGAACTGGAAAGTTTTGACACCATCCCTGGCTTAGTTAGGTACTATGTTGGGAATCGCACACCAGTATCAAAGCAGAGTGGAGCAATTATTTTTCAGCCTATCAACAGGACTGTGCCTCTCAGGTGTCTAGAAGAAAAATATGGTGTAACTCCAGTCCAGCAAAAAGAGCCAAGCACCCCTGAAGGAAAAACGGAAACTGCAGAAAGGCTGAGTTTTGGTATATCCAGCATGCAATCTCTGGAGCAGAGCATACCCAGAGGAAATCTTTTGAGGTACCTTAATTTTTTCTGTCCTTATAGAAGGAAATGGAGTAAGTGTATCAGCTCCTAGTGGAGGTGATGTGAGTTTTCACTCTGATTTGAGATGGAAGACTAGGCATGAGGGTTTGCTGATTTTAGCAAAGGATCAGCAAATCCACAAAGTGAAAGCAAATGAAGGCTTTGGAAGCACAACCCCACTGCAGTGACTTGGCAAGTCTTGACCATGTAAGACAAAGGATTAAAACATCACTTTGCTGCTGCTCCATAGAAGTCTGTTTTTCCACAGTTGACTCCTGAAATAAAAATTCCGAGTGTCTGTTAATGGATCCTAATTTCAGTGTCCAAATCAAATGTTCCATTAGTAAGGAAATATCTTCATAAATGCTGCAAGGTGATACATAATACAGCCATTTCACTGCCACTACAGCAACAGTTTATGAATGAATGAAGTACTTTTTATTATCATAAGCTGCCCAAGTGGAAAGCTAATGATCTTTGCACTAGTTATGATATATTCTGGCAGTTAGATATGTATTTTAAGTGCTGAATATATTGATATGTTTTTGTTTGCATTTTTGTTTACCCTAGAAACAAAGAAAAAAGTGGTAGCCAGCCAGCTAGTTTGGATCATGTTCTGGAGAAAAGATTCCCTTTAAAGGCTCACCAGTCAGAGAGCTATCTGCTTATAGGTATGTTTTGTAATCACAAGTTTCATGCTTAGAGTTGGGGTGTGTCCAGGTGTTCTGTTACCCTTCAGACCAGAGTGAGACTGCTGAATGTTCTGAGTACTGTAAATACATTAAATTTAATGGCCACTGTAAGCTGTGTTAACACACTGCTTCTCTTCAAGTCACTGGAACAGGATTTTTATTTTCAATGCACCAGCTAGTTGAGAACATTAGCACACAACCCAGCAGGCTTCCACACCAAAAACATGACAGTTGTGGTTGGCATTAATACCTTTTTTGATGGTATTACCTTTTCTCACTAGAGCTTGGCAAGAACTAACTTGTTTCACTCATGTCTTTCTGACAAAACTTTATTAAGTCAAAGGGGCGTTTCATGGAAATTTGGGTAACCTCTTTCTCTCAGGGTAAACTATGCAGATGATGTAATGTTCCTCACTATGAGAAAAACATGACCATGGCTTTTGCACTCTGTTCTGTTCTTCAGTCTCCCTCAATCTCTCTACCCTCCATCCCTTTTGCTTTTCGTTCCTTTTGCTGATGTCTGGTTCCATGGCCACTATCATCCTAAGCAAGGGATCCAGGATGTGACAACCCTTGGATCAGTTGTTGATTGGGGCATTTTATTTCTCAGATTCTTCAAAGGTTTAAGCAATTGTTTCCATACTAACACACCTGTGTATAGAAGCTTGCATCTCTTCCCATGTGGAGAAACTAGTATTGACTTCCAAGGCTGCTCATTTTGAACACGGTACTATTGAAATTCTTCATGTCTGTTGTAGGAAGAGTTCTCATGACAAAGAAAATATTAAGTATTTGTACAGTGAGACTGTATTTTGATAGAGTGTGCCTCCTGTGTTTTAACAGTGGGATGGACAGACATAAGGCAAGTTTCTGTCCCTCTGTAATTAAATTGATTATTCCAATCCATGGCTGCAGACACTTTTCTTTTGGTACTACAACAGCCTAAAGAGTTCTGCTGTGCATTTTGTCATAAGATCCTTTTGAGCAGGTCCTGTTACCAGACTGCTTAAGGGTGGTGACAGCCTGTGATTTGGAGTTTTTGGGTTTTTATCTGTAACCAAGCAGTAATACCTGTACCATGCAACTGGCCACTTTGCTGTAGATACCAGCAAATGCACCAAGAATTGCAGATTGGGAATGTCTGACACAGGACTCAATCCCATATCAGATGCTGAGGTTTGCATATGCAGCAGGTACAGGATAAGGCATAAATACACGGAAGTATATGGATCCTCCACAGAGCTATATGGATAGCTCTTCAAACTAGCTGTGTTTCACAAAAAGATTAGCATTTCTGAAGTTCATTCCTTACATTCCTTAATTCAGGTTCAGGCATGACTTTGGGAAGTTCTGCTTTCATCTCAAACTTGTCATCCTCAGAAATGACTCATCTTTTATGTGATGCAGCTGGAAGTTACTGTAGCCTAGATCAGGTTACAAAGAAATCCCCTATTCCGAGGCATGGAGGCCATCCAGCTCTGACAGGATAGCCGATGTATGCAGCAGGGACTGGAAGTGTTGTCAGCATTACCACAGAATAATATTATGGTGCAGCTGTTCCATGTATTTGGGATTTTGGGAGGATCAGCAAGTGAATGGAATTTGCTGGTTAGGTCATTCCTCAAAATATACAATTTTGCCAGCAAATAATTGACATGATCTGACAATATTATCCTTAGGAAATAGCATTAGGAGATGAACTCTGGCACAGGCACCAGGAAATGTATGTATTTTGGCCTTCTGAAACACTGTTTTCCCCTGCAGGTTCGAGACATCCATCTCGATTACCTGAAGCAGATGCAAACTCCTGTCCCAGCTCACCTGCATTTAGAACAGGCAGTGAACCATCTCTGAGCCCCACAGTTGTTCAGAAAGTCACCTCAGACTTACAGCTAGGGGAAGCTCTTAGAGGATCAGACAGTCAGCTCTGTCCAAAGCCTCCACCTAAACCCAGCAAAGCACCCCTGATGAAGCCCGTGGATTCTCCTTTGGCTTGCCACAGCTCTGAAGGACACTATTGTGAACTAAACCCTGCCAGACATCCTACAGCAGCAAAACAAGACTTGTGTCAGAAAAACAGCTATGTGGAACATCTGATACGAAAGGACAGGGCAGTGTTCAGGAACTCTGAAACAAGTTATTTGATCCTTGATGATGATCCTACAATGAACCCTGCAGATCCTTTAGAAGCTTCAACTCAGATGGCTGAAGAAGACAGCATCTTTTCTGCACCTGTTTATGAGACGGTGTCTAGTTTTAAACCAAATGATTTTGAGTCCAAACTACTTCCTCCTGAAAACAAGCCATTGGAAACATCCATGTTAAGAAGAGTTAAGGAGCTTTTCACCAACAATAATCCAAAGATTATTGCACAGCATATTCTTAGAATGGACTGCAAGGTAAAAAAATATAATGTGTTTTATTTTATATTGTACCAGTTTAGACTTTTTAAAGGACTGATTTGAACAGAATAATGAGTACATTTGCAGCTAATGTTTGTATTGCTTGCAGGAATTTTTAGGGCGTTTGTTTTCCATTTGAAGAATAAGAAAGTTCACAAACTCTTAGGACTAAAGGTCTCTCATCATGCTTGACTTTCAACTCAAATTCTCAGATTTGACTCCAAATGTCCAAATGTCTTTTAAATCTCCTATCAGTTGCTGCATACCTGTGATTCAGCCTTTCTCCTGGATTGAAGTAATAGCTCTCCGTGCTATAAAGTGGTGTGGGGAAAACTGCTCACGACAGGAAATGGCTCGTTAGGGCAAAGAGCAGGCAGATATTACCTGGTTGCTACATGGCCATTATATACAATGTTCAGTGGAACGAAATATATTTTAACCTCTTAAACTAGCTGCTCTTCTAGTCTTTGTCCGAGTTCCTCTCTTACAGCTTGATAGGTGGTATGGGAAAGTAGCTGTCAGGATTTGTGCTCTCCTTTCCTGTGAGAGAACTGTGCTAGTGTCATTGCTTAAAAAGATGTAAAAAGCCACAAAGAACTACTTTTCACATTATAGACTTTGGTCAGCTCTCAGGGCTTGGAGATCAGCTAATGGATCAGAAAGACAGGAGAATCATCTTCTAATGAGATGATGACTTTGTGTAATGAAAGAAATGTAACTGCAGTTAAATCTGCGTGACACTGGCATGACTGAGTGCCGTCCCTTCTGCAGAGCAGCTAAAGGGATCTGTGGTATGGTGGGTATCTAACCCCCCCCAAGCTTTGTTGAGCTTTGGTGGTTTTAGTCTTTAAGAAGAGCTTGAGAAGCGAAAATCGTGGCTACTTACTGGGCAACTCCATTGCAGACAGGAGGGGAAGGGGGAGTGGTGATGCTCCAGAGGCAGCACATCAGTAGCACTCTGCTGGTGCTGCTGCACTGGCAGACAACGAAGGTCTGAGGAGGGGGCAGATCCCTGGAGCAGCCGAGTGTGTGAGTCCTGCCAGCTGCTGGGGGCTGCCAACAGCAAACACAGCTTTTTCTTTCCTCAGTAGCACTGTTGGCTGCTGCTAAGTGAGGCTTCATGCAGACAGTGTGACTCAGAACAACTCGGCTCCACAACTGCTCACTCTTCTCACAAGTGGTAGATTGAGGTTTCTTTACTATGGTTCCAAGAGTATTAACAACAATCTTTAACATTTTAGTTCAAAATTCACTTTTTCCTTCCTTCCTTCAACTTAATAACTAAATTGTCTTTAATATATTGTTAAAGAGTATGTTGCTTGAAGGCATAGGATATGCATGCCTTAGAGAAGTAGTGAGTTTATATATATGTGTGTATGAACATAATATTCAACTAGCTTATTATTAGACTCTGTATTTTAAATACTGTAAACTTTGCAATGGAGCTAAGGCACCAGCTAGCCTGTTGGAATTAATTAAGAGTCATTTGAGGGCTTTGCAGAAACAGATTTTTGGATTTTGGAGAAGGAACAGAAACTAGCTGGGACAGGTAGAGAAGTCTGTTTGATGTTCACCTCCAAGTGCTGAGCCAATGCCTGCCATTCACTGACAACTTGTTGCATAGACTGCACCGATAAGAACTGACATGATGCAATGAGATTGGCCTGTGAATTGGGCCAGAAGGAATGCTTTGTACTGAGATCTTAGGCTAAAGTTCACATGTCCTGTGTGTCATCAGTTCAGTTTTAAATAATCAAAATTTCAGTCTTTTAAATAATGACATTTCAAATAAACAATCACCCATATGGCAAGTGATGAGGTGTTTGCCACTTGCATATCTGTGATGAAACAGCAGTCAGTGTCTCCAGGGGCTTCATATCACTTCTGATTCTCTAGAAACGAAACAGGTTTTTCTACAGTGCTATTTTGTGCTGGTGAAGCTTGTTGTGCAGCCCAGATTGCTTTCAAAGTTTCGTAGCCAAAAAAGCCTTCTGATGAGTGTATCAGAAAATTGTAGGCAGATTGGTTTGTAGATATGTCAACATACAGGCCTTAAACCAGCAGATAATCTTACACCATCATGTTAATGTGGGTTTGCTTATTATTAGCAATTATAATTGTTATTGAGATAACCTATAGCTAATACAATCTGTTTAAAAAGCAGAGACAAATTATTAAAGGTGTTAGCTTTCACACACTGACTTCATTATAGACACTCAACATTGTGTCCTCCCTAGTCCTTTTTCTAATTTGTCTTTATCAACTTTTATGAACCTAATTCATCTTTAGGACTCTGTGGTGTAACCAAAAACATCCTGACCAGTATGTTTTTTTAGAAAGGAAAAAGGCAAAGCAAGTGCATATGTCCTTAAGGAAAAGAGCAGTGCCTCTCTGACAAGGATCAGGCTGAGAGCACACTGCATTTCCTGGAACCTGCATTAATCCCTTTCTGGAAGCAGAGGATGGAGTTTGATAAAGCATTTTGGTCACACTTTTTATGTTTTCTGGTGGCTGTATCCTGTAAAAAAATCTTGGTTTTTTTTTTATTGCAAGGCACTGAACATGCATAGATTAAAGTTTTTCTTTGATGCCTGTATTACAGTGTTGCATGCTGTGCACTTAGCTCTGTTTGTAATGCACTTACCTGGAGGACTTCTCTGTGGCTAGAGGGTTGGGTTTTTTTAAAAAAAATGTTAGTTTCAAAATTCATGGAGTTTTTTGCACTTGACAGGTAGCGAGGATACTAGAAGTTTCTGAAGAGATGAGGAGGAATATGGGAGGGAACTCTGGTCTTGAATTGATCACCTTGCCTTACGGACATCAGCTGCGCCTTGACCTGATTGAGAGGTAAATGTTCCTGTTCCTCATTGCCAGGGCAGATGGCCAGAAGCTAAAAGCATGGCTGCACTGTCCTCATTTCCTTCAAGAATGCTCTCCTACATGTTTCCTGAATTCACATGTATAAATTATTTACTGAGATGCTATATAAATTCATTTTGAATAGAAAAGTATTCCTTTAAGGTCATATGGCACTTGTAGTGCAGGGAAAGGGGAAAGGTGTTGAAAGCATGGTCTTTGGAACAGCTGAATGTCATCAGCTCTCCTTTACAAACTCAAGTAGACTGAAATTCAGGGGACCTGTAATCTGAGCATGTGTGTGTGGAGGAGACTGAAAGGTAGTGTCCTCCTGCACGTGGCAAGAGGCTAAAGGATCTAATAAAGTAAAAAAATTACCAGCAAAGTTTTCTGAGAAACCTCTGCACAAGCTAAGGGGGAACACTTTGGGTGTTCTGATCTTCATTTTCTCCCTCATACTTCAGTAGTTTGATTGCTGAGATATTGGGGGGGAGGTCACAGGATTTGAATGTGGAGGACTGGTTTTTGGTGTCGGGGCATTGGTCTGACTCAGTGATCTTGGAGGTCTCTTCCAACCTAGTCAGTCTGTTGAGTCCTGCTGACAAAGGGAATTGGGGAAATTTTCCCAGAAGTGTTTGTTCATTCATTGCTTGAACAGAATTTTGTATAGTTTGTAGTATCTCTGGAGAATTTATTAAAGCATTAATTTAAAGCCTGTGTGTATTATTCCATGTGTCATTATTGGTTTTGGTGCAAAGATGTTGGTAAGACTAAGTTTGCCGGGCATGCCAAGATAAAAATACACCTTTGAAATGATCTTTGAACTCATGTAAATTTAATAATTTGTAATTGGTTGCATGAATTGTTTCACTTACAGGCACAATACCATGGCAATAGGAATAGCTGTTGATATCTTGGGTTGCACAGGAAGTGTAGAAGATCGAGCAGCAACATTAAACAGGATCATCCAAGTTGCTGTGGAGTTGAAGGAGTCACTAGGGGATTTATATGGATTTTCTGCCATTATGAAAGCACTGGAAATGCCACAGGTAAAAATCTCTTTATGTTCCAAAATGTGGACTTGTTTGATGGCTTATTTAATTTAATTTGGGCAATTTAATTTCTTCAAGACTAGAGAGAACATCTGAATAGTTTTCATGACTATTCTATGACTCTGTGACTGGCAGTGTACTTTTCCTGCTGTGGAGTCAATAATGGATATTCTCTATTTTGCATGAACAGGTCAGTAGGCTAGAACAAACCTGGACGGCCCTAAGACATTGTTACACCCAGACTGCCATTATGTATGAAAAACAGCTGAAACCATCTTGCAAAGCTTTGCATGAAGGACAAGATGAGTGGACTAGTGAGTATGAGTGATCCTGGTTTCTACTTGGTATTTTAACCCTCGTCCTACTGATTTCCTGTGCGGGGAGATGAGGCAGCTGCTCTTTCCGTAGCTGTGCATTGTATATTAAAATGATTATGTAAACTTGTATAATGCCATATGATTATGAATAGAAGCAAAGTCTGCCAGCCAGACATCAGTATGTTTGTATGCCTGTATCCCTGCAGAATAGAACATTCTTCCCATATCCCTACCTCCTCTGTGTTGAGCAGAAACTGACACATTGCATTGTCTTGCCAGAAAAACGGGAAAAAACCCCTCTCTCCTCACAGAAGAATTAATCCTGGCAGATTTTGCTTCTTGTTTTCTGCCCATTAGATCAGAAGATGAATCCTCAAGTAAGAAGAATGGGTTAGGTAATTCTGGTCACATTAGGTGCCTCTGTGCCAGATTCACTGCAGCTCCAGTTTCTCAGAACATTTCTCCGAGAGAACGGGTGGACAGTGAAAACTTTTTAGCTTCATGGATATTTTATTGGAATGACCAATTTCAAAAATGTTTAAAATCTGTGTTTAAAAAAGTGTTTAAAATCTCTGTGCCACTGCCTAGTAATTCAGCAGAGGTTTCCCCTGCAGTAAATGCAGATTTCCAACACCAATTTGTATTGGTCCTTTCCCAGACAGCTGGAAACTGGTAGGACAGGTAGATTTTAGGTAAGGTTTTTGAAGGCTATTTGTCCCCCATTTGAAAGATGGAAGACAAAGAGTAGTTTCCAAATTAAAAAAGAATAGTGCAGTTACAGTACCTTCTTCAATTAACAATAACATCTGATGATACAAGATACATGATCATTTCTCTATTCCAGAAACCTTCAGTGCTCCACAGAACAACATAACAGTGCCACTGCTGATGCCTCTTGTAATCTTGATGGAGCGCCAGGCTGTTGTTTTTGAAGGCCTGGAGCTGTGGGAAAGCAGTGACCAAAGTGGTGAAATAATGCTCAGGCACTTGGGCACAGCTCGCCTGCTGGCCCAGCACGCCGAGACGTTTCGCCTGACAGCAGAGCGGCTGCTGCAAGGTAGGAGAGGCTGCTGCACTGCACAGCTGGGGCTGTGTGCCTGCCCCTGTGCCCCCTCTGGGGGTCTGAGAGAAAGTCTTCTCTTGGCAGGAGCTGAGAGAGTAGCAAATGTCCTGCAGGAAACTCAGTTTGAGGACAACATTAATATTGTTTAAAAGCAGACAGTAAATTACTCATCACTACAGCTCTCCAGCAAGCATTTTTGCTAAACATACTCAAAAGCCCTCATGACTCAATATGCTGGCCCTTCTGGCAGCTGAACAGAAGTACAGTACAGACTGAGAATAACTTCCTGCCTTCTGTACGATATAGAATTCCTACTCTGATCATTACAACTAAAATACTAAGATTCTTTACAACAGTGCAAGTTGCAGCACTGAGATTGTGACCTCTTATGGCCAGAAAGCAGCAACATGTTAACAATGTGACTATTTTTTAAACTTGCAGTGGCATAGATAAGGGAGTGGGGAGAAATAAAGTCATTTCTGCAGGCAGCATGTAGATGTCAGTAATTATATTTAAGGTCTGACTATGACAATTCTAGATACTAGAACTGAGCAAGGCTAGCCTATCCCAATGTCCTTTGAGCCATCAGTGTTACCAGAATGTCAGAGCTGGAAAGGATTTTCACTGTTTCATGAGCTTATTAAAATCATTATGCAAACAGATCCCAGTGCACTACAGCTTATCTGGAGAGAAGACAGTTTAAAAGCCATTGCTAGAGAACAAAAAAATTTGCCTGGTGGTGATACTGTGGGATTCTTTTTACTTACTAGGTTTCCAGCCAGATGAAGAGCTGAGTGAAATCTTCAAGACAGAATTTCAAATGAGATTGCTCTGGGGCAGCAAAGGAGCACAAGTTAATCAAAGTGAAAGATACGAGAAATTCAGCCGGATCTTAACTGCACTTTCCCGAAAACTGGAACCTCCTCCAGTGAAGCTGGTGGAACAATTAAGTATATAAGACTCTGGACACACTATTTAAGAGATATACTTGAACTAACCTTAGCATTTTTCTGGCAATTTGATACTGCACAAACTTCTTGCATTTCACAAGATGTTTAGAACTTTTAACTGCACAATGCACACTTGTTTTAAAACTACTGCTACCTAAACAAATTATTTATTTACTGTGGCACCAAGTCATTTATTGATCCCTTTAAACAGTTAGGTTATCCCTTTATTTCCCCAAAGTTGCAATGTTTTAATGATGCCAAGGAGTAAGGGCATTGGCATCTTAATATTAAGATGAAGCAAATAGTGTAAATAAAATGATAGATTAATTATCTGACATAGCAGAAAATTTGTTGTATAATATTCCTTTAATGAATACAGAAAACACTGTAGAGAATTGTGACGTGTATCTTTATGCAAAATAATTTGCATATTTACAAATCTAAGAAACACTGCAAGTTGCAGAAATTATCCTTCACCTGTAACCAGAAGGCCAAGCCATCACTGTGCCTGTGAAACTAGAAAATCAGTCTGGGTATGTGTTGGGACAACTTCCCCTTGTTTTAAAGACAGCATCTGTAGTACTTCAGCTTTTGCTGGAGCCTGCACAAAAGCTACGCTGCCAGGAATGAATGGTGAAAAGGCAAGAACAAACAATCCAGATAATTAAAATGCTTTCAGACATGAGTAAACGTGGGTGTATGTATGTATTAAAAAACTTGCTTCATTTACTGAGGTGAATCACTTTGGTAAGTACTTTTTCTTTTTCCTTGGATGAAGGCAAAGCATAAGGTGTTACCACTTTCTATTGAAAAGCAGCAAGCACAGAGTTTATTATATCAAGAGTCTTAGCAGCAAATCTCACTTTGTCATGTACAGAATTGGTGGGTAAGGGTTGTCCTCAGACATTGTACAAACATTTAAGAACTACAGTCAGAGCTGCATGTGCTTGTTGTCAGTAACCCTATTTCTGAAGTGAGATGTTCCTTAGAGCACTGAAAGTATTAAAGGAGGATGACAACAAAACTAAGACCACAATCTGTTCCTCCTATCTACAATCACAGCAGAGGTTTTTACCACCAGAACAAGAGTTTACAGACCTCATCCTGAAAGTCTGCCTGTCCAGTTCTTAACAGAAGACAAATGGGGAAGGCTAAGTACTTAGACCATGAAAAGATTTTTTTATTCCATGAAAATATTCTCAACAGAGAACACTATTTTTAAACAAAGCATTTAACATTTAGGAAATCAACATGTGCACAAAAAAGGATTAAAAAATTACTGGAAAATGTCTGATTCTTTAAGACAACTCACGTTCAGAATTTTAGAATAAGTGATTTATAAGCTGTGCAAGTACAAATGCTTTTTCCTATGTTTAATAACCCTCATACAAGTTGCACTATCCCTCTTGAAAGCAACCTGCCTCCATAAGGAAGCAAATCCTGGATTCAGAAAAACCAAACAGTAGTGTGAAAAGAACATTTAGTCTTTTACCAGGAAGTGTTATTACTGACCTCTGAGGCTGTTAGCCAGGCAGACCACAGGCCCTTAACCAGAAAATACACAGATCACATTTCTTCCTCTTCACAGAATTAGAGAATCACAGAATATTCTGATTTGGAAGGGACCCACAAGGATCACTGAGTTTTCTCCAAAATAAAAAAGTACTAGCTTTTAAAAAATAAAATAAAAAAAGAAAAAACAACCCCAATCCCAAAAAAGACCCCAAAAATCCCAAACCCAAAAAACTACCTAAGTAGTTTCGTCAGTATTGAGTAATGTCACATTATTATATAAATAACCCTGTATACAAGCTCCAAAAATCTAAACTTTAGAGTTTAATAGGCCCCAAAGTACACTAGGTCAAGCTGTGTAATAGTGGTATACATAACAAAAGGAATAAACCTCTACACAAAGTCACTCAAATCAGTTTTACTGGTAGCACAGTTCCTAATAACACTGAAATGAAAAAGAATCCAGCACTGCTGCATCCACATACTGCTTCAGACCCCAGAAAAACATTTTTAAATTGTTATTCCATAATGGATGTTTTAATTATTACTCCACAATAGACTGCCAAACAGCAGGTGGCTGGGTTGACAAGCTTGTGTTGATCTAAGTATCCCTCCCCCCAACACCTCTAGTCTAATTCTTATCACCCTAATCAATCAGATATGATGTATTTATTAATAGACCCACAAATGGGAGGCAAGACAACATAAGCAATAGGGGCACTGCAGACAACTATATTTACACGTATAAACATATCCAAATTTCAATTGTTTACAAGTAAAAGTGCACAAAGATCATTACGAAGTATCACTCAAATGTCACCTGGTCCATACAATGAAGCTTCACCTGGAAATGGACTAGCACTGCAGTAATTGAAATTGGAACTTCATAGTGAAAAACTAAAAGACAGTTTCCATAAAAATCTTTTAAAAAAATATTAAAGTCAAATGAAGAGATACACGTTTCAATGTATAAAATTCATGGATGCACCATGTATCCAGTAAAGTAGAGCTCTAGAAAACACCTACCGTGGCTACCTCAGCAGCTGCAGCACTGTGAGAAAAGCTGAGACACAAAGCCCTTTGTGGGATACTGTAAGTGGTAGTGTTGGCAAACAGATTTAGGCACTCTAGTTTAAGGCAGCAGTTGAATGGCAAGTGGTTGACTTCTGAAAACAGTCATTAGCTTGCAGTGGTGAATCCTCTGGTTGTGCTCCAGGCTGTCAGTGCTCACAACAGGTTACTGAAGAGCTGAAGATGGACCACAGTTGCAGGAGTTTCTCTTGATTGCATTGTAGGCTAGAGCTGAGATGCATTATTTCCCCAGATTAACAGAATACCTTACAGTCGCTTATCAGTTATGCCAAACATCTGGAATGTAATGATGGTTGCAGTGGTATTGTTATAGCAGCATACATGGATACTGGGATGAAACTCTAGTGCTGAAGGTATTTAAAGAAAATGATTTGTTACAAAACAAGACAAGCAGTGATGCCAAAGTGTTACACAGAACATGCCTGACTGTCTGTCCTAGGCATGCAGGAGGAGGTTAACGGCGAGCATGGAGGTGGCACAGGCAGACTGATAACTGACACAGGGCTCTAAATGACTGCCAATAAAAGTGAGTTGGAAAAGAGCATAACTGAGAAAATCAAAATGTAGCACAAGCTAAAATATAGTTTGTGCTCCTGGGACAACCTAGGACAATGAAAATAAAGCAATTTTAGGAGCAGTAGCCTTTTTACTCTGGTAATGGAACTCTATTTTCCTGCACAAATTGAAGATTTGTAATACATCTTTACCTATATATGGAGATGCTAAGATGTTAGTGACTACTAAATGTATGTCTGCATGCATTCATGCAACTAGCTTTTCCCTTGGGCCTCCCAGTCTAATACCCCTCCCCTCCCCACCCCCACCCCCCCAGCAGCTGCATGTAACCTCCTTCAAGATCTCGCCCATTTTCTCAGAAACCCGCTTCAGGAACCTGCAGTCCAAGAGGAAAAAGAAAAGAACAAAGTTACTGAAGGCCTTCAGAAGACAGAGAAGCGTGCTCAGTTCTTAACAGGCCATTCTCAGTGGCTATACATTAGCCTTCTACTTAACTCCACAAACTCTCATTAGAAATACAAAATTAGCTTTCTTTTTTTTCCGGTAATCAAGTTGTGCAATAGAGTTTCCAATCCTCAGTGATTTAACAATGAGGAGAACTACAATACATTTAAGACACTGTCTTCAGACTAAACACAATACAATTCAAAGACTTAGTTTACAGGCACAGATTAAGAATATAATCATTCCCTTATCAGGAGCTGAGAGTTTTCAGTAAGACATCAAGCATTACATGTGATCTGTTTTTGTTTGTTCAAGTTATCTAGAGTTAAAACAATGACATCATGTCCAATACAGAACATTCTACATTACAAGTACTGAAAAGGAAGGAGATAGGTTAGTGGACTTTCTGTCCCTCTTAATCATAATGTTTTTTCCTGAGTATTTTTGTTGAACTTTCAGAATCAGAAAACATTTTCCTGTTTAAGAAGTGAAAGCTGCCAAGTATTTGCTAAGGAAGGAAATTAACAATTTTCAGTAACTGAGTTCAGTTAGTTATTAGAGGAAAAAAGATGTCTGTTTTAAGAATATAGTTTAAGTCATAAAAGTGGGAAGAGTAAATCTTGGAGATCTTTAAATCTTAAGTATTTTTTCAGTTCTTTATAAAAACTAAGTATTCCACACAACAAGCAGGAATCTTGGTCTTTTTCAGTTCAATAGCTAAATTGGATTCAGTGCTTTGTAAAGCAGGAAAGCAGAAGACATTGGTCAAAATTACAGACCAGTGTAAGATGCATAATTTAATGTGTTCATCTCTGAAAAGAACTAAGCTAATTCCCATGGAGACAACAGATCATTGCTGACTTCTGATTCTGTAATTCTTTCCATGAGCGTGTATAACTTACAATTTTTCCACTATATTTCCTGGGTAATGTACAACTGAGAGCTGGCAGTTTTACTGTTAGATATAGGTTACTGCACCTTTGCTGTTTTTCTCTAGCGTTACATCTATATATGATGTTGGCACATAGCCTTCCTCTCCATTATGTCTTCGAGCTCTTGTCCACCCATCTCCTTTGTCCTCCTCAATAATGTACAAAATTTCCCCTTCTTTCATTGCTAGAGTGCCTTCATTATGACCTGGGAAAAACAAGAGGCAAAGAAGTCTCACTGTTCAGAAAGAATTTCAAGTCATCTTTTTCCCAAGGCATAGTTTTCAAACTATATATAAACAGGAAGAATGAAAAATCTGTGCAAGAGAACATATGGCCAAACAGACTTAGAAAAAAATCAGTCCCAATTTGTAAAGCTGAATATTTACCAATAGTTGTGTTAATATTTATCTTAAAACAGCACAAGTACTGCTCATGAATTAAAGTAATTTATAAAGCATCTTCACCAATCTTTTGAGCAGTTAGGTACTCATACAGGTAATTTACTTTAAATCATTTAACCCATCTTCTTTATAACAAATCATCCGTGCCTTACAGTCAGACATCTCAGGGCATGTTGTTAACCTTACCATCAAATGGATATATTGCCTTGCAGTGTCCTATAGCTGGTAACGGATCATCATCTTCAAACTCATCATCAAACTCATTGGGATGAGCATGCTGCTGTGGTGGGCCACGAACTTCCTGGTTGGCATCATCAGTGTAACTCCCTTCAGGGCTACAATGCAATGATTGGAGCATGAGGATTTGAGGAGTTCTTGGCTCTAGAACTCACAACATCCATGCGTCACAGAAAGGGCACGTCACGGATATTGTTTCAGAGTTCCTGTTAGCAATTTTTATATTACTGTCAGAGGTGATTTACTGAAAAAAAAAACCTCATATAGTAAAAGCTTAGATTGAATTCTGCTAGAAAAAGAAACATAAATTTGATATACCTGTCTCCACAGAACATGGAAAACTAGTGAGTCTTATGCAATAGAGTAAGACAGGTTTAAAAGGTGCTGCTATTTAATGAGCACGTGTTTCAATGAAGACTATTTTTATTGTTACCAGAATGGCATGAAGTGACCTCTAGAAGTCAGAACCAGTTAAAATTTTAGTTTAGAAGGATACACACTTTGGGAGGATAAGTAACACCCATCACTCCTGTTATCATCAGAGAGCTGTACAGAGTCTAGCACAGAACTAAAGCAGTAGAGACACAATAGTGACCTCTCTCGGCCCTGGGTGACAAGGTGGTTGATGTCGCTGCTGTGTCGCCTGTCGCTTCTGGCTGCTACTTTACCTTCAACTTCAGAGAGCCAGGCCTTGGGAAAAAAAGGCAAATATTGGTGTCAAAGGAAAACTGATTCTGAACCAGCACATTTAAGAAATGCATTGAACTGCAGACAGTTCGCAGCCACACAGAGACTGCGGTCAGATGTCAAGTCTGAAAATTACTTCACACAAAGCATGAACCTATCCTTTATGCATAGCCTACAACCCATACTAGTGTAAGGAAAAAAGTCTTTAATTACACGTGAAATTCAGTATAAGTGAATAATAATATACTCTTCTGAACAGTTTACATCTTTAATAATGTACATCCTTATTCTAGCTAGATGAACAGTCTTAAATATATAGCACCCCACAAAAATTCTATCAGGAGCTCTACTCTTAAACTGAGTAATTTTTCTGGTGTATTTAAAATCTGTAAGGCAAAGTACAATTGTAGCAATCATTTACATTCTCCAAGAAACTGTTTTAGAATCTAACCTCATTCTTGTGTATTTCCATCCGAAGACGGTCCATATTGCTCATAGTCTCGGTTAATTTTGGTTGCAAACTGCTTGGATCACCCATCTGGGGATTTTTTTCATAAACATCCTTCATCTTGATGAGGGCATCTCTAAAAACATACAAAACATGACAATAATTAATATACCAGTATTGATTCATTAAAGCTAAAATGTGTGTGAGATCCTGAACTGTGACTGGACACCAAGCACAGCAACGAGGAACTGCTGGTGTTCATTCCACGCCTAAATCCTTCTCCCATTCTGTCAGCCTTCTGCCTTTCTTGTGTTGTGCACAGGCACACAAGGACTCCAACTGTTGACTCTTACCTATCCAGTCTCAGCACTGTTTCCCACTGCTATCTTTCTCAACAGACCCACACATTTTTTAATGCGTGACTTTAGAGCCAATGCTCCCTATGCAGGATCAGACTCAAAAAGAGCATTACAGTAAAGCAGAAGGAAGCAATATTAACAGAAACTACATACCACAAACTATGAACTTGAAGAAGTTTTTTAATAGCCTGGCCTAGCATACTGTCTTCTAGCTTTTTAGCACTGTTGGCTTAGATAGAGGACATAAAAAAAACCAGAGAGAGAACCATGACAGAACACCCGAAAAAATGCACTCACTTTTGGTCGGTTTCCTTCTGTAGCTCTCTGTTAAGTTCATCAATTCTCTGCTGCAGTTTCTTGCGTCTTTGTTCTGGAGGGAGATGGCTGAAATCTTCTAGTGCAGGGCCCTGCAAGCAGAAATTCTGTGAAACAAGCTACTGCATGCACAGGTCTGGGCAGCTGAACTGACATACCCACACATGGACAGTGTTCACTGGAAGCAGATGGACCTTCTTAAAAACCCTACTTGACAGACAGCTCTACAAAAGACCGCACAGAATAAATGCCTGTTCTTGCTGCCAGAGTGCAATCATTCAGCCAAGGGCTTTCTGCCTTCTGTAGCAGTTGGCTCACTGAGGTAACTCAAAATTCCTAGACTTTTATTTTTCTGAAGTCATGTACCTCCTTCTTACATCCACTGCACTTAAAAGAAGATTTAGACACAATAATTTGAGTCAGAAAAAAAAATGTGTATATAATAATTTTATACAGATATATGATTTGTTTCTTTCTCTGGAGTGTGTTCTGTGGTCATTTGGATGGTAGCAAAAGTAAAATACTGTATTTTAGATCTTCACTCCTTGCACTGTTATAGTTCTCTTCCAGAACTTTAGCAATCCTAGAAAACTTACAAAAACGTACAAAGTTCTGATGTATTTTACCTCAAGTAAAACTGGTTCATGAAGCACAGAAGAAATCTTTGTAATATCAAAATTCTTACTTAAATTTTTAAATATTTGACTCAAAACTTGCTGAAATAATCCAAGTCACCTTTTTTACAAAAAAAAAACACCAAAAAACTCCACAAAAATAAAAACAACAACCAAAAAACTTCAAGAAGGAAAAATCCCTCTTATTTCTAGAACTTTAAAAGAAATCATAAACCAGCCAATTTAAGACCACCTATTGTGATGACCCCAAACCTGCAAACCTGATTGCAAACTTAGCCAAGATTATAATAAGCAGGATAGAAGAAGGGTCAGGGTATGAAATGCATGGGAAGAGATTTTTATGTATTTTGCAAGTTTGTTGTCAGGAGGGTGCCAGACACTGACAGTGTTAAGAAGGAAATAAGGCACATGTCTTGATCACCAAAACCTTGGTTTTTTTTTTTTCCTAATGCCATTTGCCTAAGCAAGTTGGTTTTAACCCAAGAAATCCACTTGCCATTCCAGTAACCCTCCATGGAGGCAAACCAAACTGGCCAGCATTTATTTTGTCAAGAAGGAAGTTTACAGAAACTTGACTGTTGAGATTTTGACACAAGCCTAAGGCTCAGGTGCCTTCTTCTCACCCCCTCAACTTTTTTGCACTTGTAAAATCAATCTCATTGCTTTTTAGACATCGTAAGAGAAATAAAATCAAGATATGATGTTTCTAAAATAAAACAAGTGTTTCTTTCTGGAGGAAGAAGAATTTACACTGTGTAGAGTCTCAAAGTCCAGAGATACAAAATGACAGAAACAAACTTCCTGTTCCCTTCAGAAAGCCTTCCAAGAAAACACTGTGAAGTGGAATACACTACAAATAAACAAAAACACAATCTCTATCATTCTTCCTTACAGGTCAGTTTAAACCAGAGTATTCTAAAAGGTGAAACAGAAGAACAGAAGTATTTATCTGAATCTTTACTCATTTACTCTGCAATACAATATTGATCAAAGCATGGTTTTATTTAATGTTAGAGATTCCTGTATTTCTAAGCATAGAGGTTCTCCCCTGTAAATTTTTCTTCCAAATTCAAAGGAGTGCAGTATTCGGTATTTCTTCTTTACACAAATTTTATCATCTTTTCATATACATATTTTATGCTGCTTAAACAATTTTCCTGACAAATCACCAAGTATTTCCATCATGACCAACCTGTGAACTCTTGGTCAGTGCTAAAATTCCAAAACTGCAGATTTAGGTGCAGCCAGATCACAAGTCTAATTGCCTGACATTAAGCATGGATGATTAAGAAGACTGTGCATATGAGTGGAAAATCTGAAGATGTATTTCAGCACCTGACTTAAAGCAGTTATGATATGGAAACACTTTCAGAAGATTATTTTCATGCTATCTTAGCAGAAGTACAGCAGACAGATCAGCACACGGGCTTACCGTCTTCACCGACCACTGCACAGTTCATTTGAAAACAGAAAGAAACGGGAAATTATTTACATGCAATGTCCAGTTACAAAAGTGACTAATGCCTAAAAAATGTATATTTAAAATATCACTTAAGGATTGACATTTTCATTTATAAAAAATACATTTTACTATAAGCACAATAAAATAATTGCTTTAAGAATTATTGATTTTAAAATACTAGGTGATAATGGGTACTTTTAACTTAAAAAAATTTAACACACAATTTCATTATGCTACTTTTGAATTATAGTGTTCTGAATAAAGGGCTGAGCCTTCTCCTATAGGAAAAGAAACACACACACAGAGCCAACATTTCACAAAATAGCAGAATTTGATGATGGATGGACTGGTCAGCCATATACAAAAAATTTGTTAAGCATAGCTCAAAATCCACTACAATCACTCTTACAAATGTAGCTTTTGCGATATATTTACTTTATTAACACAGTAGATCTAGAATAAACAGAGATATTTTTCAATATTTTCTGTTTACTGAAAGTATTTAATTTTACTTTCTGAAAACAGCATTTGGGTAATTGTTGTTATCTGAAATTGTTTTAGTCCAGATAAAAATAAAGGCATTTAAAGAGTAAAGACATTATCCTTAGAAGAAGCAAATAAAACATGGGTGCCAGGAGCTGAATCTTGGCTTTAACATTCACAGCATTTTGAAGATCTCCCATGCCTTTAAAGATCTGGACAACCCCTTCAAAGAAACACCAAGCAACTCAGAAGACAGATACCTCAACTTCACCTTTGACCCTGAGCAAGTTTTAAGGTTGTTGCTTGGGGCACACACACACCACTAGAATTTCTAGCAATGAGGGAAGTAAAGCACCTTCACAAGTGATACTTTGGTAGGAATCTCAAAGTCCAAGAAGTAAAATGACAAACAAACTTCCTGTTCCCTTCAGAAAGAGTCTTCCAAGAAAACACTGTTAAGGTTTACAGACCACTGCTGATAAAGCAGGTATTTTATGTACCAAGTGGCATCAAGCACAGATCTTCTCATTAGCACTAACACTGTCTGGAATTGTAAAGATTTCAAAGGAGAAGCAGCAGCAGGGAACAGCAGCACTAACACATCAAGCTATACTTGCTTACACCTTTCAATAAGCTACTCTAGAGCTGCTGTTTGCTGCTTTGCTCTACATCCTGACAGGAAAATGTACTGTGTGAGGCACAGAATGCAGGGAGACTGGGTTTGGGTCTCCAGCACCCTGAGTGAGATCTCGTACAGGGCATGATCAGCAAAATGACCAGTGTTCTTCACTGGCTGAGAGGTGCCAGCCCACACACCCAGCTCAGCAGAAGCAAACTGAGTCCCATTTTACATGGGCAGGTGGTGACAGTAACTTTCAAAGGGGAACATTTTTAAACTGAAAGAAGATAGATTTAGATTAGATGTTAGGAAGAAATTCTATATTCAGAGGGTGGTGAGGCACTGGAACAGGCTGCCCAGAGCAGCTGTGGATGCCTCATCCCTGGCAGGTACAAGGCCAGGTTGGATGGGACTCTGAGCAGCCTGGTCTGGTGGAAGGGGTCCCAGCCCATGGCAGGGGGTGGGAACAAGACAATTTTGAGGCCCCTTCCAAACCAAACCTTTCTATGATTCTATGGTTTAGTAGTTCTGCATGTCAGTACCATTTGGAAATAACTTCCCAGGGACAAAATAGATGGGAAACAGCATCACATAGTAGCAACTATTAAGCATTTAATCAAAGTATATGATAAAGGTAAGACTGATCAATAAGATTTAAAATAATCTATTACTAGTCTAATATACATTTAAGTTGAAAGGACTTTAAAAATATGTAATAATATGGTGCCTGTTAAAATACTTGCAAGACAATTCAGACTATATAAAAATAAAATGCTCATTCTTGAAGATTTTACAAAGATGAAGACTTCAATATGTCACATTTGAATGAGTCTAGATCTGTAGGATACTAGTGATGCTTCCTAATGTTATAGAATTACTAAATTAAAATTATTTAAAGAATGTATTAAATTAATTCAATTTTACAACATGAAGAATGTATTTAAAAATCAAATAAAGATATGCTTTCATTTGCCATTAGCATTCTGTAGTTGTTAGGGGATGATATTTTCCTTTGAAAGAGGTTCTGGAACTACTGGTAGTACAAGATGATGATTTGTAAGGCAGGAGTCAATACATTTAGTAATTAACAAAATCAAGGTGTACTCAAGGCCTGTGCCATTCCAACAACTACCAAATCCAGGCAGTTCCTCACTGAGTACTAAAGAAGAGGCATGACCTTCACACCAGACCAAATTATGATCAAATGACTCAGAAGGGAAAGGAGGCGCTGCCCTCCCTAAGGACTCAGGGGAACACAAGTATTTTCTAACAATGCCAGTGCTAGAAAGGCTCTTTCCAAGGCATCTGGGGGCCTGAAAGTAGATGCCACAACATGACTTAAAGATAAAAATTTTAGCTGTAACTCATTCTGCTTCAGAAAGACAACAAGGGAGGCTCTAAATTCTAACTTTACTGCAATAGAGCACTGCTGCACCTTGATCTGCACATTATGTCAACAACAGTCAACCATTCTTGATGCATGTGAGATAGCAAGCCAATATTGTCTTGAAATACCAAAAAAATATTTATTATATATAACCAAATGCATCCAATTATATTTTTATTTGGATCAATAAGTATCACTAAATATACATAAACTGAGCAGCCTGTGCTTTTCTGACGTAACAGCAAAGTGCCAGCACATTTATCACTAGTGCCATAAATGTTGCTAAGAAACCACTTTTTATTTTCCCTTCTACTGGCATCCAGACAAATTCTATTTGCAGAATATGCCACTATATTAGTAAATTAATTGATACATCTCAGTGGCATTTGGTAGTCATTTTTTCAATAATTTTACTCAAAAGAAACTAGGACAAACAAGAGTGACTAATTAATCAGAAAATGCATTAAATTATGTAATATTTTTTAAAAAAATCAGTATTTCAAAATCTGCCATTATTATAAGCTACAGCATTTGATGTACAAAAGAAATTAAATTATCCCTTATTAGTTCAGTGTCTCATAATCAACTTTTACTATTTTCAAAGTCAGCAAATGAGACATCTGATCTGTAAGATGATTTTTGTGGTAACTGTATATCCAATGATAAATTACTGCAAAAATATATTACATAATGGTAGGAAAACATTTGTGAATGTGAACCACAATGAAGAAAGGTATCAAACACATGCTGAGCACCCTCTTTATAACACCTTTTTTTAGAAATGAGCATTTCAAATATGATAAAGAATTTTTCTATTTTATTTTCTTTTTAATTTGTTGGTAACTTCTGTGTAGTATGAAACAAAGTATCCTAGAAGTGACCTTATAGCTGAAGTGTTACTTTTAACTAAGTAAGTCTTATAATGAGGGTGAGGAGCATTAGAAAAGCCACATCACAAACACACTGCTCATAGCCCATCATGCATTTCAACTTATTATCAAACTTACCCCTCTTTTGAGGCTTCTGAAAGAAGGAATTCTGGGCTTCCCTGTTTTTATGTCACTCATGCAATAATGCACTGGTTCAATGGAGAATATGGGATACTGGGACCCATTAGGAGTACTGGATGTGTATAAACTAGTAGGGGTTAGGGGTGGGGATTGTGGCTAATGTGGAAATAAAGAAAGCAATAAATAAGCCAAATGTTCAAAGTGATTTTAAAACGAAAATTCTGTCTTACAAAAATAAAATTTCCATCCAACACAGAAACAGGTTGTAACGTTCCAGACACCTTTATACTCTAACTGTATTGGGTTTAAAAGGTTTCTGTCATGAGTTAATCTTCAGAGTTAGAGGTTGCTGCAGAGAAGGAAGGAAGCTGCCATAAGATCCTAACAAGATCCCAAAGCTCCCTGTCTCTTTTCTTAAAACCCAGCTCTGCTATTGCCGGCTTAGTTACAATCATTCTGGAATCATCCTCAAGCATTCCTGCTCACTACTCCCTCCCACATATTGAGGTACCCTACCAGGTTAGCCAAACCAGAAAGATTTGGTACACCTATGGAGAATGACTTAAACAAAAAGTATTCTTAAACTCAGCAGTCAAACTGGACTGACACAATGGCTGTATGGCATTCTTTAATGTAATCCCAAAAACCTCCTTCCCATTATCAAATTGCTTCTCCCATTTTTTGTCTCTTATACCTCTGCTATTCTTTCTCAGTTCAATTTTCCTCTACTATTTCCACTGGTGCACAACTCCTTACCTTTATAAAAGGCTTTTATGTCTTTGACAACATTAAAATAGGTAAAGGAATATCTGGAAGTCAAGACCAGCCATAGTTTCAGCTAAATGAAGGTCCAAAGGCCCCCACGAATACCCCAGCTTTAGTAAACCACCTAATTTTATTATAGATAATTTAAGAATATATTTTAAAACCTGTGAATAGTATTTGAAATTAAATATGTATCCCCTAGTAAGTATTTTGCTTCCAGCTGCTGTTTTGTAGAGCGCTCCTCCATCCTCCCCAAAAACAGGTAAAAAACAGGGACAAAATCTTTGATTTCATCCATGTCCTTAGGGAAGAGATGCACAGAGTATGTACACACACATGTCACACCTGTGGCTCCACAGAGAACACAGTGAGGCTGAATGCCACTCACAGTGAGTGAACTGGGCAGAAGAAAGTAGGGCAAGTCTTACTTCAGCTGTCATCTACTAAGGGACTTCTTGTACTGCAGTAAATGCCAAGCTCAGACTGAAACCAGTGTACATTTACATTCTCTCCAAACTCTCAGAAAGGCAACTGGTGCTCAAACTGGCAACTGTGATACAATCTCAGAACAGGCCAAATCTCACCCACCTATGCAGATAAATGCAATGTATATGCCAATGTATTAATGCATGTGAATTTCTATGAATCATTAATTATATTGCAAGAAAAGTAAACAATCAGTTTTAACACACAGCTGGAGTTATATCATATACTGAGGATGGAATAAAGTATCAGCTGTATCCTTCTGTTCTGTAAAGACCTACTTTCTCAGAATACTATCAAGTGGAAAATAAATTCTACCATTAAGAAGCCCTAAGAACAGTTTCCATAATAAATGACAGAAACTGGCTTGAAGCATTAAAATAACCTCACAGAAATTTGTGGGAATAATTAAAACAGCTCACTGATATGCTCCAATATTAAATAAAAATAAAGCAGAAAATTTAAATATGTATATGCTCCAATCCATGCATGTATTGACAACCTTTTGTTGATCTATGAAGGCATCTCACAGAGAAAGTGCCAATTGTAACTCATAAGAAAACAAAGTAGCAATTTCAATGCTTTCCATTTTTTTCTTGAGCACAGGAGTATTTTTACCTATTTCATAGTGATATTCCTTCTAGGACATCTACTTTTATGGAGCTTCCACAGTATGTTTTACCAGTGAGATATTATAAACTTTAACGTTTTCAAAAAAAACTCCAGAGTTTTCAAAACTTGCAGCACGTATAATAAAAATCTATATAACACTTGCATGTAAATGTTACATTTAGAAGGGAGCTGCTTTTTGTGCCACAACAGACAGATTTGAAGTCTGCCCAATTCCAAAGCATACTCTCCTCTACCCTTATTTTAACACTCACAATTAACACCTTTTCCTATGCAACTACAGAAAGTCTTTACAGAATCTTAGAAACATTATAGTAATAAGTAAGCTACTTTTAACAAATAACTATTAAAAATGCTCCCAGACACAAATTACTGGAAGAAAAACTGAAAAACTTCCCCAGTGACAACTTGATTTTTAAGATGGTAAGTACTCAAACTTTCTGATATCCTTACACATGCTTTAAAAGACATTGGCAGGCAAGGGAAAGATTTTTTTACAAATACATTAATTGCTGCTTCCATGCACTCTAAATGCTCAAATTTTAATTTTCCAAACAGTAATTTCTTAATTGTTACCTTTGGTTTCTTTCCAAATAGCCACAGCTTTCCTTTAGCCTTGCCAACTGTAGTTTTTGTATCAATTCTCATTCCCTCTTGCTTTGGTGTGCTGATGGTTCCATCAGAGATAGTTCTGTAAATATTCTGACTGTAGTCTTCAAATGGAAAATCTCCAGGAGGTTCAAAACCAGATTTGAAGCAGTCTATCACTAGCTGAGAGTCCTAAACATATGGCAATAAGGAGTTTAAAAAGCAAACTCATCAAGAATCAGAAAAATAGAGACAAATTTTTCATTTAATTGCAGAGATGCACAGAAAGTAAGAGTGAGCTCAAAACACACACTTGGACAGAGCAAATTAACAACATTCTCTTATCTGAAAAGTGTTCATGAGTGCATGGCAAAGCATACTCTGCTATTCAGAATATTCCAGCAAATACTTCCCAAAGATTATGACAAATTTAGAACAGAGCAAAACTACCCTTCACCTTTTAATCTTTCAACATTGGCACAGAAATGAAGACAGAACTAAGAAACCAGAGCTAGTAAGATAAAATATGACAGAACCTGCTGCAATCAAACAGGAACAGAATGATACTTGGTTAACTGAACACCCTTTATGTGTTTCAGCATCACATACAAGGGAAAATACTGACCACAGTATTCCAGAATATCCGAAATAATGTCCAAAATCACACCCAGTGAGAATGTGTCAAAGATACCATTCAAATGACACAAGATCAATAAAGCAGGAAGAGACCAGACAACAAAAGCAGAAGTGGTTCCTTCTGCTGAAATCGAAGTCATGACACTTTTGAAGCAAATATCTGACAACAGTAAGGGAACTACACAGGGTCAGTCAGTCTTTCCCCTCTCCACAGCCTCTGTAGCAGCTAAATTGCTCACATACATTTAAAAAGTTACTCAGTTTTACTTACTCTATGTTCATCAACTGATTTTGCTGCAAGGATCATCCCTTCTAAGCATTTTGAGATAATTGGAATAACCTTGCGCTCAGAGTCAGCAAAGCCTTTGTAACATTCACTAAGTTTGATTGTCCTTCTTTCATCCATTTCTTGAAGTTGCTGCAAGTGCAAAGAAAGATAAAATAAAACTTCCATCTGCTAATTTTTTTTTCCTCTTGATCCTGACATACGCAGTTATTGTAGTCACCACAGCGTGGGACAAAATTTCTATGCTTTCCCAGTATTTTTATTTGCTTAACAAAACAGAACTTAAAAGTCTTTTCAGACATAAACTTAGGATGCCCAGTACAATAGTTATGAAGACTTAATGCTCTTTGAATTCTAAACATCATGTAAAGGATGGGACTTTCTTTTCCCTTTTCTTTTATAAAGCACATGTACAGTGTTTACAGGCAACTATTTAAAGTATTTGTTTAATGTAAAAATGAAAATCACAGTAAAGAAATTTTACTGATTTCTACATCTCCTCACTCTCTCCTTCCAGTCCCAAGTAATTCCTCTCTGGTGATAAATATTTCCACCTTGCTTTTATTATTATACCTTCCAACCAATACTAATTATTTAAATTATAAGAAAAATAAGAGAAAATAAAATCTGCAGTTTAGACACTCTGATTTGAAATACAAACCATTTCCTTTAGCAGTGTGCAAGAAAATAAAGAGAAGAATACCATTACGTAAGATTTGCAATAAAAGTTTACAAGAACAGAACAAAAAAGAATAAATTAAAGAGAAATACTATTAAGATAATAGCCCTAGACTTTTCACCTGAATGTGGAAAATACCCCAAACAAAACAAAAATATATAGGAAAAAAACATATAAAACATATACCAATAGGTTGTCAAAAACTGGGTAAGAAGTTGGATCTTTATATCTGTACTGAGGTCTCAAACAATGTTCAATTCTGTCTCTCCAAAACAAAACAACCACCCAGACATGCTAAACCCCTCTCCAAGGTTTTCCCACAGAATGTTACGAAATACTTGCAATGAAGCAATAAAAGTGTAGTCCCAAGAGAAAGCAGGACTAGGCTTTCTGCTCTTACTGCAGAGTTCAAAAATTGTGAGTAATATCTTACAATGATAATGGATTTAACCCTGGAGAAATAAAGGCAATAAAGCAAAAGTCTGATGCAAGCTACAAAGGTGATCAACCTGCTTCTCCTGGGAGCTGACTGCAGTTCTTGGATCAGTGTGTGAAGTCAGCCCTACTGTAGTGCTACTTAACAGCTAAAATATTAGAAAATTCTTTAACAAGCCAAGGCAATTTTCTCCTGTGAATCCTAGACCTTCTAGTAAGGATTTCTTAAAAAAAGTATGAACTGATTTGTGCTTCTGGAAAATACCAAGCCATATTTAAGTTGAATACCTTCAAATAAATCCAGTGTTTCACCTTCCATTTCCTCACTCCCTGTCTCAGTAGCCACCCATATTTCCCAAATGGCCGAAGGTACATGCCAACACATTTCTGAACTACTGATCAACCCTTATTAGAAGGATTGTTTTAAATGTCTGCTGTCACCCAGATGTCTCAAATGTTTATTTTGCCAGATCCTTTCAGACATATTTAAACAAAGAGATTATAAAGTATAAAATCTTACAGAAAATGCAACCAAACAATTTTGTTAGAAATCTAAGCATTAGTATGGTAAGCAGAGTTGTCTCAAGATTAAGGTAATTTCCTGATAAAATGATCCCCCTAAAATCCAGAAAAATAGTTTTTACTTTTAAAGTCTACTTCTTCTTTAGAAAAGGATCAGACATACTTTATCTGTTAATTATTTTACCTTGTAAATCTGAGGAATGACAATGTAGTAGTGTTTGTGCTGTTCCCCATTAAAATTCTGTAGTTGTGCAGCATATTCATTTTTGTTTTCATCAGCCATATGTGTGCGCAGGTTTAACTGTTGCTTAGCCTAGTAGGAAAGTGTTATCAGGTTAACATGTCTTGTACTTTTCAATGACACACAGCATTATTTTATTTTATCAACTATGCAAGAACACTAGTCACAAGTCATCAAAACCAACATCCTTGTAACTGAAATACAAAGAATGTGACACTGCACAAAAACTGACACTCCAAAACCTCATTTGTTAGACACGGACAAAGCAATGATCACTGCAGCTCCCTTAGCCAGACTGCTTAAATGAATATCCCAAAACCCACAGAAGTGGCTGAACATAGAAACCACGAGGTACCAAAGAGTAGACAGCTGCCAGGGTAAGGAACACAGCACAGCCATCCAGAGGGACTCTTGTGAACTTTAACAAGGCCAAGTGTGAGCTCCTGCATGTGAGCTGGGGCGATCCCAGGCACTAACACGGGCTGGGAAGAATGGGTTGAGAGCAGCCCTGGGGAGAAGGCCCTGAGGGTCCTTGCAATGTGCATTACCAGCCCAGAAAGCCAACCCTATCCTGGGCTCTACCAAAAGCAGCATGGCCAGCAGGTCAAGGGAGCTGCCTCTGCCCCTCTGCTCAGCCCTCCTGAGACCTGGAGTGCCCTCAGCACAGGCAGGAAATGGACCTGCTGGAAAGAGCCCAAAGGAGGATATAAAGATCAGAGGACTGAAGTATCCCTCCTATGAAGACAGGCTGAGAGACTTGGAGATTTTCAGCCTGAGGAAGGAAAGGCTTTGGGGACACCTCAGAGCCCCCCTTCCAGTACCTAAAGAGAGTCTACAAGACAGCTGGAGAGGGACTTTTCACAAGGGCAGGTAGTGATAGGACAAGGGAGAAGGTTTTTAAATTCATAGAGGGCAGGCTTAGATTAAACATTAGGAAAAAATTTTTCACTGTGCAGATAGTGAGGGACTGGAACAGGTTGCCCAGAGAAGCTGTGGAAGCTTCATCCCTGGCAATGCTCAGGGCAGGTTGGATGGGGCTTTGAGCAACTTGGTCTAGGTGGAAGCTGTCCCCACCCATGGCAGGGGAGTCTTCAAGGCCCCTTCCAACCCAAACCATTCCGATTCTGAATCACACTCCTTTCCTGTGCTCTTAGACGTTCACTGGAACTTTGATTTTGCACATAACAAGTAAGCATATTCTATACACAACTTTATACATTCAATAAATATTGTTTCAGTACTGATTATTAACATGTAAATGAAATATCATTGATGATGAAGAAAAGCCCCTGCCCTTACCTTCTCAACATCAGCCTTTGTTGCATTAGTATCATTGTCCAGTCGTTCATAGCTTTGCTGTGCCTTCTCTGCCTCTCTGCATTCTCTCTCGAATTTCTTTTTGCTCTACAAAAGGCACAAACTTACTGCTTCAACAGGCACTATTCCCATTTGGTTTCATGCATTAATTCTGAATTCTAAATACCAAAGCGTCCATTTAAGCATCTTAAATTCACAAAGTCCCTTTAAAGGAGCACATTGTTAGGACAGCAACTAGGTCAACTCAATTATTTTGAAGGCAGTCTGAAGGATGTATCTACACTACAATCACCATCAGTATTCATGTCAAGTGGCACAGCTCCAGGTAGCACAAGCAACAGTATTCAAAATACTTGATGTTCCATACATGCAGCTGTTGTCAAGACAACTGCTGTAGGAAAATTGTTGCAGAAGTTCACACCTCTAGGGAGAAACTGCAACTGAGACTCTGAGCTTCTGCTTCACAGCAAAGTCAGGCAACTGAGGTTACTGTGTCCCTTAAAGGCATCTAAATGCATTTAAAAGACTGACTTTGCACTCAGGTAAATACAAGGCACTGTAGAGTTTGAGCTGAACTGTGGGAACTGTCTGGTGTAGAGTAATAACATTGAAAACTACCACATCTGCTTCCATTCTGATCCTCTGATGATGAATTAAACTCTGTGATGCAACAGTGAAGCAAGACCCTGCTCATCTGGGACCACAACAACAAAACAGAAATTCATTTCTCCCGTATTAAGACAGAAAACCAGAATATCAGAATACATCTTCAACGGACTTGGTTGAATTTTATATTTTCTTATCTTTAAAAGTATTTGTTTCAAGATAAATAAGCTTAATATCTGTCCTAGAGACATTCACTTCCTTAATTTCTTTGTTAAACAGTAATTCTACCTCCTGAAAGTATAATAGTCTATAGTTGTATTCTTCAATATACCTTGGAACAAGCTCTCAAGCTCAAGTCAAATTCAGTGACTTAAGATTTCATCTTCATATAAATAAATTGTCCTGTTTAGTAGCCCAAGGAGAAGCAACCAATGTCTGTATCCATGTTAAAACCAGATTCCTTTTTGCTGTGTATGCTGGATAGAAGCCAAGGCTTCTCTCAAACATAAACACAGAAGCAGTTTACAGGAATTTTTTTTAACCAGGATACTATAAATACATTGAACTGCATTATGTTACTATGTTACTTGGACATTCAGTAATATGCCTAAATATTAAATCTAAGCAAGACAGATGAAAACAATCCCACTTTCAGCCTGTGTATCTTATTCAAGTTCAACAGGAATGAAACTGAAACACAAACTCACATTATCCATCTGTTTCCAGCACATGTCCAGATACTGCTGAGCCTTTCGCCCTTCCTGAAGATGCTAAAAACACCACAAATTAATTAAATTTCCCTGTATTTTTAGTATTATTACCATTAATTAGTCCCTGCTCTAATTGACAGTCTATGATGGGCAGCACCTTCCACAAGCCACCCGTACTCTTTGGAAGACTACTTAACATGCAACATCGGTATCACAGATACTGTGGTACACTGGCAAAAAAAAGGTTACTAGAATGCACTGTCTTCCCAAGATAGTAATTTTTAGGTTTAATAACTGTATTATATAACATTATATATTATAGAAGAACCTTAAATGTATTTTATCAATGTATTACAAAACCTATGTATTGTCACATTAATCAAAATGGGTAAACAAATACACCAGCTCACTAAAAGCATCTCAATATCCTACTTTCAAATTTAAAACCACAGAAATTACCATTTTTCTCTCAGTTTTTAGATCATGAGAATATCTCATCAATTCTCCATACACTCTCTGTCCCATTTCCTCTGCAACTACTTCTCGTTGTCCTGCATAGTCATTCAACTCGTTGAGGATGTTAAAAAAGGCAATACAGGAAGTAAACCTGACAGAAAGCACACAAACAAACATACACAAAAAGTTAGACAGCTTTTTAAAATATACTTATTTTAGTATAGTCTGCACTCCTGATTAGAGAAAAAAAATCATAGACATTTTACAATAAACCTTATCTTCATGCTAATTGAGTTAGAGTAGGAACACAAGCTGGGAAAGCCTATGTTAAGCCTAGCATGTACTATATGTTGCAATGTCTCTTCAAACACATTTTATAACATGGGGTTTTTGGATGGAAAAGAAAGAAGAAGAATACTACCTGGCAAGCCCTGTAGTATAGTGGTATCTCCTAAGCTGCCCAGGGAGAGGCCTGAGCTGGGATACATACGTCCCTAGGCTCGGAGGCTGAGCTTGCTGCAGAGATGATGTGCTTGGTGGTCTTGAGGTGCAACATGCCAATCATACCACTCCTATGCATCCCGATGGATTCTACAGAACAAGTTTGCTATCAGCTCTGGAGACAGCTGCCTGTTTGCCTGCCCACCTCTTGGCTGGAAGTAAGGTGCCACTATGGCTGGCACTAAAAAGGGGGGAAGAGGAGGGGCAAAGGGTAGAAAGTGTGTGTGGAAGGGAAAAAAGGAAAAAAAACACAGGCACCGCATTAAAATATACATCTTTCTCTCTTTCAACTGTGGAATACTGCCATCTCCATAGGCTTGGCTTTTGGGAATTTCAAATGCCACTCTAGCACTGGAAAGCCTACTCCCTCAGGTTCAGGATCTTTACACAGTTAAAAGGGCTAAAGGAAATCCTACTGTGAGTTCTCAGGCACTCTGCACAGCAGGTGCTCTGGCTGCAACCTGAAACTTGTCCACTTTTTTATTTCCTAAGACTTACCTCTACAGAAAAAAAAACGTATTGTGCTTTTTCAAATAAATTTTCAAAATGGTTATGGAATGGACAAGCAAAACAAGCACATTTCTGATAAATAAAGTTGCTTAGCACAAATTGTTCCTCCACCATTAGACATCCACTTATTTTGTCTCCGGAGTCAAAGCAAGTCAGCATTTTAAGAGCTCTTCTTGCCCATAACATGACAATTTGTGTACACTCAGGTCTCAGTATAGAGATGCATAGCTAAATTTTTATTGCCATAAAAATGCATTGAAAATCTCTATTACTAAGCAAAAACCCAAAGTCTAAGGACACACACTTGCTTTTCCTTAAAAAGACAATACTAGACTGTATATAGCAAGCTAAACTTCTGCTTTGAAAATTTCAGTTACCTAAAGATTAATTTGGGAGCAAGTACAACCTACCATGTTTACTACATTAAAAAACCAGTAGGAGTAAACAAAGGTTTCATGCTTAATAATTACAGTAGAACTATAAGAAGCCAAGCATAATTCTTTTGTTGTCATCACCAATTAAATACTTTCTCTTAAAAAAAAAATCCATAGAAGGACAGCATATACTGTTAGTTCTTTTGGCACACAGAACTTGAAATGGGCATTTTTACCTGGGTTCCTCATCTTTTGGTGAGCGTTTAGGACAGTACTTCTTAACCAGATTTCTATTAAAGAAGAACAAAAAAAAAACCCATTTTAGAGTCTCTTTTGAGGAGACACACATAGAAAACTACATGAACAAATGATTTCTGTTTAATCTTCTATAACAAATCTATTTCCTCTGTCAAAGAACTTACAAGGGTTCTTTAGATAACACAAGGCTGAAACCTAAGGTATTATCAAAGCTTCACACCACTTTGACCTAGAACAATTTGCAAATATTTAAAAACTTCTACTGCAGTGCCTAGCCATGAAATGAGGAGTTTGTTATTTAACATCCTTTTCCTGCATGCAGCAGCAGCAGAGGACAAGGCCAGTGTATGAGCACCATGTAACACAGGCAGTGCACACTGTGTGCTGTGCCATGAGCACAAAGCTCCATGCCTGGAGTAAGCTCTGAGTATAGATTCAGGTCAAAGACTTTAACCACAGTATTTCCAGATCTTCAATAAGGACATGTCCAGAGCAGGAGAGGCAATATGTCTTCTCAGAAAAAAAGATTTTACAGTTTGTCCTACCATCAGCATTGCAAATATCTGAATCTTAGAAACCAAGCAAATCCCTAGAAGACAATCCACAGGACCAGCACTTAACACAGTATCACAGTCCAATTTTTGACATCATTGATATGAATTAATATGCTTATCAGAGAATGCAGAGGAAAAAAAATGGAATGGAGGAGTTAAAAGAAGATTCTAGGAAAAATTTCCGGCATGCATGTTGTGTATTTCATCCCACTGCCTCTCTAATTTCAGTTGTTACAATTATGAACTAACTTACATTAAAACAAAGGTGCTAATTCTGCTTTCATCCAAAATAATCTTGTACAATTTCTCAAATCCATTTAACTGGAAGTCACCTCTATGGTACAAAAGTCCACATAGTGAGATTATGTCCAGTCACAAAGTATACATCAGAATATGAGCAGGGAGTTGGTGTGGAAATAGTAAGCTTGGATCTTTTGTCTGTTTCTATACCCTCTGAAACTACAACCAAAAAAAGTCCAACTATGACAAGAAAGTCAGGTCCTTCTTATATCAATATGTACTAAGATACAGAATAAACATTGACTTTTAAAAAATTATCTACACATTTTATGGTAACCTCCTTACTGAAGTTCAAGTAAGAATCTCTTCTCACTATTCCCAGAACCCACTGCCATTCTACTTGGTAGGGATTAAATGCAGACATTTTGATAGGAAAATGAAGAAAAAAATAGAAAAAAAATTTAGTAAGTAACTTTTCTGTGGTCCATTTTCCTTTACATTTCTGCTTTGTTCCTCAGTACTTATTAATGAATAGGAAATTCCTAAAATTCATCTTATTTTTATTCAGAAGGTGAAATACATAACACACATACAATGCTGTAGCTAAGCAACCATGCAAGAACCTTTTCAAGGGAAGATTTTCAGAGTTGTCAAAAATGAGAAATCACTTACTAAAGCCATACAGTTTAAAACGGCAGGAGAAGGGTCATAAATGCAGATTATTTACTAGCATGCTGATTTCTGTTCTGGTTTCATTCTTTAATGCAATTGTTTACTATTTCTATAAGAGAAAAATATTATATAATCCCTTCTCCTAGTAGTGGCCAGTTTCATTAGTGAATCCCATCTGCCTTTGGATCAAAGGAACACACAGGTTTGAGACATTGTGATCAGGATTTAACAGCACAAGGTACAGTAATCAAAGGCAATAAATATGAAATGACAAAGAAACACAGGTTTTAAAGATCAAAGAAAAATACAGTGTTCAGGTGAATAATTACGCATAGATGGCTTTTCCAGTAAGTGAATACCAATACCTGATCAAAACAGAGATATTATGTTTAAATCTTTGAAAAAGCACAGGTTGACAAGGAGCCAGTATGAGCATGGATTTGAAGAGTGGAGCATTCTTTTAAAGAGAAGCCAGCTGACACTTCTAAGGGGGCACAACATTCTCTGACATTTCAATCTAAATTCATGGCTAATTCTCAGAATTCAGGTATGGATCTGGACTAGTTTATAACAAAACTGTACAAGTAATTAGTGATCATCAGAACAGAAACAAATCTACAAGATTAATGTCTTTTCTTCCTAAGAAAAATGCAGCTGATGACACTTGAATCCTCTTAGAAGTAAAATTTTGACAGCTTCTAACACACTCTGTCTTACAGCCAGCCATTTGGAAGCAGATTTTATACAGGATTAACCACATCCAACTGTGCTGCTCCTGTAATTTTATTAATCTCACTTCCTGGTATAAATTGGTCTCAGATGAACACTAGAGAGACAAGAATCTGATTTTTAAGAGAAGCACCACCTCAGTCACTTAGGCAGAAGTTTCAAAAAGCCCTTCAGTTGATAAAAATTACTTATAGTCAGGCACATTGAACATCTACACAAAATTTTACAGATGTGTAAAAAATTGTGTTTATCAACTGAAAACTAAGTTTTATTCAGTCAATTAATACAGCACATAAAGAAGAGAAGCAGCAGCATCAACATGGTATGATTTCTATTAAGGTAGCAGCCCAGGTACTGTGGTATCTGCTTATACTAAACCACTAGTTTCTATATCATATTACAAATAAGCCTGGTCACAAACTTTTTTTGCTTTTATAAGTAGCTAAAATTTCAGCAAGTACTTAAAAGCATTTCCTATTTATATGTAAGGTAATTGTTTCAATACGATTCTGATATCTTCAGTGACTGCACATCAGTATTATGCAGTTATGTATTATATGTAGTGTTATTTCACTGGGTGTTCAGTAACATCTCATCAGAAACACTGGAACAATCAATCTTAAAAAATTGTAACCTGGACTTCAAGTTTACAAAGCTGAAAATCCTTGGAACCATTCAGAAATCACATGTTTAAGTTCATGGCAACAGGACTATATAAAAAATACCTTCCACAATCATATTTGAATGGTTATGACCAGTGTAAAATCTCAGCTCCAATCAAAGCAGAGAGTTTTGAGAAATGATCACATATGGTGATAATCTGTGTCCCCAGGTTTACATTTTAAACTTATATCCATTTTCAAAAATGTTTCCAAGATTATGCATATAAAATATGGAAACTGTCTCAGTTTGACTAGACATATGCATATATTAATATTGTATTTAAAAATATATCATTTAAACACAACAGTATGCAGAAGGAACATGAAAAATATATTTGATCAGAGTAACTAGATATCTCCAGAGATCAAAATGCACAATTTTAGTGGGCAACAAACAGCTCAAGAACAATCATAGCTATTTGTTTTAAACTAACTTTAGAGAAGCTGACTGTATGAAGCTGAGGAATTTTATTCCATAGCAGTTTCATCTCTAGCTGCAGATATAACTGGTATTACTGCCTAACATCACAGAAAGTGGAACTCCTCTCTCTGCTCGAGTGTCATAATGCTTCAGACAGGACGAAAAAGGAGTGAGCCTCCAGAATTATTTTGTGTGTAATGATGCGGAACAAAACAGACTTTCACCTTGCCCCTTTTAAGAAACAATTCTGATCAAGACCAGCATCTGAGAATCCAATTTAAAAACTCAGTCAAGAGTGCAGTAGTTTGGCACATACTAAATCTAATTTTTTTCCAGCTGCAAAATAAAAACAAATGAAACAGTCATATCATTAAAAGGGAATGTGCTAATGTACAAGGTACCCTGCAATATCTTTGTCCTTATTCACATCCCTCTAACTCAGTAACAGCCTCTAATAACCTTTGCAAACCTTGGGGTAACACAATACATTAGTTGAGACCTATACCACACAAATCTTTAGAATTTCCCTTAAGTTAGCTCAAACAAAATCAAATTACACTTCCTTTTCTTGTTTCAGAACACATTATGTTGCAGATAAAGACAAGACATGCTGTCTAGGGTGTTTTTTATCCCCACAGACAATTATCCCCAATTACAATTTTTCTTGTAATTTTTTCAGTATCAAAGAACAGCAAGGAATGACTTGTAACCTAAAAACAGCATTTGGAAAAGTTATCACTTCTGGAATTACTTAGCAACCATGAGCTGCCAACACCTGCATACAGGAAGAATATAGTGAGTTTGCTCAAACAGCTCCCCACATGCTGTACATGCATCACTTGCTATCTCCTAGAAGACCTGGAAGGGCTGTTACACCTGGGAAAGGGTCATCACTAAGTTGTGACAGTATAAAGAAAAATAAAGCTTTGAAAATGCAAGGGTATACACAGAGTGAATGTTAATTTCTGCCAGGAGACAGACTCTGATTAGTGAAAACTGTTATGAAAAGTTCACTCAAGTTTTCATGCTTGGGTTTAAGTCTATGTGAGTAAGATCCATCAATGACCTCAACAGGACAGTTCATGGTTCACAGTGAAAACAAGACAGAACAAAAGCTATCCATCATACATCACTAGCTTTATCTCCTGACTGAACTTGGCTTTCCCTGGTCTCCCATCCAAATACTAAGAGAGCCATAGAACTACCAAAAGTTGCTGTACTGTTTAACCAAGAGCATTATTAATCTCAGTTATAAAGTTCATTATGCAAAGAGTCTCAACGCTCGTTTTCAGATTGTTTGCCATTACAAAAGGAAGGAGGAGTGATATGCTAGAAACTTCCAGTAGGAATATTAGTATCTGTCTCACAGGCCATATACTGCCAATATTAAAATTCACCAGAACCACAGTCCATCCCACAAGATCTCTCTCAGAACTTCCCAGGAGCAAGATGCAGGATGGCTAACTCTTCTGAAGGTGAGAATTTTGCTTGATCTCAGTTTTCCCTGGGGCTCATAACTATTTTAAATAATTAAAAACAGTGAGTGTCCTCAGGAGGAATGATGGCTGAAATCAAGTTGTTATCACAAGACAGTTCACTACTAAATAATCAAGGTCTCCTCCAAAGAATATAAATACAAGAATATCAAAGAGTAGCTTCATGAGCTGGTCTACTGGCAGAAAATCAGTCACCCCTGATGTGTGTGCTGTCCAGACTCTCGTGGGAAGCAGGCAGGAAGTGCATGCATGCACTGTATGAGGTGTGTGCAGCAAGACCTGTGCTTCCCAGAACTGTCATACTTACTGCACAGGGACAGTCACTCCAGTCATCTGACAGAAGAGGTACTCGACAAAACCCTTTCATTTTTGAAAGACACTTCAAGGAAAATCAATAGTTTTACCCAGAGTAAAATGTTGAACAGAGAAAATTTCGGATTTTTAGTTAAATCCTGAAGTAATAATGTGGTATCTCATCTTGCTAGCTGTGGAATGAACCTTTAAATACAAATTAAGCAAAATAGCATTTATGAATACTATTTAAGGAAAAGATCTTGACAGACATCTGTGAAAATATATGTCTATTTTTTAACAGACAACTGAAAACAAATCAAAACAGGGCTGCAAACCACTGTGCATGCTTTCAACTTGCCTTTACCTCCTCAAGTTCTTCCATACCAGCTTTGGAAAAGTGGTATTTTTTTTCTTCCTTCTAAGAAAAAAGTTCCTTCAGTAAAACAATGGGTTATTATGTTAGGTGAATATATACAACTGGGTGAAAAGAAACTGTTGAAGAAATCAAAAAGGAAGTGAGCACCCCAGATAGAGAACATCCATATCCTCAGCAGTGGACCTCATTACTGTATTAACAAGGAAGAATTTCTCAGCTCTCTATCTAGTGACAATCTGGTTTGCAAATGATGATAATGGAAGAAACCACAGGAGAGAAACTGCTATCAGTTTCAGTCTGACAAGGGTAGGCAGCATCTTCAGTTGAATTCCCAAAGGAATTCATGACAATAAAGATGACTGTGAAAGCAAAGATGGCACTGAAGGCCAAGTTTACAGGACTGTCTTACTTCAAATTTTATTCTTCAAGCACTAAGTGCACTGTTGGTAAAAATCAACCTACTTTATTCTGAAGAAATAGCTTTATTCTGAAGAAATAGCTTTATTCTGAAGCAGCCATTTCATGGCTGCTACTCTCCTTGTATGATCTCTGAAGGGAAATTCCTATTGGACCTAAAAGATGTTTCACTTGGCAGCTATAGAACAGAGGAAAGACAAAGGGTGGCTGGGTTACAGTCTCACCCAAAGGGACAAGACCTGCTATGGAAAGGGTGTGCTTTAGGGACAGGAAGGTCTTGTTGTTTTCTCAAGTTCTACTCAATTATTTCAATCAGATTTCTTAAAACAATGTAGTGTAGCTCTTGCCAATTCAACATGAGAAATGAATTAGTAGCAGAAACACACACACACGCACACACACATGTAGATACAGATAATGCACTTTACAGCAACCATGCTGATAGTCAGTGTAAAAATCATTATGGTTTTCCTGGTTTTGAATCTTTAATTCTAAGTCTTAAATCTTTTTAATTCAAAGATCTGAAGGGTGGATGGGTGAGAGAAAAGGCAAATAAGGCAAAAACAAGCAAGCAAGTGCACACCCAAAGATAATTTTCGGTTTTGGACTGGTCTGTCGTGAAAACAGCTAGTGATCTCATTCACTCTGTAAATGAAAACCTTTAATCACAACATTTCGTACTTGCCCACCAAGTGATACAGTGATTCTAAGTAACTTTCAAGATCCCCTTGCAAAGAAAAAAACCTTACCTCAGTTGTTTTGCATAGTTTTGCTCAATTTCTATCCTCTCTTTTACAAATTTTGCGTATTTCTCCAAGAAGTCAATGCCCCACTGTGTATGCTTGTCCAAGTTATCAAACTGGTCCTTTAAAAACAAAAGGAAACAAAATTACCCAGAATTAGTTAAGAATCACAGCAGTACCAGATTTACACATCATTTATTTATAACCTGTGCTCTGAGGGAATGCTTGCTATTTGGGTAGAAGTCATCCATGTTATAAATCAGTCAAATGTGTATATACACCTATCAGCCACATACCAGAACAGTAGGTTTCATGTGTAGGAGCAGATCTACCTCTTTTTGTAAAAACAGCTCTAAATACTTGCATGTTAAGCTGTAAGCAGTCTTTCATCACTTTCACAATGCAAATCTGTCTTTATTTTCTCTTGAAACCCTTTATTTCAAAAGTCAATCTTTTCCACCGAGATAACAGACACAACCAAAGATCACTATTAGATAAATACAGCTCACACAAGAGATGTCTGGCAGCTTTGAAATGCAAGAATTTATCATTCCATTCGATAGAAAAAATTACTTTGAGTCTTGGGATTACCCACTGAAAGAAAAATAATGTAAATTTTAGCAGCATGACTAAGTTGGGTGTAGTCTGCATATCAAAAACATTTATTAAATCATAACTATATACACAGCTCATGATCAGCTCTAACAGAAGATTCCAAAGAAAGCAAACCTGTCCTTAGTAATTAAGAAAGTTACAGCAAAGCAAAGGCACAAAACAAAAAGAAGAAACAGCCAATAATAAACTACATTTAAAAAAAAGTTTCGGAATTTTTAATACATTAACTCATCTTCAAAACCAATCTTTTACTGCACTCTACACTGATCCACAGGTGAAGGATACACTAATTAGGAAAAGTTGAAAAGTCAAAAAACAAGTGGAGATATGGGGATTAAGAATTAGGCAGGAGAAAACAGAGGTACAAAATACTGCCCAGTAAACATTTTTAGTCTAATACATACTTGCATTTTATGCTACAATAGTCTGCCACAGAGAAAAAAAATCAAGGATTTTCAGCTTACAATAGCATTTAAAATTAGCAGTTACTAAGTAATCCAAAAAGACAAGTAACTGAAACACCAAAGTTTGTGTCCCGTCGAGGCTGAATTCAAATACACTTCACAGTAAACTTAAAAAAGCAGAAAAAGAAAAAAAGCTAAGGAAGTTCAAAGTTTAATTAACTTGCACAAAAAAAGCTCTGAAGGCAGTTTATCAGAGGCTGTCTCTTGCAGACTCAGTAGCTTCCCTAAATCTAATGAATGATGTAGACTTCTAGCATTAGCAATTTAAGTTCCATTTCAACATGTAGTAGGATGCTCTACAGCTAAATCAAAAAATGCCAGAAAATCCTGCAAGGCCTAGGACTCAAAGAACATGCATTCACTTAAAGACACACAGATGAAGGCAACTATATAACCAATGGAAATAAAAATAACCTAACAAGATTAAGGTTGCTCTCAAATGTTGCCTTGCAGGTCCCAGTATCCTACACCACGGACTAACAACCACAGCCACTAGCACCTTGAACACTTCAGTGCAATGGCATGCAAGTACTGCCAACCAAGAGCATCCATCAATCCTGTTCTACCACCAGCCTCTGCACCACTCTTTCCAGCAAAATCACAACCACTTTCCCTGATGTTTCACCACAGAACCACAGAAACAGCCAGGAGATAGGAGAGGGACTGAAGACAAGATTCCAGTGCATTTGGGAAACCGTGGCTTGTATCCTCCATTATTCTGTTAAGTGCACTTTGCACCAACTGGACATTTCCACTCAAAATATGTTAAATAAAGTGACATTTCTGCTCCTGCTTTTAGAGAAGCTGCAGTGTGGGAATAGGGAGACAATTACCAGGCTGTGGCGTCAAACCACATTTGCAAATATTCATAAAAACACATCAACCTCAAGAAGCCTCTCTTTTTTATACTCCACCCATTTGTGTAATTACTCTTACAAAATTAACATAGCATCCAAAGGTAGTTTGTAAAAGATGCTTTTGGCATGAAGTCAATACCTAATACCATTAAAAAGAACTGACTTCCTTCAGCACACAGCAGAACAAAGCCTTTGCTGTCCTACTTAAGCTCTTTAGACCACAAAGCTCTCGTTTGCTGCTAAGGTTTCATTAGCATTAGGGAACACCACATTACTTATGTTTCCAAACATGCAACCAGAGACAGTGGCTTTTCAAATATTTTGTTGAAACAAAAAAGGACTCCACTACTCAAGCTTCCTTTATCTGCTATTAATATGAAAATTACATTTGACAAGCCATCACAATTTACTACATGGATTTCATCACTGATCACATGACAAAAACTCTTTTTTTACCCCCTTAATTCCTCTTCCTCATCTGATTCTAGAAACAGTATGTTCTGTGCAAAGACAGCTTTGTTGGATTACCCCACAAGCTTCATACATTTCCAAATTCTCTATAAACAATAAACCAGTGAATGAAAGTCTGCAGTCACAAAAATCATCTTACACTGTTCTGTAAAGCCACTGAGATAAATGAGCAAATGACAAAGGCAACATCAAGGAATAAGCAAAAAGGACTTTTCAGAAAGGCTTCCAGACAGGAGTCACAAATTTACTCATTTACTTTCAATCTCTCTCCAGAAGCTCACATTTGAGCTCTGCGCCTCAATTAAGCAAAAAGCTTCCTTTTTGTACCAGAACACAAACAGCAAATCTTCCAGACAGCTACAAAGGAAATCAAACTAATATGCATTGAGATACAAGTAATATCTTCAATGAAAAAAAAAATGGTAAAAAATCAGGCAATATTGTACAGACAAGAAAACAGACCAAACAGTTCCAATAAAATTGAGGTCTGTAATTCCAAAATAAATATATATAAATTCAAAATAAATTTTAAAAATAGCATTGACTAGCTTCTTTATAAGAAATATGAAAACTGCATTAACCAGATCAGCAAAAGTTTATTAAAAAAATATCACATACAACAATATCACATCCTAGATATCCTTAGCTATCTATGTCTTGATAATGAAGCATATTCTTAACAGTATTTCCAAGCAAATATACATTGCTGTTTGTCTAGTAACTGCCCACACCCCTTTGCAGCTGAGCAGACAATTTTTGTAAAAAGCTTTATTAAAACTGCAGCTGACTATTATTAAAGCAATGAAGGTCACCAAATGGATGGTGGCCCCACACAGAAACTGCCCACTCAAAAGTGGAATGTAGTCCAAAGCCTTTCCATTACAAACAAACAAATCCCACACTTGACAAGAAGTTTGTAGTAGGTCAAAACAGACTATTCCACAACAAATGTCACCTACCTAAATTCTACTTTCAGATTTAGTGGAACCACAGATCAATGTTTAAAATAGTCCAGGTTTGCAGTTCTTATCATGTGTTTGCAGATATCAGGAAGCTTTACAAAAATAACAGATGAAGCATCAAAGCCAAGAGCAAACCTGACTCAAATCTGCACCCAAGCCAAAACAGACTCTCCCGGGTTAAACTCCAGATTTGCTCTCCTCCTCTTACTGACACTTGTTTTTTCTCCAAACAAGCCTCAAGAACCAACAAAAAGAAAAACAAGGGAGATCTCTTCAGAGGGATAAGCATGCTACAGCATAAATACTGGACGTTTAGTCTTCCCAAAGCTGCCAGTCCAGACACTGGATTAGTGTGGGAGTTTCAAATAAAAGGCATTAAACAAGACTGAGATTTTTAAGAGGTTAATGTTCCCAGCTTTCATCAAGTTCAGAAAGCAATTCTTCTTGCATTTAAAGCTAGGATTGTGGTATCATTCTGTAAAAAAAATCTTTCCATTTCACTAATTTATTCCTTTACAACACGTAAAGTAGGCAACTGCATTAACATCGAATTGCTTTCAAATTAGTCTCCCATTTCATTGACCTCCAGACACAGTTGAAAGTTTTAAGAATCACATTAAACATTCAAGTACATTGACTTACAAGTTACAGAAACCTATCTCAATTAATTACATCTGCAATATCTACTTAATAAAACATTTTATTTGAAATGAGGATACTTTGCATTAATTATTCTACCATCATTTTATTCTCTACTGACTCAACTGTACATCATTACTTCCATACTTTTATCTCACCACAATTTTAGTCTGCAGTTACCCAAGTGATCTTATTTGCACTTTTGAAGCACTGGCTCAAGATGAGTTTTTTTTTCCCAATTCATTGTTCTCCAGGCAGCACAGCCAGTCTAAACTTCCAAGTCAGTGAGTGAGAGATTAAAACTCAATCTTGTCTTTTGCTCTCTAAATTCTTAACCCTTGTGCAGGCTGGTATAAGGAAATATGTACTATGCCAGTGTTCAGTGAATAGAAAAGCAGCAATTGGGTCTTGATTCAGGAGAAAAGAATTCAAAACACTTGGCATCAAAAAAGCCCCAATGTATTTGTGGATATAAACGTCGTATTTTATTATGACCCTATGAAAATCCATGACTTACTTAAACACACAACTACAAGTTAACAGAAAGTCAATTGAGAAAATGTGGGTGATTAGATAACTTAATACAAATCTTAGCTGTTCTTGTTTACTCAATTAATACCCATGAAGGTTTATCAAATGAACCTGAATTATGGATAAATTTAAATGATACATTAAATTCTGCATAATGTCCCTTTTCCTGCATGAGAAGCACTGCAAAAGAAAAAACAACTGCTTTGTAACACCCAACTCTATTCAAGAAGTTAAATATTTTAAGTTATAAAACACTACAAGGTGACTATTTAAAATATTAAGAATTTATAAAACTCTTATGAAATAAGAAGCTGAATTATGAAACATTATGCAGCTTGGTTTTTTTGTTTTGCTTTTGTTTTTTTATTTTTAGATAATGATCAAGGACTTCAAATGATTCACTGTTTTACTTTTAGGTATGCCCAAGTAAATTTCTTTATTTCAAAAAATGAAACAAAAAAACCCCAAAAACTTGCAGTGTTTGTACAAAGAACTACCTGACACGCCACATTAAAAGCTATGGGAACCATAATCATCCATGAATACATTAATGAGAAGTTATCAGTATAATATACTATACTTTCACTTGTCTTCAGGACAACTTAATTATAAAATAGTATTTTAATTAGAGTATGTTACACTACTTCTGACAATACATTTCAGTTTCTCTTTGTGGATACCTCTTCACTGTCTGTTTTTGGTTTCTACTTTTGTCTCTATCTTTATGCATTCTTGCTTCCTTTTCTATCTTAGGATAATAGTTCTTTTATTTTACTGTCTGAACTGATTATCATTTCTCTGTATTCCTGCCTGTTTGTTTTCATAATTATCAATTTGGTTAGGTCTTTTTTCCTTGCAACTGCAATGTGCTTCTTCCAACTAGGCAGACAAAAGCTGCTTCCAGCTAAACAGTACTTTATCTTTTCAAAACACCCTGTTAGCTTCACATCTAAAAACTAACAAAGAGCTGTTTCTATATCAAGAACAAAAAAGAGAGTGTTTTATTTTTCTGCTTTCTACGAGTTCTGGATTGTAGCTCCAGACTAATCTGCAAATTATACCACATTCCTCTCTGAAAACAATCTAAGTATTACAGTTAAGAGAGAGAAAAAAATATGAGCAAACTTAAAGGCTAAGTATTTTATAGACTAAAAGATTAATATCAATTAGAAGGTTAGAGCAGCAATGCCAAAAGCCATAGTGACACTGGAAATAAAGCAGAGGCACTCAGACTAAGATGAGAAAAAAAGCAACATATTCATATACATCAATAAACAGCACTTCACATTTTAATTTCATATTAAAACAAAAGTTCACTATAGATTATACAGGCATATGTACAGGATACTATGAAGACAATCTGCTAGTCTTTTTGAGACATGAAAAGAAGAATAAACCCTAAAAAGAATTTCTGAAAGAAGTTTATCGATTGACCTTTGAGACATGGAGCAACTTTGCCTGTCAAAACTAAGACACTGGTATTAAGAGTACGCTATGTTGTGGCTTGAAAAATATTTAAGTGAGAAACTCTGCAAGAAATGCACAGTGTTTAATATTCAAACGGAAAAAAACCAGGAATTTAAAAATCATTTAGCTGGACAAAAGACTACTTTGAGCAATGAAGAACTAATAAATTCATAGTATCAACACAGTATGAAAAATCTATCTGCCTGTTAAACTTTAGCATATCTTTTTTAAAAGCAGTATCACTGTCAACTTTAATTTTAAAAAGTCAGTTGCTATGATTAGAGAAACATTTGCATGATAAAGTGAGCAAAAAGCTCAAAAAAGTACTGAACCACTGGAGCTCCAGCCATGCTGTAAGATAATATATACAGCAAATCAGCTTTCTAAAACAAAGCTAAAAATTTAGAGATGCAATTGAGGAAGAGAAAGAGTAAGACTCTTTTTCTCCATAAAGGTATCTCCAGAGCAAAGGAACTGCTTTGGAAACTCTAGATGAAAGTCAGGCCTGGCAGGAGGGGATGTCTTGTTTGAGACCTACCAACTTCACAGGTGTAACACATTTAATTCCCAGGAAAGTGTAGGAATCTGCCACAGACAGAATATGTGTGGAAACATTTGTGACTACTTTTGAAATGAACATCCATAATTACAAAAGAATCAAGTTCTGCTTCTAGAGATTAGCAGATCAGCTGAAAAACATTAGAGATTATAGCTGTGCACTCCACCCGTGCCACTGGATCACCTGGACTAATCATTAGACTCTACCTACAAGATTTTCCAACCAGCAGAGCAAACTGATTGAAAAAGTTCACAACTGGGACACCGAGCACCGATGTTAAGAGAGGAAAGGAACACATTGCCACAGAGGGTATCTCAACAACCACTCCTATTTGCCCAGGTAATGAATAATCTCCAGAATTCTTCAGTTAACAGATGGTCACATTCATAAGAACTAGAGCAGCATATTTACCTCATTTACCTGCATCACGATGCAAACTAAAGGAAAATGTCTCTTCTCTGCAGTACCTCCAGGTCTGCTCTCTTCTTCACTCTGATGACCCTGCTCTGGAGTTCCACAGCAGGGTCACAGCCTGCCCCACACTGCAGGGAGAGCCATTCCCTAAACACAACACTTCTTCCTCCTCAGGAAGTTCTACTAACACAGTGTGTAGTAGCCAGAGCACAGTTCCAGGCCTCCATCCTCTTTGCTACCCACCATAGCCTATTGCCATTGTGCTTGTCACTGAACAGGTTCTTCACTGTGGGTGTGTATTAGCTGCAACATCTTTACCTACAAGCTAGGAAGGAGGGAAGTAATGTGTCCCAAGGAGTCAGAATGGACTCCGTTACAACCACCACTTGAGAAAAATACACTACTTGAGAAAAATACAAACACACACAGACACAATATTAAGTATCGCTAGAATACAGATATATATAAAATATAGATCAGGAAATCCTACTTTGTAAACTGGATCAGAACTCACTCACTTAGCTTTCTATCACCCCCTTAATTTACTCGAACTTTTAATTGGGAAGAATTTTTTTAAAAGAAACTTCGCCATATTTTTTTCACATATGTTCTTAACAGAGATTGTTAGAATACTTGAGTTTTATCTGCATTTGAACCAAAGCTTAATTCTGAAACACATTCAATTTTAAACTTCTCACACTAACTTACAACAGACCATTTTCAAACATCTCTATCCAAGACAATAGCAGATCACAAACCATGTATTTTTGAGCATTATTGGATTAAAATAGTTGCCATCTTAACATAGGAGCAGTATTACACTTGCCTTATATATACAAAGGATATAATCATGTCCATTTTCCTAAACACCAAAAAATTTTATTTTCACCATAGCCAATCCAGAAAACAGGCACTTCCTGAGTCTTCTGGGAATGGCTGAAGGTTGTTAATAAACAGACTGAAGCGTAAGTGCATTTTAGTCCTGGTTATGTCACTTGAAATAGGAGACAGGAAGACTATGTTTAACCCTAAATGAAGCAAGAGCGATACCATGCATCACAGTAAAAAAATGCTACTACTGTTTGTACAGTGCTTAGAGATGCTGTTGCTCATTATAAGAAATATCTGGAGAAAATCTCATCTTTCCACTAACACTAAAATAACATTATAAAGCAGTGAGGCTATGTATCAATGAAGCAGCAGAATACTGAATTTCCTGTATGACCAACAGCCATGTGAGGCCTCATGTGAAACAGAAGCTCTGTGCAAAAGCAGCACATTTACTGCATGATTAATGGTAGCCTATAGAAAATCTGCAAGAATAAATTTGCTGGCTTGGAAAACACTGATGCAAGACTTTTATTTTTGAAAAATTGTGTAAACAATCATTTAGTTCTTCAGTTACAAAATATTATTCTACATTACATGTAATATACATGGTGAATGTTTTACTATATGCTTTCTGAAACTACTGAAACTTTCAAAACTTTTAAATGCCTCTCTACCAACTACAGATACTGCCACAATATTATTAAAAGACTCAGCAAGCAGCTCTGACATTCCCCAATTCTTGCACATGTGACTCAATCTATTTTTACATTCTGGAGGATCTGTTGTAGAAGAAGCTTGTAGAAACAAGAAAGGGATCTCACCTACTGACAATTTCTTCAGTGAAGGGTCAAATTCCTGCTCTGGCCAGTTTGGCACAGCATCTAACAAGCAGAGTATGCACTGGTTTTTCTCCTCTCCATACACTAAGGGAGTGAACAATATGCTCAAGACAAGAAGGGAGCAGTCTCAATGTTACAAAGTGAGGCAATAAGGGAAGGATAAAAGGTTTGCACATAGAATATTACAGAACACCTAGATGCCTCACATCAGAAATCCAGAAAACAAGATGCACCAGCTTTGCATGTGCACACACAACTCTGTACAAATTGTATTACAACATGTCCAGCTGCAATACCATGAGACTCAGCTTACACTGCACTACTGAGTTTTACTGAAATGAAATGTGACATTTAAAACAACTTAGTTTGAATATTACTTAGAGGCTATTCTATATATATTGCTACAGTTTAGAACCATAACAGGGTCACAGCTCTAAACTCACCAAAAAGCTAAGATGCCTGATACAAATTTAAAACAAGGAAGCACTTTCTGTCAGATGGGGGAGGTGAAAAAGAAGGGCAACTTCCCTCTCATCCAAATATCACTTCCTTGTATTTATCTGCTCAGCTACTAAGTAAACTGTAGGGTACCATTTTCAATGAACTTAAAAATTATAAACTGCTTAACAAGTTTGATGGAGAAATCCCAGGCAGACAACTGAATTTCATGTGTTTCACACTTAAAAGATCTATCTTTAGGCTTTGTCTCAATAGAATAGTCAGAAAGGAACGAACCTATCTGGTATAGGTTGAATCATGCTCTTTATGATTCTGACAATTAGGACAAATATAGTATAAAAATATCTACACAGAATCCAGGCACTGCATGTCACCAGTAGGACTTCATTTCAACACAGAGAGCAAGGTGTATCTATGGCATATTCCTTATAACTTTCCTCATATGTATTTAATGAAGGCGCACATTATTGGGAATCTTAAACTCCTGTTAACAGTTCCCAAAAAACCACATTTCATGGTACTATTTCTACACAGCAGCTGGAGTGAACAAAGAACTCATAAAATAAAACTTACAGCACAAGAAAATAACAAATACATCCTGCTCTTAACTTTTAGTTAATTTCTCACAATAGGTGTAATTACAATACCCAGTAAACCTACAAGAACTTGGTACAGGAGTAAAATACAGAGGTTCTTCTTGTAACATGAATCTTTCAGCTCTAAGCACAGAGACCCAGACAAAACCTCCTCATTCAGCATAGCTCTGATGAACTGTCTCAACTACTCTCTCCTCCTAAATGTAGGAAGCTATAGTGAAGGCAGCTGGAACATGAGAAGGTATTTCCCAGTGTTATTATCAGCTCCCATCAGACAGACTTAATACAAAGGCACACACCTCACATTTGCTGCTGCTGTGTAGCGGCCAGGGCCGGCGGTGTGGCCCAGAATGCCGCGAGCTCCCAGAGGGGGTGTCCCAAGGGAAAGCCTCTGGGGGTGCCAGGCAGGCCTGTGGCCGCCGGCAAACCTCAGCGGGGCAGCCCGGGCTGCAGGGATCAGCTCCGTGATCTCAGCTCAGCTCGCTGGCTTCTCCCAGGTGACTCAGAGAGACAGGAGCGCCGTGGGGCGGTCCCACAGATGCAGCCTTTATTGCCCAGCAGCTCTCTGAGGGTGCCAGGGACGGCGACTCCCCAGTGAACCCGGCCAAAGCTCAGGGGGACAACAAGGGTGGCACCCAGGGGGAAAAACAGTGACTTACAAAGAATCTACGTGGGACACCAGGGCATGGTGGGATACCTCACCATGACAAAAGGAAGGTCTCATTCCAGAGGTATCTCTGCTGAGGAAGGGTTTGAGATAGGCCATCACAGCCCACCCAAGGGACATCCCACCAGGGCAGAGACTTGGCAAGCCTATCTGCCTCCACACTATTGATATTCAAAAGATACAACCATACATACATAGCTTGTAAACAAATATTTGCTCTTCTAAACTACTCAGAGTAAGATACCTACACACAGGTATTTTGATCAGCCCTTCAATTTTATTTTATTAAATCATTAGCCTTTTATGGTGTAGGAAGGGCTGCAAACACTAGTAGAGTTAATCACCACGGACTGTTCTGAGCACACTCCCCACTAAAAGGAAGCAGACACTGTTCAGTACTTCAGAAAACCAGAGATCACAGGACCAGTTACGTAAGTAGTTACAGAACTGGAAGGCTGTTAACTGATCTGCCATATGCTGTTTGTTTTGTCAACCCAATGAACAAGAGGATTTTTCTGTAACAAGTCCTACCGTAGAGTGAACTTCCCTTTTCAGTATCACCTGTGAATATATTTCAGTGTTCACGATAAAGACTATAGTAACCACATCTTTTTCCCTTCACAAATATCTTGCTAACAACAGTAAATACTTTTCAAATCTGATTATAAATCCAGATCCATACACTTAACAAGAAATTAACAGCAGTAAATCAGACCCTTCCTCTATTCTTTGGAACAGTTATTTCAGACACAGATAAGTACCATGACAGAAAACAAACCAAACACACATGAACCCCAAAAGCAATGAAACAACACCCACATCCAAAAACCCAAAACAAAATAAAAACCAACATCACCCCCCCACGTCCCCTATTTGCAATGGAATCTACTGTACTCATCGTTTTTGAAGCAAAATTCATAGTAACATTAACATAACTGAATAAAGAATTTAAACTAAAACCAGATGTTATTGCTGGAACCTTCATAACAGTGGAATTTTTCAAGGTTTTGTGATTCAGATAACATTAAAATGTAATACAATTATGCCATGCATTAGTTTCTCTCAGTTTTTAGTATATGAGCCTAGAAATATACAGTAAAGTCCTATATTTCACCAGACTTCAGAATCATAACCTGTATTGTAAGAGTAACGTTATTCATAAAACCTTTATTTCTAGTAGAAATGTACTTCCTCTGATAAATCACATCATACAAAAACACATACTGTTTCCCTTGGTTAACAGGGTATTTTTCCTTACATTACAAAGGAAACAAGAAAAGTGATGCAATTTAAACATAAGCATATGCATTTCCATTTAAAAAGTTACAATTTCAAAAAGGTCAAATAACCCTATTACAGCATATTTGGACACTGAAGCTGCATACACAAAATATGAGAACAAACTTCAGTGTTCTGAAAAGAAAACTCACACTTTTGTACTGTCATAGCTAGGTTCCTCATTCTTTCCAAAACATGTACAAAGTCCAAACTCGTAACAACTCATTTTTCATACTGTTTCTGTAATCCAGCATATTAAAAGGACAGTGGGCTCCATAAATATATTCTGCACCACTTCAGGAGATCCATACTGAAAACAAGCAAATTCAAAGCATAATCAGTGCCAATACTTCTGAAGCAAGCCAAATAGTACTTGCATTTAGGACAGAAATAAACATGAACAACAGGGTCACACTGGCAATAGCAACACCAGACCACATCGATTTCTTTTCTGAGAGTCTAGTCAATATAGTCAATGTAGAAATGAAAAGGTACTTCAGCAGAAGCCTACCTTCTTCAGTTATTTCCTTCCTGACTAAACTGATAAAAAAAGATGGGTATTGACACTAAAACCCAGCGGAGATCAGAACAGTATAGATGAACAAGCACAAATTACAGTACTTCATCTGTGACTGGACCTTGAGGTTCAAAACTGGGCCCAGCATTTTCAGCTGATTTATCAATGACTTGCATGAAGGGGCAGGTGCCTCCTCAGCCCATTCACTGACCACACAAAGCTGGGAGGAGAGGCCAACACCCCAGGGGCTGTGCAGCCCTTCAGAGGGGCCTCCCTTCAGAAGGCTGGAGAGAGCCAGAGGAGAATCACCTGAATTTTACAAGGGCAAATGCAGGGTCCTGCCCCTGGGGAGGAATAACCCCAGGCACCAGCACAGGCTGGGGGCTGACCTGCTGGAGAGCAGCTCTGCAGAGAAGGACCTGGGGGTCCTGGCAGACAACAAGCTGTCCCTGAGCCAGCAGTGCCAAGAAGGACAATGTTAGGAAGAGAACTGTGAGTGGGTCAAGGGAGGTGATTGTGCCTCTCTACCCAGAGCAGCGAGGCACATCTGGAGCGCTGTGCCCAGTTCTGGGCTCCTCAGCACAAGACAGACAGGGAGCTCCTGCAGCCACTCTCAACAGAGATGATGAAGGGACTGAGCATCTCACAAAGGAAGACTGAGGGGGCTGGGGCTGTTCAGCTGAGAGAGGAGGGAGAGGGCACCTCACCAGTGTCTGTCAGCATCTGCAGGGAGGTGTCAGAGGGTGGATCCAGGCTCTGCTGGGTGCTGCCAAGCAATACGACAAGAGGCACTGGACAGAAACTGATGCACAAGGAGTTCCACCTGAACATGAGGAAGAACTTCTTTACTTGAGGGTTACTGAGCACTGCAAGATATTGCCCAGAGGGTGTGGAGTCTCTCTCACATAGAAGATCTCCAGAATATCTGGTGATACTCCAGAACTGCCACGATGCAATCCTGCGCAGTGTCATCTGGGGTGATCCTGCCTGAGCAGGGAGGTTGGACCGGATGACCACTGTGGTCCCTTCCAGCTGTACCCATTCCATGATTCTCTGACTGAAACAGAATCATCTTTACCAGTTTTTCCCTCTCATAATTTCTCAGGATTTTTTATTCTTTTAATTTTTTTCAACTCTTGTTCATCCACTACTTCCCTTTTAATTCCTGCTTTAAGCCTCTTGTGCACTGCTTACCCTTCTGACTTAACTTCACTGTTTACTTCAAAAGCAGATACTGAGAACATTCTTCCTGCCTCAAAAAAGAAATACTGTGGGAATCTAACTTAACAGTAGCATTTTAAACACCGTGTTAATTCTATACTCCATGCAAAGCATCTTGTTCCACTGATCAGCTACAGAAAAACTACTGTCATAAATAATTACTGGGTTTCTTTCCTAATGACTTTTCAGTATTACCAAATCAGAAATAATAGAGCTAAACAGTAAAAAAGCGCTCAGTGATATACTGCAGATGTACTGCAAAATTCAACTGCAGCAAATACTGCAGATCAGAACAGTAATTTACTACAAATTCACTACGTTGAACCATAGAATGGCTTGGGCTGGAGAAGACCTTCAAGATCATACTTCCCACTAGACCAGGTCACTCAGAGCCTCACCCAGCCTGGCCTTGTACACCTCCAGACCTTTGTACTCGCGTACTTTCCTTTAAAAAACCAGTTCTACCCAAAGAACTCTGAAACTTAACTATCCTTATTACACATTATTTCGAAGTAGAGGAAAGTGGCAGCCTTTTTGTCACCTAAAGATATAACCTTTCCTGTATTTAATGTCACTGCCACACCACATTCATTATGTCCTTTATGGAAAACATGATTATTTGCCATTTCATTCTTCAACATGAAGTTCACTAAGTCCGCATGGAATTAAAATAGCAAAATATTAACCAATAAGGGATAAACCTCTGTAAATAATCAATGGTCCAGGAATTATCAAAGAAACACTGAAGAAATTCTGACAAACAGCCTAAAATATTGAATAAAACATGACATAATGAGAAAAACAAAACCCATTTCCTTCATACTGAATAAAACTATTATATCCTTTATTACACTGACTATAAAACTGAAGCCATCTAATTGCACAGGGAGTTTTAACTTTTTTTTTAACATTACTAGCATGATTAAAAAACCACTGAAAATTGATGTTTCATATCTGGGGACCATTAACACTTTATATCTTAGCAAAAACATTTAAAAATCAGTGATTAAATAATGCAAACTTGTAATCAAAAACACATAATGGTTTTGTAGTAGAAAAAATTAAAGCAAGTGCTTTTCCCCAAGTACCTCTCTTCTTTGTTTTTATGTCGTTACATATTATTATGTAAAATCATGCATATCTTTTAGAATAAAAATTAATAAACTTAAAATTAAATTTAATTAATTTAATTAATCTGTAATAGTATTCTGAATTCAGTGCTTCTTTAGTGTGTAAAGGAAAAATAAAGATACTCACCAGCCAACTACCTTTTTTTCTGACAAGAATGGTTTGGAAAGGAAACTATTTGATACTACAGATCTCATTAGCCTCAGAGAAATACTAAGTATTTAAAACATTCAAAAGATCATTTATCAAAATATATTTGAACTAAATTTTGAGTGTTCTTATGGTATCACATACCATATATTCTTTATCACATACCATATATTCTTATGGTATCAGATACCATATATTCTTTATAAGAATATGCAAAATTATTACACTTTTATGGGAGCAGAATGCACAATTTACATTAAAAACATCACCAAGTTAATTGCAAAAACAATATCATACCAAGCATAAACAAAATACTTAACTGATACACTGAAATACATTAAGTACTTTGCACCAAGTATATCCACTACCCAGTTACAAAGCAAATTAGTAAACTGAAACAAAGGCAGCAAAATTGGATAAAGTTGAGACTATATTATCTTGTCAGCAGTACCCTGAAACACCACTTTAGCAATTATATTCTCAATGCAGTTTTTCAGGATGCTAAATTTCTTCTGTTTCTTAACTCTGAGGCAACTTCACTCTTCTGTGAATTGAAAATAACCCTGCACAGTCTAGAAAGACTTTTGTAAGGAGAGAAATACAAAAGAGAACAATTACTGCTTACAATTTGACCTTCCCATCTGAATTATCCAGAAACCTGAGCCCAAATCACTTGGATGAGTATGATCCTGATGTTAGTATCATGGAACATGAGTTAGTTCTTGTTATTTCTTAAATTACAAAAAGAAAGCCTATACTAATATATTTCAGTTCTCAAAGTTCTATTGGACTTGGTTTTACTGCAATTGTTAAAAATTCAGTCTTCTAAGTAGATTTTATATATATAAGCATGAATCAACTCACATGAGATGTGCCCTGCACTAGTGGCACTAGTCCATCAGGCTGGCACACATTTGGCAACAGTCCATTTGGCTGGAAATGCTCATTTGCTATCAACCTGCTGCAATTAGAGTACAATCCTGATAATAAAATAAAGTTTCTTTTTTTTTTCTGGTTACATACAAACAATCAAAAACTTTTATGCCTCTCAAGTATACATAGTAGCAAAAAATAAATACTTGAATTTCTATCATTCCACAAACCAGCTCGTTCATACAAACAAATGTATCAACTAGTTACTTCATAGTGACAAACAACAGTAACACGAGAGCAATTTTAAAAAAATTTAATGCTCTCTAAACTGGTGTGGTTTTCAGCGCCCACCTTAAATGGCTGTCATCAACATCAGCGTCATTTGTTTTACTTCCATATTAAAATCATGGTGAGGTAACATGTACTAATATCTTAACAATAATACTTTTAACTAAGCCATGTATCTGATTGACACAGGATTTTATTGCTCAAGAATATTGCAAACCTTTCACATCAAGGATTCCAAACTCAACAATCAACCAAAACACAAATGAAAATGTTTTTCATTCATGCTGCAAAATAGTTTTCCCCACCTCAATAAAGAACTGGAGAGACTACATAATATACTTACCACAACATTTGCAGAGTCATCTCTGATTTCTGAATCTGTATATCTTGGAAACAATTCTTTTAATTTTTACAACGCTAATGTATAATCTAGTAATAGCTTTTTGCAATAAACACGTGTAGTAGGTAAAAAACTCTAACAGAAACAAGCAGATTCCCAGAAATTACGGCAGAAAACTGAGTAGGCAATTAAACTGGGCCACATCATCAATAAATACACAGCTAGTAGGCAAATACTAACATGAAATCTGACACATAAAAGAGAAAATATTGAATAAGTGTGTTTTCCCAGGACATAACTTAGGATTCCTAATACTAATGTAGGGCAACAGCACACCAAATGTAACTCAAATAAACTTGCAGATGAAACACTAAACAGTTTCCAGCCAGATGAATGCCATTGGATAATACTGCCTTTTATGTCATTAAATACAGCTTTAGGAGAAATGCCTTTTAATACACTGCCATTTAAGTCAAAATATAGCACTTAAATGTGCAGTTTATGAGATGATCTGAAAAACACAATTACCATTATTTCCACTCAAAAAAGTTAAAGCAACGACAGCTACTGAGAAGGGTTTCTCATATGGAAATATAGATTATGAAAGCCTCCAGCAACACCTCTACAAGTGTTGCAGATGTTTTATACCATGTTATAGAGATGATAAACACAGATCATACAAAGCCCAGAAGAAAACCGCAGATAGCAGAAAGCATGCTACACCCCAAAAGATGATCTTACCAATAACTTCATGCAACTCATACTTCCTCACTGTTAACTTGCCATCCTCTTTATCCATCTCTTTTCCTCATAAAATAGAAGTTAATACTAAGCAGAATACAGAAACTAATGCTGCTGAAGCAACTGAATGAATTGAACATCAAAGAAAAAGATTATGAATAAAAATAACATAAGATAGTCTAAATAAACTAAAAATGGAGCAAGTAAATTCTAGCAAATTAAGATCAGAAGAAACTGTTTCCAGAACAAAGCCAAGCAGAATCTGATGATTTTTTAAAAAGCTGTTTAAGATGTTAGGGTGCCATTTCCTGCTGTAAACTTACTGTTGGATTAGCTTTAGTGGTAGAGACTATCAAAAGATAAAGGATCCAACTACAAGCAAAGCCTTAAATCCCTTTACTACAGCAGAAATACATAGATTTTTAGTTATATTTTTCAAGCGCTCTTATCAGCTTTTTGAAAAATACAGTAATTTTTTTAAAACCTTGCAATGAGGTTAAACTGCATTCTGTGCTACTTTGAGATAATTTAAATCAACTGCGAATAAATGAAAAATCTGCAAAGTGCTCATGAAGAAATGCTTTAAAATTCATCACTTTCCTTAAAAAACCAAAACTCCTTTACACCACCTGAAACATTGTTTAGATTAAGACAGGACAGGAAGAACTAATGTTATGAAAAGCTACGCTGTCTTTGTAACGGAGTAAACAGTAACAGTCCTGAAAGGATAACAGGCAACATCCAAGCTTTTAGATTAACTAGGGAGATATGGGAGCATGATCCTCTTCCCACAAATGAACACAAGGCAGCAAAAAATCAAACCTCTTTTCCAATGACACAATGAAGAAAAGCAGTCAGGAAAGCCACAAGTTCCAGGTTTGACTTAGAGTCTGATTATGCCTGCATGATTAGAAGCTGAAATGCTAAGTACAAAGTACTACAAGTAGTCTATCAAGATCATAAGACACATTTACATAAAAGGTCTTAAAATTCACAATTCCCAGCATCCAGCATATATAAACTAACAGCAGTATTCCTACCTAACAGGTTTGTAGAAGCTCGCCTTTCAGAATTAAAACTCAAGGTTAAAACTTCAGGTTGCAGTACTGATATTCCATGGTACCTCTTTATTATAAAAAGCATGAATGCTGGCCATTCAGCACAACCACCTCAAGACAACTACATGTTTTCTCAAAAATTGCAAGGGATTTTATACAAATGATGTCAAAATGTATTCATTACACAGCCCACAATCATACCCTTGAAGTATAAAGCAGACAGAACATGGAAAAACATTTTATCTGAGAATCACTAAGCTTAAAACCACTGGCATCTCATCTTTAACACTATTTTAACTCTTTTAAGAAAATTATTTCAGTTCAACTATTGAAATTTCAGTGAAACGGACTGACAATCCCACAGAACAAAAATAATTGGAAGTTACTGGGTGCTAAGACATCCAAGCAGGAAGAACAGGTAGCACACTCTGCCTAACACCAGGTTTGTTTGCACCTACTACAGTTTTAATCTAAAGAGTCAATCCCTGGTTTTACAAAGCTCCAATTCGAATCCACTAAGTGGATGTTTCTTCCAGTAAAAACTTCTTGTTGCACTCAACTACTCCTACCTCACTGTTTCTCACCCAGGAATGCAGAACATAAAGTGGGAATTTGGGGAAATCCACTGGATCTCCCAAGTGCAAGGCTAGCCCAGGAGGAACTGCAAAGCTGTTCCTGGAAAGATCATAATTATTCTCTGTAGCACCAATATCAAAGTGAACATGTTTCTTGAAAAGCCATTTTGGAAAGAAGTACCCTTGTCACTAGAGAGAGGTCCTAATATTAACAGGGTCTCAAACTTGGGGAGATAAGTTAAAATATCTGGTTTAGGTGATTGCAAAACTTCAGAAATAAGACAAAAGACCTCACAGCTTTCACAAAACAAAGAAACAATCAAGATAAACCAAATCAAATAACCCATAACCCCTACTTCTTCAGGGGTTAACCTAAACACTTAATCAGACCAGCACACCTCTTGCTACAGAAGTAAATATTTAAGTATCATGCAAAACCAGGAAACTTCACAAAACTGCTCAGCTTGTCTCACATGATGACATTTCTATTCAAGTTTCATAGAACTGTACAGTTTACATTCCCCTCACATTACTACAATGTAGAAAAAGCCCAAACATTTGGATTTTCCTGATAAATTACTATTTATTTTCAAGAAATTAATTTTTCCTCTTTAAAGCTGCCATCTTCTTAGACACGAAACCTAACCAGATATTCCGGTCCAGTTTTTACCATTTTATTACAATATGCTGAAAAAATTTTCAAGACAAATTCATCCTTCTCTTGCCCTCCTCCAAACAAATTTGTGACACCTTGACCATACTGCACAGATCTCCAATGTCATCATCTGTTGTTTAGCTAATTTCCCAGACAATAAAAACCATAGTTACTGAAATGAAACTTTTAATTAAATAAATTACTCTTGAAAATAACATTTTCACAATTCATAAATCCAAGTACATAACCTTGTTCTTCTAATTCATAGTTCATAGCAGTCAAAACTCATAAGGCTGAAAAAAGATCCATTTGCTGATTTAAATAATGCTGTGCAGCAACTACAAGCTACAGGTTGAGCTAGTTTGCAAATACTCCCTTTCTAAAAAACAAAAAATGGCTTTGAAAATTTCCTGGTAATACAGTATTTAGACTTAAGCACATTAATGAGTTTCACCGATCCTGTGAGATCTTTGTTCATAAAAGAGCAAGTATTGGTAAAATTAAGTATGTAAATTAGTATCTGCACTATCAGGGTATAAATAAAGTAGATACTAAGGGCATGAGGGAACCCATATTTGACTCTACAGAACAAAACTGTTTTATCAGTCATCCTCAGTGGACCTCCAAACAGTTTTCCATTTACTAATCACAAATCTGAACTTGTTATCAGGGAAAAACTACGACAAAACTTTTTATTGAAAAGCATATAATGTGCATCATACCTTTGCAGCTACTGCACTTTACTGGTTTATGCCTTTTACTCCAAGGTCTCAAACTTTAACCATTCTTTCAAACTGATTATTAGACTGCTTTCCTGAATGTCAAATCTATGTCCATCCTAAAACTTGTTAACAATTTCTTTTTTTTTTTTAATCAGTTTCTTTTTAACCATTCCAATATCTGCAATCTTTAGGCATTCTCTATCCATCTGATTTCTCAACCACACCAGATCAATAATCTATTGAGAGATTATCCTTTCACCCACATGTTTTTCCCCCAGCATTATATCTCTTCCTTGTCTATCACATCAAACATTAGCTTCTTAACCTCACTTCCAAGGGCACTGCTGGCTGATTCCAGCTTATTACCTCATCATACCAAAGGATTACTGTTCACTTCACTTGAGACACCAACACTCCCTTGTACTTTTCAACAAGTATTTCCTGCATTCTCCTAGGTTGTTTGGGTGCTCATCCCCTGCAAATGTGGCAAAGTTCCACCCCACTGCTACCCTTTGCTTGCAAGGCTTACCAAAAGAAACACTCAGGAGGCTGCAACTGAGATCACTGATCACTGTGCTAAAATTGAGGTTTGCACAACTCTCATTCGGCACCACCACTACACGACCCAGCCCCTGCTGGAACTCAAAGTAAACTGGATTGGGGATGCTCTTTATACTGAGTTTGTGTAGAATGCAGCACAACACAAGGACACTATGTGACTAAGGGTACTATGTCCTACATAAATACAAACATAAAATACACTCCCATGACTGATTACAAATGTCAAATACCCTAAATATTCCTCTAATTGTGATTGACATATAAATACAGGGAGAAAAATACAGGACAATTTGATGCCATAACTGATGGCTGAAAGAGGAACACTTTATCCATTTAGTGTAAGGATGAAAAGTGTTGGATATTATAAATATTACAATTTCCTCTTCCAGAGTATTCCCCTGCTGCAGAGACAGCCAACTGCATTGGAGCACAGGTGTTGTCTGGGGTTCACACACATCGATTATGTTCCCACTCACTGCCACAAGAAAATCCCTTGCTACCTAGACCAAATGCTTATTTGAAGATATTATTAGAAAGTAAAACATTATTGACCTCCTCTGAAAGAAATGAGGCATCTGGGGTAAAGGCAAAGTGTACAAGCAGCATAGCCATATTCAAAGAAAACGCCCTACAATTACTCACCAACCAGAATATACAAAGTGAGGTTTTCACAGCCACTCCAATTGAGCATCCCTCATGAGAAAGAATCCAGCAATCAAATGCTCTCTTCACAAAGGATTTACAATGCAGATGGAGATCCAAAAGGCACACCCATCTTCATCACCTGCACTCACATCTGCTTACTTCAAGTATGCCAAAAGTTAAGGCTGCCTCTCAACTCCCCAGGGCAATTGCTATCATATTTCACAAGTTCTTTAGTACTTAAATAACTCCAAACTCTAATCTAGTGGATGTCACTTCATTGCACAATGCTGAAAAAGTATCTTTCCCTTAACATGGAACTACAAAAAAGCATGTTGTACTATTTCTTGTGTACCAGCCAAGGAGAAGCGATTTGCATGCTACTTGCCTCTGGAACAAACATTTGTGAGTATCCAAACCACAGCAACTGTACCAGCTACTAAGTAGTAAATTAACGCTATCCCCTCCAAAACAAGGATAAAAGTACAAGGGTTACTTTCAACATTTTAAAGCACCACTATTACCATGTCCTTACACAATAAAGAATGTTAAGGTATTCCACAAATATTGCTATGATATTCATTTGATTAAAACAAACAAAGTATACTCCAATTTTATAATCCAACTAACAGTAAGTTAGTTGTCCTTAACTAACTGAGACAAAAAGTAAGTTTATTTGCCCAAGTTGACACAAGAGCTCCACACTGAAACCCAAAAGAATTCAGGTCCTGCAATATTAGCTCACAGTATGACTGCACTTCTCCTTCAAAAGATGTAAACAGTCATAAAACTACAGGAAAATGTACAAAGCATGACGCCAGAAAGCAGTTTCATCAGTCTAATGCCCTGTTCATTGTATATGACAAAGCAGAAACAGAGTTCTGACTAAAAATAAAAAATTAAAGAAAAGGTATTCATTAACTATTTCAAACCTACATGCAGTAGAAATTTTCATAAAATTTAGTACACCTAAAATTAACCCCTTTCCTGTTCTAGTCATCTAGCAGGAAACGTAATACTCCTGCCACTCTCCTCTTAAGACTAGAACTTGTAGCTGAAAAAAAAACCCCAGCAACACAGAAATTTATTGCAGATAATTCCATAAATAAAGTCAGTGTAGAGGGTCTGCATTTTAATGAAAACCAGAAGGCTTTTATTAGTATAATACTTTTTTTCCTTCTTTTCCCATCCAGCTGAAGCACTGACATACATCTGAAGACAAACCTCCAAACCTTCTGCCAAGAGAGCACTGGGACTGGGGTACGTAAACTCACTAGGGGCAAAATGAAACAATCTGACTGGAATTTCAGCTTTCACTGAACAGTTTGTTCACCACTACAAGGAAAAAGCTGAACATATCTGGACTTCAGGGAATTCTACTCTCTACCAAAAAGAATTCAAGTTCTTTAAAAAGTCTGCACATGTGTTGCATGAACAATGAAAACTTAATCTGCACTGTGCTAAATAACTTCCCCTCCACAAAAAAATAAAACACCCTCTGTTACTCCATTACTGGCTTTACCAAGAACACTAGAAAGTGCTCTGCAAATGTAAGGACTGAACTATTTAAATATATGATATGGACAAATGAGGGTCTCATCTAGATCAATCTAGTATAAGAACAAATTTAAATACAACATTCATTAATTTCTGGATATTAGACTTATTTCAGTAGGTCTACAGCATCAGTGACCACCCTACACAAGTAAAAACAACAAACCTGTCTTCCAGTATTTACAAGCAAACATCTGAAAGCACAAATCATACCTAGCTGGGCAACCCTCAGGTCATGAGCACATGGTGCCAACAGAGTTTTCTCTTCCCGGGCTTTTCTCCATCCCAAATTCTGAGGGATTTGCCATTCTGGAGAATCATTATTTTTTCAGACACACACTTTAAAGAAATCCTCAGGTTGGCTGAGATAAAAGATCCTGCAATATCCAACAACTTTTTTACTATTCTCACTCAAATCAAATGACAGCTGCAGCATTTAGAATCTTGATACAGGCAACACTCAGACTTTGTACCATGAACAAGGATACCACATACATTTTTTACAAGACAGCAATACTTATCCAGTGTTCAGAATTTCCAGATTAGTAAAGTTCCATGTATGTTTGTACAAACATCATTGAAAAGCATATACACTTCCAAGCACGTAAACAAGTGGGGCCATAAATAAAAACAGATGCCTTTTTAATAGGTATCAGATGATAAAGTTTTCAAAACTCAAAAAAATCCACTTTCTAAACAGACAGTCAAAGACACATGTATGCATTCTTAAATTATGTTCAACATCAAACCTGAACTGATAAAGTCTCATGACAATGACACACCCCTTCCTGGAAAAACCAGTTAAAAGGTCAGATGTTCATGAACCAGACAATTGCTGGAAAAATATGGACAAACATTTCCAACTAAAACTCCATACAATTATTTTCACACCAAAGCCCAAAGTAACTACACTTTCAGTCACCAAGTATTTGATCCTTACATAACTTTCTAGCTGGAAATCTCAGAGGCCTTCACAGGGATGAGGTAAACTGCACAACACTGCTCGTGCAAGAGTGGAACCTCACAGCGATCAGGCATTTATCCAGCACGTCACCCAAGACAGGGGAAATGTGGAACCATCCCATGCATCTGGAAAACACTGTAAATCTACACTCAGCCACAAGACACATTCCTTGCACACATTAGCAGACCACAACAGCAAGAGTACTCATTGAAGAGAGAATCTGTACAGAGAGAACCTATACAGAGTACTGTTTGAAAACTTTGGGTTAGGCTGATGGGAGAAATCTGAGGACAAAAAAAAAATCCACATTCCATCTCTCAAACATCCCCCTGTTAAACAGAGTATTGTCTTTAACGAAGTATATGTTAGCACACTGGAGAGTAACTTTACAAAATATTAAGATTCAAAAGCACATAAGAACTTCCATATGGGATATGGCTTAATATTTAGAATTATTTACAGCGGTTTTCTATCTGTATTAACAATGTTAGTAACTACATAATCACAATCACACTAACAATCAAGAAAGGTTTCTCAGTTTCAAGACAAAAAACTTTTTGCTTGGAAAAAAACCCTTTTATTTAGCTAAAGAATAAATTTTCTAATCTAGTGAACAAAAATACAATAAATTACCATGACCAAAGTATGCTACATAATAGTTAACTACTTTTTGAAACTAACTCCTTCATATTTACATTCTGTGGATGCTTTCCATATATAATTACACTTGACAACTTTTAAGATTAGACAATATCAGCACATCATGATTTATCTTCTACAAAAAAAAAGACTAAGATTATAAAACAAGAAGGAAATAATGTCTGAAATCAGGACAGAAAGCATAAGAAAAAATGCAACAGCTTTTGAAAAATTACTGATGCAACCAAGTTACTTAATATTTTTTAAAATAGAACTAGGGTTTAGGTACAGAATGAATTTTGTTTAAGGTAAGATTAAAAAGAGCACATCACCAAACATACTTTGATCTTTCTTTAGTCCAACAAAACTAATTTCTAAAATACTACTCTCCAGTGCCAGTGGTTTCTTAATTATAAAAGATGGTGTGCTTCTGGCCCCAAGGAGCTCACAACAATAGTATCATTAAGTCTTCTATAGCCATTTCTTTTTAATCAAGAGATCTCAGCAAAAAACCCCTCAGCAAAATTTCTGTTTTAAATATTTATCAAGAGGTGAGAAACAGATGGCTAGACTGGTTCTACAGACTGGAAGTGTTATGACATGGTATTCAAACTCTTTTTCTGCCAACTGCTATTAAGGGGTTCACAGGGGTTGGAACAAAAGAACGTGCATCCAAAGTCAAAAAACATCCTTCCTGGTTGTTTCTTTTTTTTTTAAAAGAGACAGCACAAACTCTTTAATTTCCAAAGAAGCCACTTCAGAGTGCCACTCACACTGTCTCCTCTCATTACACCAAGAACTTCATTATCAGCTACACTCCAGTCTTCAAAGCTTAGCAAGCCTTTAGCATCAAAGCAAATGTGCTACATATTCAATTTAACCGCACAATAACCCAAGATGACAATAACCAGACGTATTTTTTAAATATTCTATGTTGATACTATTTGTACACTTTACACTCATCACAAAAAGGACTCCAGATGTACAGAAACATACACACTGAACAGATGCTCTAACTGAGAAGGTTTTAAAACATATCATAATCTATCATTTTTATTTCCAAATATTTAAAGTTACTAAACCCCACCCCAATTTTAGTGTCATCTATCTATGCTTGGCTTGAATATTGCAGCACAATTTGACAGAAGTCAGGGCACTTTATAAAGCAAAAAAGCAAGTCTAACCACAACTTCAATGTATAAATCCACCTACTGTTCATGAGGTGAACCTAAGTGTGCAGAATTCAAAAAAGACCATGACAAACTCCAAAAAGTTAAAAGATACAGATACTGAAAAGTATCTGTATCTAAATAAACAACAGCAATTTTCTATTACTAATAAAATGCAGCAATGGAACTTTGTGATTATGTGCTGCCTTTCTTCAGATGATTACTGCTTTACAAATGTTACCTACAAAGAAATTATATATGAGAGATAGGAAAATTTGGCACCAAACAGCCAAATTCTCAGAATATATATTTCAACTGAATTAGACAAGACTTGCCAGTTCTCACTACTCTATTCTAACTCTTAAGAGAATATTATACAAAGCAGCTCACCAAAGTATCTTAGGTCCTGTGTGGTCACACTGTAAGGAATATGCTGCAGAACGACCACAAACGTACATAGAGCAATGAGAATAAAACTCTTAGTTGTTGTAGTAAGTAGTAATAACACTATTTTCAAAGCATAATCAAAATTTTCTATTGTAATAAGAAAGCAGAAAAGAAGGGCGTCATAGAAAATGTTATGGAATTAAATCGTTCTAATCACACGATGGCTTATATGATTTGACAATTATTTTGTTATTATTCATTTACATTATTTCATGCAATGATATCAAAAGAAACACAAGAAGGAGTATGCTTTTTGGCCAAGACACATTGAAAAGCACCAAGTGCTTTAGTCCAGTCAAGACACACACATTTTGTACAATGCACACTGACTTCAGAGAACAGTGGTGTACTTACTACAAAAAAAACTTGCTTGAAAAACAAACAGCTACCAAATTTAAATAATTAGAAAATACTGGCCAATCAAAGAAAATCTTTCTTCTGTCCCTGATGTAATAATTTAATTAGTATATGTCTCATTTCAATAATAGAATTGCTATATTTAATAACTATCACATAAATACCAGACATGAGCTGCCTTCCTTATCCCTTAATTTTCCTTCTGGCTCTTTATTTGTCCTGTATTGATCCATGCTCAGTTTATTACTTTATCTAAAACAGCATACAGTATAAAACTCCAGAACAATTTTACAAATACCTCAGAACTGTGAATCAGCATAAAATATAAAAAACCAGCATGAAGAGATACAGCTTAAGAATGCAGAGTTGAGGATATATTAAAAAAGACTGATACAGAATCATCAAATGTGCTTCAATGAATCAGCAAAGTATACATACACAAGCACAAATGTTTTGAAAAACTATGATCAAGATACCAGTCTTAACCCTGAAAAATTCCACTTTATGAGGTGAAAGCTCTAATGAAGGAGAGCTTTAGGCCCAATGAAGTGTCCAGAAAACCAGAGCAGAAGATTTCTCTGAATTCTTGTGCCCCTGCTGCCATCAGCAAACACAGAACACCTCAGGCTGCTCCTGGAGCTCCACCAATGCTAACCAGGAATGATGAAGGAATTGCTACACCATGACACAAACACGTCTAAGAGCTTATTTTTATCTTGTTCAGAGCCCTATCTTTGAAGACCCACAATACTTTTTTTCCCCTCTGTGTTTTTAAGCTAGATTTAAGATAATTCTTGATTTTGCACCAGATCTTCAAAAAGTAGTCTTTACTTGCCCAGCACAAGCTGTTAAAACAATTAAAGTTTAATACTTTTTATAGTAAGTGAAACACTGAATATTCTTCCAACTAAGAAAGCAGTTTAATTTATAAACATGGTAGATTTTTTTAAGTATGATTAGATTCAATTAAAAATTTTAAAGGTACCCTCTAATGTAAAAACTTGCACTGTCAAAGGGCAGTTATATAGTTACAAACAGACCATTTTATGCATGAAGTTACCTCAGTGTAGAGTTGCAGGTCATCTCCAGATATCAAGCAAAAATATATTAAATTTTGCCAAAATAAAAATATTGCAGTAAAACTTTTATCTTAAAATTCTAGCATTATTTTAACAACTAATGCATAAGAATTAGTGACTTAGGAGAAAAGAAATACAGTAGGTCAAAATAAATTTCAACTAGTTTCACAACACCATAAGTTAAATACCTTTCATTAAAAGGAAGTCTGAGGTCAAAATCCATCCTTTTGAAAATGTTTCTTAAACACATGACAAAGACAAGCACTTTCATACAAAACTGAACACAGGACAGACTATAAAACCTTTAACTGTCATTCACAAGCTGAACAAAAAACCCACACAATTAAGAGGCTACAAAAATGAGCAGTAAGCTGAAACACTGTTTTCCAAAGCAATACATATCTGAGTGCTTACAGTCAGTGCTCACCCAAATGCCAACCCCTATCTCAAGTGACACTCACCTCTCACCTGAAGTGCATCCAGGCATGAGCTATGCACACACTCTAGAGTGGTCAATATAAATTGCAACTTTTACTTACTCCTCACTGCCAGTGTTACAGCAGTTTGAGATTTCAGGCCTGCTAGAGCAGTGCTATCAGTGCTTAAAAAGTACTGATGTCTGAATTCTCATCGTGCCTACAAATTCTAGTAAAGTACCAGGTAGTATGCAAAACACTAAAGTAACCCCCTAAATACCTTTAAATAAGGTTTCTTCACGTAGTACACGTGATGCTATTACATCTTCATTTTGCATAATCAGACACAACTTAATTCAGGTGGCTTCAGGAGCTCCGCTGGCACTCCCAGCCCCCGCCCCACCCAGCCTGCAGCGCCACGGCTGCCCCGGCTCCTCGGGCAAAGCTTGTCTCGGCGCGGAGCAGATCTTTGCTCCTCTAGAGACTAATAGCCCTGCACTACAAAATTACTCTTTAAACAACCTATTATGCTGGGTCCAGACTAACAGTTCCTGGACCAGACTTCAAGCTGCAATGTTTAGCTTTCTGTAATTTTTTTTTCCTTAGCACAGGTATCTCCGCTTCACAGTCTTTAAAAGCAAATTAACGGAGGGCAGGCGGCATTTAAAGTGGGTACCTTAAACCCTCCTTGGTGCTACTCTTTTTTTCTGCCTAAGTATCCCCACGATTAGTGGTGGCTCCAGGCAGAGCGGCAACAGCAAGGAACCTGACAGAGGAGATGAAACACCCCACTGGAGCGAGCAGACATCGCTGTGCCTCGCTCCGGCACTCCCCCGGGAGAAGCCGTCCTCGGCACAGCCAGAGTCCTCGGAGGGAAGAGAGGAGCTTCAGGAAAAGACCTAACGCGAGACAGACACTGCCTCTCTCCTTGCTGCCAATTCTTCGTATTTAAAACAAATACAATGCAGTGTTAGGCAGTGTTCTGCGGTACTTTCAGAGACAAAGCTACTATATAGTAGCTGCTTCTAATTAGTGCCGGCAGCTGAAAACGCTTTGCCCGTCGAAGCAGCCCGGCGGTTTTCGGGGGAGCAGCAGCTCTGCCGCCGCCCTGAGGCTTCCCGGTGCGGGCCGCTGCCCGAGCCGCGCCGGGACCCCGCCCCGGGCCGTGCCGGGAGCACGGTGAGGGCCCCGCCGCCGGGCCCCGAGCTCCTCCGGCCGCACACAAAGCGCCCGT
>VWYI01024980.1:78051-134791 GCA_013399455.1 Anthoscopus minutus
GGGGGGGGGAGGCGCGGGGGAGACTGGGAGGGGGGCGGGGCGGAGCCGGGAGCGGCCGGCGCTGCCCCGGAGCTCCGAGCGGCCGCGGGGCCAAGGTGTCGCGGCCGGAGCGGCCCCGCGGCCGCCGCGTTGTTACTCATTAACGAGGCCACGGCAAGGCCCCGGGGCTCCGCTCCCGGCCGCCTGCGAGGCCTCCCCGCCTCCCCAAGGCGCTGAGTCACGGGCGGGAGCGGCGGGTCCCGGCTCGCCCCCTCCTCACCGGGCACCGCGCCGACACAGAGACGTGAACAGCGATTGTTTACATTAAAGCTCTGCCTGTAAATCACACATTGAGATGTTAGGAAAGGTGAGGTAGGCGGCTGAGGCAAAAAAAGGCCATTTTTAATAAGAGTACTTGGATGAACGATATCATTGACTGTTACAGGGAGTTTCCTCAGCAACTACGAAAGGACAGGTGTTAAATCCTTGTCAAAGATTATATTTACACCGAAGTGTTACTACTAGTAACACTAGTACTAGCTGCTAGTAGCAAATGTTTTGAACGCCGCCTGAGTTAAATTCCCCTCTCAGGGCATGATTTTAAAAATTTTCTTCATGATTTTTTGCTTAGAAATAATTTTTATAAGGTGGGATAAAACCCAATATAATAAAATCTTAATACTTCTAAGTGTCTATATCATGAAACAAAAATTACTTAAATCTAATCATTTTTTGATTTCCAAGTCACCTTTCAGGTAATGTTCCTTTGCATCACAATTTAGGTTTAGTTCTACTTTCCATATGAAAGGAACATGAATATTTTTTCAGATCTATATGAAATCATTGTACTACAATAAAATTAACATTGGAATATGAAAATTGAAAATATGAAAAAGCAGTGGAGCTCACAGGTGAATGTAACTTCTGGAGCAAAATGTTACACCTGAAATGCATTTGGGTCCATGGGGATCCACAAAATACATACTGTGGTCACCTTTGTGTATGCTTTTGGCAAGGTAATGGTCATGAACCCTCCACATTTTAGATTCTGAAGATGAAATTCCATATGTGGGCACAGTTCAGTTAAAGTTTGGCACATTAACGCAGTTGGTAGATTGTATTAATTACTGAAAATATTCAGCAAGCGGAACATATATTGAGGATTCAGGTAACAAAGCAGAAATACTTATTAATTTTCATAGTTTACTTATATGTTTGAATTCACTTTATTTACATGGCTTTCAGGAGTGGGAAAAAGCAATGTCCATTAAATGCTGGAACGATCAATTAGCCTTTTGCTTAGCTACCAGCTTGTCACATATCTTTATACAATCTTAAAAATAGATAATCAGATGATATAAAGAAATAACATGTTCAAAACACAGTTAAGTAAAAATTAAAAGAATTTGTTCATTTTATATGCTTTCAGTGTATCTCTTGTAAATTAGTACCTACAATTGCTGCACTATAATAATGTAATAACTATATAACAATTTTAGAAAGAGGCATTTTGACACCTTTTTATCACACAGTAATCCATACTGCACTACATCCCAGCCAAAGTTTATAAATGCATGCTACAATTCGGGCTGCTTTGGTCTTGGATGCCTGGTATGGCACTTCATTTTTTTTAAAAAGGGTCACTGAGAAACAAAATGCACACTAAACCTTGCAAGAGGCAAGAATCCTGATGTGAATTTGAAATTTATTGCCAGGATTTTTCATTTCTTGATTATTTCAGGAAAATTCAGATTTGCAATTGTTTCAGTTTAGACATCTAAAATTAACACTAGAAAGACAACTTTAGAGCTAAAATTTTCAACTTTAGAAGCTCCAGTAAAGTATTGAAAATTAATCTACTGGAAAATTGATCCTAAGTTCTAAATCTATGGGGCCAGAAGCTTTGGAAATCAGGCACTTAATTGGCACTCAAATTTAAATACTGGCCTGCCATTGCATTAAATACACATCAAGAGATTTTCAATGCATTATATGAATATATTTATTTATAGTTATATTTGTGGTTGGTTGATTGATGCATGAACCTTCTTTTACTTAACTCTAATTTAAGAATCAACTAATTACTCCTATTTCTGCAAAATGTGCGATGCCAACATTTTCAACATGTCAGAATTTGTCTTCTATTTAGAGCAATGTAACAAAATAAAATGCTTTCTGGTGATTTGTAGACATTTTATACATGCAGCCTGTATCATGGGTACATTAATACAAATTTAGCTACTCAGTAATGCTTTAAAAGCCTAATCCTAGCAATGAGAGGTTTTCCCAGGACAAACAGGATTCCTTCTTTCCAGGCAGCTCTCCCCAAAAAATACCTTCACAAACCCTAAGGTAAAGCAAGCACCAGGGGCTGGAAGATGTTTCAGAGATTCTGAGTAACTTCAGAACCTCCAGAACTGATTGAGAGGCTGCTCTGAAATACTGTGTAAAATGGGACAGGTGATAGCACAGCAGCTCTGGGCTATACCTGCCTTTTAAGAGCACATGTAGACCATAAAGAGGAGCAATTAAAAGATACTACTGAGCAGGCTTTGAACAAGCTAGCATCAGAACACAACACTATCATTGCACCAGAGCACTGCTGCAGTCTGGCTAATTATTCACCTTTGGAAGTTAACAGTAACGTACTGTTTCTGGAACCCAACCTAGTGTTTCTGCAGGCATTATGATTCTCATTTTGTAGAGAGTTAGCACAAAATCTGCCTTAAAGGGTGAAAGAGATTCCAAAAAGTCAAGTGTGAAGCCTATTTCTTCCCAGCATATTTCAGTGGTTTTATCAATGTTTGAATTTAGATATGGGCACAACTATTTTCAAGATTGCTTTCTGATTTTTAGTTTGCTTTTAACCCATACTTCTTCCAAAAACATAAGCACATATATGTGTCAAGTACACACATAGAGATGTGCATTTCACCTTTACTTAACTAAAAGTCAATCAGTAAAGATCATAGATCACAATAAACTACACAGGTAATTGACTTGAAGTTAAGAGACAAAAAGCATTTAGACAAATTACTGCAAATTTGGAATTCATGAGCAGGCTATTAAGACCATGTGACTGAAACAAACTTTAATTCATTAAAAATAAAGCAGAAGTCTTAGCAGCATAATACTTACCACTTCAGCTTAGTGAGAAATCTGGCATCGGTCACTTAAGCACACTCTTGCTTTAGGAGAGTCCCATATAAATTCTGAGCCATGCCCTCCTCCAGTTTAGCAGCTGAGGATGTGAAATGACCAAAGCTGTAAGACAAGGGGAAGAGTCGACCACATCTCTGTGGGACATTGCCGGAAATGCTAAAATTAATCACTTACCATTTTGACAGTGTTTCCGTTATCAGGGAATGCAACTGGCCCTAAGCCTAGAAATAGTAAATAAACATTACCCTAAAGATTTTTATTCTTCTAGTCACATCCTTAAAATGATCAGTTGGAAGAGGGGATGCAACTAAAGGGACTCAAGAACATATTAAAGACATATCCAAGTAATTTTACATGCAGCAAAGGCTTCATGATAGATTGCATTGTTCTAGTATTCTTGTAAACCACTAGCTTCTCCTGGCAGATAACGACAATTTATTTTTAGCTTAGAAAATTTACTTTTATGTTTAGCTGTTTCCCCCATCATTGACTCATTAATGCAGGCTTTAAAAGAAAACTGCCCAATTCTGCTTTTGGACTAAATCCACATAATTCTTACAGTAGTTGTATTTTGTTAATTCTATTCAGTTTTCACCAGAATCTACTTGAGTTTCCAAGTGTACCTAAGGATATTATCTTGGCAGACAAACAATCTGAATCATTAATTTGGAGTGGCAGAAAAGCTGTCTGGCACTCCCTGTGGGCACACTTTCTAAAGACAGAAGCAGCTTAGCTTTCCACTGCCACAAAACTCAGCAGGACCAAACAAATTACTTCCAAATATCTCTGTCTCTGTGTGAGGTGCCCTTAATTCTTTTCTCTGCTAGCCAGCAGTCTCTTTGTATATTAAAATTGGAATTTTACTCCACAAAAAAAAAAAAAAGGGTTGCATAAACTGTATTACCTCTTTTTGCTTCAAAACGAAAAGAATTTAGCTCCCTCCATCCTTTACACATGTATTTCCCCCATCACTAGCACTCTAAGTGCTCTAATTTTAAAAAATATTGATGTTCATAACTCTTCCATGTGGTGAGTGGGTAATCATTACTTCACAGCTCAGGAAATACTTTGAGACAAAAGAATAGATGTCCTGACACTTCAGCTTGTGCCCAGCTCCCCACAGACTTCCTGTGTCTCCCAGAGGCTGGTTAACCATAACCAGCAGTATACAAAGCCTTGGGAGCTCTGCATCTGCCTAGAGACTTCCTTCCACTAGGTTCCTATTTCAACTGTTAGGCAAAATAAACTTATGGTTTTACTCTGAGTACTGATTTATTTTTTATTTAAAGCAGAAAATTACCAGGAAACTATATTAGTTAGACCACACCACTCCTGCTTCAAGGCAGAAGGAAAACTTAATTTATTAGTGCAAACTCAGCCACTGCTTGGAATGACGTAAATCTATTTTTTCTCCTATCTCTGAATTTTTGTGGGAAGAACTGTACCCCTCCATCTTTTCCAGTCCAGTTCCTGTACTGAAATAAATTTTACATAGCAAAAGAAAGGCTTTTTTTTCCCCCCTCTCATCTCAGCAAACAAATACATCAGCAGTGATTGGATAATAGAACTGAAAGGACACTACAAATATCAGCTATAAATAGGAGGAAAATGAGAACTTCCATCTGCTTTTACTAAATATCCTGTGCTTACTTCTTTTTGCCTGCACTATAGCCAAGAGCACATCTTTCCATGCCATATGTAGCAGAGAAAATGTGTTGTCAGCCAGCATCAATACCAGTGATATTATAAGTACAAACAGCCTTATTTCACAGGAATTTACTTTTTTTCCCAGTGAAACAAGACTATTACACAATAACTCAGCATTTCCTTTAGGTAATATAAACTGTATTCCAACCTGAAAGCTGAGCAATTACAAAACATCAGGAAACACCCAAAACTCATTACTTTAAAATATAATTTTCAACTCTCTAATGCTTGCATTGCCTGCTTGAATACTATAAATTGCTTCCACTGTACATCCCTTCAAAATTATATCAAAACATAACCATAAATAGCCTTGCTACTTTAAAGTCTGTACCTCCAGTTCACCTAACCCATGTTTTTTCCATCCTCCCATCAACCCCTTCCATGCATGTTACTTTAAATTAAAAGAACATCAAGCTGTATCTAATATGCAGAGTTAAGTCTGGCTATGGTGAATTCTCATACTCAATTTTTTTTCATTACCATATTACCTACAGGGATAAAAATTATTAGCTTTTAGATTATACCCAAAAACTTGAACAGTCACTACTCTCGGCATCAATAGCAGCTTTCAGGCAGAGTGTTTGGGTTGACATACATCTCAATAATGAAAGATGGAGACTCAGCCATGGTACTAATTCAAGCTACCGAAAAATGACTAGTGGATGAATGTATAGCAAAGGATCAGCACCACCCATTTTAAGATTTGCTAAGCAATATTTTACTATCATCTGACGTTGAATTACAATCAGAAACAAACCTATGCGCAGTTGTGCAAAATCTGCCTTAACATTTGGATGCGCTCGGTCGGTATCCTAGGTTACTGTTTAACCTCCCTAGCGAGTTCTAACTTAGAACTGATTTACGCATTATCAGCACGGAGCGGTTCAGGTCACACTCAGTAGTTCGGCCTCTGAGGCTCAAGCCATTTTCTGGGCGCGACAGCCGCCTGCCGGCAGGGCCAGCCCGGCAGCGGCACCGCCGCCGGCGGCTGCTCTGCTGCTATTCTGCTACCACTGCTCTGCTGCTCTGCTGCTATTCTGCTACCACTGCTCTGCTGCTGCTATTCTGCTACTGCTGCTGCTACTCTGCTACTATTTCTCTGCTGCTACTGCTGCTGCTACTCTGCTACCACTTCTCTGCTGCTGCTCTGCTGCTATTCTACTACTACTTCTCTGCAGCTGTACTGCTCCTGCTGCTCCGCTGCTGTTCTGCTACTGCTCCGCTGCTGCTGCTGCTGCACCAGCCCGTCCCGTCCCGTGTGAGTTACAGGTATGGGAAACCGAGAGGGCCAAGGAGCCCTTGGCTGTCCTACCTTCTATGCAACGGCAGGTCGTCACTTCTCTCCATAAAGGATTTCATTTCACTGGCCAGGGGTTCAATTTCACGTGTTCTTCTCTTGTTTTACATCTGGGGTGGTTCCTCCTTGTTTCATGAGAAAGTTGATGTCCATTGCATAATGCCACATTTAACTGATGTATGGAAAAAATTCCAAAGGATCACAATCTGTAGGAAAACTCAAAAGTTATTCACATGTCAAACTTTCTTTCCCACTATTAATCACATTAAAAGAATAGGAATCAGGAAATAAATCAACAATGGGAGAGAGAACAGTGTGCTGTGCATAGAACAGATATCCCACTAAGCAAATAATCTACCTTTCTATGTCTCAATCTCACATTATTGAAGATCGCTACAGCTCAGTTTATCATTTTTATTTCTTAATTGAGATTCTGATCAGAGACTAACTGCAGAAACTTTCAAATAATCCCAGAGGAACAAAACAAAAAATAAAAAAATCACTTAATTATGAAAGAATTTTGGTTTTGTGACATTACACTTCTGAAGCTCTGTTTAAATTCAAAGTGCAGTGCTCGCTCTTTGGATTTCAAAGGCAGATCAAATACAACAGGTAGCCAGTTGCAACCTAGTAAGAGACTTTTTCTCCACATCCCTTCGTCTTTGTACATTTTTCCCTTTGAGACAAGGTTACATGCAAAGGGAAGAATATACACAACTTACTGAGACTGTTCTTTTCCCTCCCTAACACACTTGTCTTCTAGTAGCCAAGGTTTTTCCCTTTGGATTTACCACTATCTTGAGAACTCTCCTTATCATCAGCTGACAAATTTCCAAAAATCAAATACACAGAACATAATGGCTGAGTTGTGTTGCTACTTTGTGTCCTTAATACCTAATCCACAAAAATAAGTTACCATGTCACTATTTCCTATGTCTTTTTTTTACATTAAGTAATGCACCATTTTCAGCACCAAATAAAAAATTTGACTCAATTTGAGGAATAAATTGCCCCTCTGGCTTGGAATACAGAGACCACTGTGGCACGTTACAAAAATACATGCCACCACAGACACATTTGAAAACTCTCAGCATTCAGAAGCTTTATCTTGTGTCCATAAAGAAGAAACTTTTAATTGTGCTATTGTAACACAATCAATACTAGAGATTTCATTTTAGGGAAACAGGCAATTCTCAATCCCTTTTCCACGTGAGTAAGCCAAAACACAATTAAAGCAATGAAATGTCTTCCCTCCAGGCCTGCCTGCTCCTATAGTTCTTCCCACAGGACTGTGTGATTCATGCCCCAGATCCTTCACATTTGGAAGGGATGCCTGCAAGCTGATCATCTTCCTGAGAGCAAAGTCTGAAGGGTGATTTTTGCCTCAGAACATCCACTAGTGCTTTTTTAAAAAAGGTAAAATAATACTTAATATTTTTTTACACATTTTGGAAAAGATAAGTCACTAACAGAAGTGATGTTGAGTTTAGACCCATTTTCACATTCTGCAGACAGGATAAATACCTTTTCCCATTTACTCAAAAACTGTATCTTCATTTTAATGATATAATGTATCAAGATAAACTAATTTTTTGTCCATAACATTTTACTTTGCTTACATTTTTAGAACTGTATTTTTTTAAACGAAGGCATCTCAAAAACTGTAAATTTTTGGTAGAAACAAAAATATGATTGTTTCCCACATTAGAACATATTGAAAACAAAAACAAGTTATTAATGATTTAAAGGCAATGAGTTTAGTTGCATGCAACTTGCCCAACAATCCAACACAAATAATTACTGCAGGTATAGAATAGTAAATCCATCAGATAATATGGAAGATATATGTATGTACATAAGAAACAACTGTATTTAAAACCTGATTTTCACCTGCTTGAATATTAATTACCTGTGTGTGAACATAGCAGCAGTTAGGTGTTTACATTACAGTAAATTAAAAAAACATTATTTATTGGTCACATTACTCCTTCACACTTTCTAACATTTTTAGAGTGATGTCTCCTTTATGGCAGGCTGGGATGATGAAGACTGTCAGATTTTGCTTTACTAACACAGCCACTGCCCTGACAAATTTACTTCTTTTTCATGGATTACACTGCTGTTTAATTGAGAAAACAAACTACCTGAAACTAAAACAACACTGAATTTTATTTCTAATTCAACTGTGTTTTTTCACTCAGAGCTGACAGAATGAAACTTGAATGCAACATTAATGAAACTAAATCCTGGCCCATAACCAGCAACCCCAAGCACCATGCTCTTACAAATAAATGCTTTCATCTCTGACAATGACTTTTACAAATCTGTTTTGTTTTCCCAATTATTTGCTGTCTAGATGATTCACTCTACCATGAAGATAACATCTTTTTCCTCTATATAGTGCACCACCTTTTAGTTCTGTAGCATGTGAAAGTGTTAACTTCAAAGCACAGTGTAACATTGCCCACACCTAATTAATACTTGCATCATGCTTTGAAGATGTAAAAGTTTATGATTACTGACTAGTATGTTTTGAACTAATACCAAAATTTGACTAATTACTACTGAAATTAGTGTGGAAATCAAAGATACACCATGCAATATGACTACTCCAATGTTAGTCACTCTGAGTGGGGGTTCAGGGTAAAATCAATTATTTCCTTTGAAACAAGACCAAAAAAAATCTCTGAAGTATTACAAAAATGAATCACATGAACCACATTCAGCCTTAAAAGTAAGTGTAATAGTTTAACATGTCTCTTACAAACCTTCACTCCCAGATATGTAAAGCATAGTAGCTGTTCCCATTTAAAACGCAGGGAAAAAACCCAAACTGGTTGTAACAACTATGGTCCATCCTTACCTGAACTTTTGGTTCAAGCTGTAAGATAGAAGTCTTCTTCTATTCCTGTAGTTGATGCAACAAGAAATCATGGCCATGAAGAATTAAATCAAACATCTCTTTCCCTAACAGACGCAGGAGCATCATCTGTTACAGATTTCCAGATCACTGAAGTTTCTGCTAGGCTCATCCACACAGCAAAACCTATGTTTTTTGGATTTATCCATGACTGATGTATGGGATTAGGTGTATCCAACTGGATTCACTGTCCAATTTTTTTGTTGCAAAACCTCCGTTCCCCAGGTATTGGCTTCAAGTTGTATTACAGCACAGTACCACAGACCAGAACATTTTCACTCAATCTGTTTCTTTCCAGAAATACACAGCTCTAGCACCTTTGTTGCCCCACATACCCAAGATCTGAGTAAGTACTTCCAAAGCTATTATTAAATGCTCAGTTACTGATTTCTGTAGCAATAGTGGCATACAATCAAAACAAAAAGCATTCATTAAAATCAAGAAAAAAATTCAAACTACGTACAAAGATATTTTGAAAAGAAACCTATTGGTCCTGCATTGCCAGCAAACCTTAATGGGCCGACAGCAAGGCTCACAGACACTCTTTTCCATCACTGAGCTGCACCCATACAGCATCATTTAGTCCCAGATGACACATTTACTGAGTGTCCTTTTAACAAGTCTAAGGGCTCAAAGAGCTAGTACTGACTGTAAGCAAAATCCATCTGAACACTGGCCAGCAAGCCACTGATGTGCTCTCACTGTGAAGCTGCAGAGTAAAACTTTTCCATGTTAGACGGGAAAATAGTATAATACCAAAAGTAAATTTAACCATAGCAAGCTTTATCTTTCATATTACATTTCCCCTCCTCCTCTTTCCACAATAATTTGTGCATGCTTTACACAAAATCACAATCCAACCCTAGGAAACTAAAATGAGATACACATTTCAGAGTAAGGGTTTGGCTGTTCCACAATGATCATTAAGTCACTTGGCACTGTTTCAAATGCCAAGTCACCTTTACTTGGCTTTGATTCAAATGAGGCAATTTTCCCATGCAAAATTATGAACCAAGCACTATTACACACAGTCCTCCTTTGTGAAGGTACTTTTAAAAAATCTGAGGAACATAATTTATATTTGTGGCTTTCAGGGACATTTTCCATTGTGGCAGAAATTCCAGTGTTTCAAAATGTAGCTCAATTAGCCAAATGCAAATACTGAAATTCAAATACCATTTTAGGCATTTGATGTCTAAACCCCAAAGATACTCATTTTAAAGTACTTCAGTATAGTAAATACAACTATTCTCATTATCCACAATGTCATGCAGACATGCACTTTATTAAAGTAACAGAAAAGAAAGATTTTGTAAGATAGTCACTAGAGCACTCTGAAACAGACTGTAGAGTAATTATGGAAAACCCACAGATAATCTCATCAACTCAATATTTAAGAAACAGACACATCTTCATACATGTTTCTTGTGAGACAAAGCAACAATACAGTTCACTAACCAAACTTTATGTTCTAATATACCTGGTGTATCAAAAACATCAGGGGTACCATAAATTCAGAAATCTGTCTTCACTGAGCAGCTCCTGCATGGAAGCACAACAGCCAAGTAGTACAAAAGTTGTTTGTTAAAAGATCAGTGAAGATTCTCCCTGAAAGTGCCAGTTTATTTCCATACTTGGGGAAGAATGGCTCTATAAGTAATCTCTAATCATGACTATCCACATGAAATTAATTATTACTACCTCAGCATCTGCGTGAGGCTTTCACTTTATGAAAGTATTTCAGCAGCTACACAATCTACAGGGCTTTTGTGCAAATTCTCAGGTGCAGAATGTCAGTTTATAAAAATACATACATACCAAAAGCAATTCCCAAGAGGAAAGAGAGCAGGTCAAGCCCAGAAATATTGTTTGCAAGCAATAACAACCCCAGTGCACAGCAACAACACTCAGGCTGTAAAGACTTCAGGTCACAAAAAGTATTCAGTAAGCCAAAACAGAAACAGAGTTTAAGCAGTCTTTTTTGTTTATAAAGGAAATGAAGAAGACAGACTGTTCATTAAATATAAAAGCAATTTTATAAAAACACATCAGAATTTTATTGCTTGAAGAATACAGCATATGAAAAAGCACAAGAATGTCGAAAAAGAAAAGTCACAAAAATTCAAACATTACACCATACATATCAGATGCAGTAAAATGTTAACCTGATTTCTGCATCAGAAAAGAAAGGTGTGAAAATATACCTAGTATTATTTAGAAGGAAAAGACTCATTTAAAATAGAAAGTGTGAAGGTGTTACAGTACAAATTAGAAAAGCCAACACTGCACATTAACATTGTATCACTAGACTAGATTTTCTACCTTTGGTACTTATACCTTTACAGAAAACCACTTCCTCAGTCAAACCTTGCCTAACATATTTTATGCAGTATCCAAGAAAGTTGTTTGGTTTTTTTTTCCTTTTTAAAAATTAAACATTCAAACAATACTGAGTTTTCACTGCATTACTGCTTTTAAAGACATGTTCACATTTATTCAATATGTAACTTAACACATCTCAAATTTAAATCAAAAGTCACTTTGTGACTGGGATCTGAATACATGCCAATTGTATCTTGTTCAGATATTTATGTAAAAATGGGCCCACCGTTTGCTGTTTGCATCGTTATGTAAACAGACTGCTGCAGCCCTCCTCAAGAATTCTAACTAGAGCAACTCACTGAAGACTTAAGTTGATAAAACAATCCACATTGTTAGAGAGTTATGGGGTCATCTACAGCAGCATGCAAGTGGCTTTTCTAGTCTGCTCAGATCAGTGTACCAGAAGATATGCCAGTATTACTTCAAGTAACACATTAAAACTCAGCAATGGACACTACTGTGCTTTATTTCAACACAAAGGACAGCTGCTCATCCATTAAATCAACAGAACTATCAAAAGAACAAGTACATCATTTCTGTTTCATGTATTGCTGCTGATCACTCTTGGGGAACAGTTTATCAGAAACCTAGACTTACCTACAAACCAATTTGAGTAAAGAAAATGTTCTTTCAACAAGGTGTTTTAGTAATCCAATGGCAATCTAGTCTGGAGAATGTTAGCTAATTAAGGTTAAATAAATTCTCTCTTTATGACAAACATGCTCAGTAAGGGTCAGCTTTCGCCTTCTTGGGCTTGAGTACTTAATCACTCCCTGTCACATCAGCAGAACAAACAATTTTGTTTCTTTAAGTTCCAGCTTTATAGTTCAACAATATGAATAAATCCAGACTACAAAATACCATCAACAACAGTTAACATTAAACTGGAGTGAAGTAATAGAAGAGTTAGTTCTTCAAACCAGGCAGTTTTTGAAGTGAAATACTCAGTTAGGACTGTCAAAAGGATGTCATAATAAAACCATGGGTTTATTTTTTTTCACCCCTATACAAAAAAAAAAGACTGAATTTGTACAACTCCTATTAAACATACCTTTTCCTAGCTTGGTGAAAATGTATAATTTTCAAATTTTAACAAGTGTGGTGGTCGAGCATATATAGTATTTATTGCCATATACATCCTCATTTTAAAAAGAACTAAGAATTCAGACTTTTCTATGCTGAACTCTGCTTTTTTCCCATTAACAGATTATGCCTACTGTACCACTCCCCCAAAAAACAATTAAAAATTCTAAGTAAGATTTTATAGTTTAGTTAAAAGGGAAAAAATGCAAATGTGAATTTAGAGCTTTTTGTATAAATCTCACTATATTATATAAACATGTTGTTTATTGTAACACTGTTTATTGATCAAATAAATGACGCACTGCTATCTAAAATTTCCATATACACCATTAAAAATCCAAAGTTGATATGATACTGAACCTTAAATCTTCAAGAGTTCAAAAAAGACAGTTTATACATGTACAGCACACAACAGCAGACACCCCTAGAATACCAACTGCCAGTCCACGATGCATACAAACTTACAGGTAAGCATTCATTTCACTGTTTTCATTGTGCAGGAAAAGTACTTCTTAGTAAGACAACTCAGCTGGTGATTTTCAGATATCATCTTCATCATCTTCATCCTGAGAAGATCCTGCCTGATTGGATGCACTGGCTGAGGCAGCAGCGAGCTGTGCCTGTTGAGCTGCTTGTTGCATCTGTAGCCATTCCTGCTGTGCCAGTTCTGCTTGCTGTTGTCTAGCCTAGAGACATGAATTTAATTGTTAAGGCCATACATAGCTTGTGAAGAATCTCTAGAACACATTCTCTTTAAACACATTTTTATCTGTACTCCTAGATTCCTTTTTCATTTTTTTTATTGATTTCATATGCAAAACCACATTGAGAAGTACCTTAATTATTTGTAGCAAGAAATTTAGCTATATCCTCTCTTCCTCTGAAGACACCGCTGTTTGGAGGCTTTACATTTACAAATACAACAAACAGAAACTATGTACTTGAGTTCCACTTCAAAGGACTGTGCTGAACCACTAACTAATGAAAAATTTAACTGAGGCAAAGTAAAGGAAACTTTAGACATCAGTTTCAAGGGATGTTAACATTTAATCACAGTTCAGAGATGAGAACAGCACTGCTTTGTTGATTACAAATAACAAAACTTCCAATTATGAAATCAACCAACTGAACCACAGAGGCACACATTATCACAAAAACAAAGCAAGCCATTATCTTACTTTGCTAAGCAATCTTTGCAAAACAGAGCAAAGCAAGGTCTTCTCAAATTCAGGTATGACAATTGAGGATGGCTTTGCTACAGAAAGTTCAGACTTCTACTGAAATGTACATGAGATTATACCACAATAATTCAAATAGTTCAGCTGATGAACCTTCATTTTTCTGTCCAGTGTTTTCATTTGTTTTTTGGTAACTCCTGTTGATTTCAGCAACATACTAATTAACTGTGTTAATTATACAGTTAAATACAACTTCAGTTTCTATTTTGGGTGAACATTAAGAAAAATTTCTCAAAATAAAAAGTTTTCAGTCTTTTTTACTCTTCTACTTTTACAATTCATCACTAAGACTATTATAATTTCCTTTATAATCCTACTGGACTCACTGAATTTTCTTATTTTTTCCAAAGCATCAATTTTTTTTTTTCGGTTCTGCAAACTATGAGATGCCAGAAGATAATGTCTGGAAAAGAATCAAACCTGTTTTTCAACTTAGCAATGAGAAAAAAAGGGGACTGTCCCTGTATTATTACAAAGTGTCACATTTTCCTATGTTCTAGCAGTGAAAAAAAAATACAGAAGTAGAAATCTCTTCTCAAAGAAAACTTTTCAGTATTTCAAACTTCAAGTCGTAGCACAGCTACAGGGGCTGGAAAACAATTTAAGACATCGTAGAGTTTTAAAGGAAAGGCAGCAGCATCTGACCACATGGGAAGGCACAAATATTTATCAGACAGGAGGTAACAGGGCTCCCTGCTGTTTACTGTACACTCAGTACGTGCATGCTCCAGGAAACAGAGGCTCACACTTCCCACTAGAGGCATCATTTTGTCAGTGCCCACCCTCACTGCCACATCTGCATGGATACACTTCACCATTTCAGAAATGGGAATAGAAAAAAACCCACATACAGAAGAATTCCCTTGAGTTGGATTGACCAAGAAGCTCTATAAGCATCTGGTAAATTCAACCCATTTACTGAACAACTCCAGTGAGTAAGCCTCAAAAACCCCTCAAATCTATGAAGACCCTTGTCTTGCACAAAAGCTTAGACATAAGTATTGGGATAAGACATTTCCCTGACTTCAAATATTTACAATCATCCAAGCCAGAGGTGTCAAATATTCATAACATTAACAGACAGGCATTTTAAAAATAGAGCAAGAAGTCAGCATTAGTGTCATGCTCTAGAATATTAAAAAGATTAACACAAATAAATAAGCACGCACTTGTGTAACTATTTTTAAGACTAATTACAGTACCTCCAACAGCACATCACAGCTACTATTTTTGAAAAATGAGACTGTCATCCTTGAATCTAAGCAAACATTTTCCATATTACCAAATACTATTTTTAAAAAACATTCGTACAATCTTGTCAAACTGGCATGCGTTATCTTAAATTAGAAGTTAAGGCACAGTAACAGAATTTTAAAAGAATATTCTTCAAGTTGTCATTCCTTAAACAAAGTGTGACTTGCATAAGGAGGTTTCAGCAATAATTTTTTATTTATTTTTTTCAGTGATACTCTGGAACTAGTACTCCCTTAATACACCTTGGTTTTGCTGCTTTTTTATTTTGTGTATCACACTGAATTACTTGCAGAAAATAGTAAGTAAAAACAGGTATCAAACTGCCTATTTGTATATCTTCCCCAAAATCCAGAAGCAGCCATACTGGTCTTCCTAATTTAGTACAGTACAGTCAAATAAGAGTTAATCACATGTGGTTTGATCATAACTAGCTCCCTGCAATAGCTACATGGTATGCTGAAATTTTAAATATCTTAAAATTCATCATGTAATAAAGATTAAAGTAGTTGGCATGCCATAAGATGAAAAACAACAGTTTCAGCAAGATACAAGTATTGCAAAGGGGAGAGAAGGTCACAGTAATCAGACATTAACTGAATAAGCATTTTCATCAGAGGAAACCAAAGTAAGCAAAGTGAGAAAATAACTCTGGCCTTGGTTATGACAAAAAAGAATACCAGACAACTTTCTCATCTCTTAGTTTAGAGAAGGGTCTTGCCAAGCTAAGATAGTAGTCAAGAGAAAGATGGTGTAAAAAGATCAATAAAATCAGGTTTTAGTCAAACAGGGAGATGCTAAACTATCTGGGAAAGCTGGAAGGGGATGAGGCTGGGATGAAGGAGAATGTGTGCATCTGTGTATGCGTTAGTAAACTATTTGCAGGCAAATGCCTTTTTCATGCCTCAACGGCCTCTTTAAAAATTTATGCATGAATTCACTCAATTACAGTCTTGCCAAGAATAAAGTTTCTTTCCAAGTAAAAGAAATAATATTTGTGCACTGATGGTCAGAAACAGAAAAGCTATTTTCACTTTTTAATACTTTGAAATGGGTAATTTCCTAGAAACCAGATGTTATTCTTTTATTTCCTCAATTAATGTATTCTCCATGACAGACTGGAAATAGCCAAGCAGCAGCAAAACCCCATGCTTTTTAAAGCTAGAATATGAAATACGTTCACATACAAAGTCCTGTATGTCAAATCACAGAAGTACCAAGTAGCAGCTTCTGATTTGTTGACTTCACATTCCCCAGTTCAAACAGGCCAAGGTCAACAGCACCTTGGATGTCACATCAATTCACCAGGGAGGGGATATTTTTTGAGGTGTGAACATGTTTGTGTGGTCCTAGACCTGCAGCATTAATTATTCCAACCTCATCAGGACAAGTATTGCTTCACTTACTTGTGCAAATAATTCCTGTTGCTGCCTTAGTAGCTCTTCTTCCGGAATGCCGAGGTTCTCCAAGCGTGAACTGGCCTTTCTTCTCTTTAGTGCTACTGTTTTGCATTCTTGTAAGACCTCTTTTACTTCACTGATATAGGAGCCAAACCCCAAACTTTCTAGTGCTAGAGAGAAACAGAAAACAAAATAGGAAAAAAAAAGGCATTGTTTACCTTTTACAAAGCTTCTGATAATATATATTGATTTGTTTGCTTAAAAAAATAAAGAAGTAAAACATTTGGTAACTTTCCTATCATCTGATGACAAAAATCTCTATTCTTAAAAACATCTGACAGCTATTTTCCCTCCCTTCTGCTATGTCCTTTAGGAATACATGTTTTTAGGCTAAAAAAAATTAAGGTTCATCAAGTACAACCAAAAAAGCTTGCACTTGCAGAGGATTCAAGGCTTTCAGATATACTTTGCTAGAGACAGGCAATATTCTCCAAAAGACCTCTTTTTCCCACCTTTTCTATATTAGAGTCAACATAATTTATTCAGGTAAGTCCTTCCTATCTGAATTTTCTCTCAGAGATTCTACCTTTTCAGTTTTTGCAAGTCTGTAGTAGAAGGTAAATTAGCAACCTATAACAGAGCAGAAGTGATGCATGTAAAATGAACACAGACCCTTCAAAAAGGCATAAATAAATATTATTATATTGGGTTTCTGAATTTTAACTTTTAGCTATTTTGTCTCTTCGTATCTAAATTCCTATATATAAAATGCATAGTTCACACATATAAAGCTATATTAAGTTATGTATAAGCTCTTTATCTCTCAACAGAACCTCTTCTATTTATCTCCACATTAAAATGTATTCAGAAGCTAAAATCTTGCACTTTTATCTGCCCAAAGAAATCAGTAAAGCAGCTATACCCTGCAACAAGTTTTTTTAAAGAATGCAAAGGTAGCAGAAAGGATTATTAAAAGCCAGGTAGCACATGTGACAAAAGGCAGTTTCCTCATGCACCATTTACTAAGACATGCCTGCACACACACCCAAAGTGAACCTATTTCAGAATATACTGGAAACATTACATAAATACCAATTATACTAGAAACTAGTATCAGTTTAATAAAACACATGGTTAATTTCTAGCATTTACACAATTCAGAGTTTACAGTACAAGAGTTGTTTTAACCTTTATCTTAATTTCAAACTTGTGACAAGCTATTTAAGAAAGAGCACTAAACTGCACAACAGCAATCAACAACTTGTTACAAACAAGATCTTACTTAAAGTAAATCAAACAATATTCTAACACTAGTTTTGTAAGCAACATTTTCCTAGCCATAATTAGAGCAGCATGTCATTGTATCATGATCTAAACAATATCCCAAAGGTATTCTCTAAGTTTTCAGCTTCCAGTTTGTACTGAGGGAGACAACTCACGCTGTCCTCTTCAAGAGGGCTGTGGGTGCTGCTCTCTAGTCACACAGCACTGCCTTCCCTTTAACAGAGAACACCTGGCAGAGGAATTCACATAATATTTATTTCTTAAAAAAAAAAAAGTTAAAAGACAAACTGATTTAGAGATAATCAAATTATTCAGAGACAGTATGCCAGTTCAGCCTCAGCCCACACACAGACACTGGAAACATTTCTTCCAATTAGCCCACAGTTTCTAGAAGAATTAACGAAAAGCTTTAGAAACGTGTTTCATCCAGCCTCAGCAGAGAAGGCAAATCCTTGCATAGTCCAGAACTGGTTATCTTAGTACTCTACAGATATTTAAGAACTCATTCAATTTTAAAATGCAAACAGTACATACAGAAGACTTTTTAAAGTCATACTTTTTAAACCAAACTGAAGAAATCTACAAGTCTAACATCACTAAAGACAAATCATCATGGCAAAACCAGAGGTCAAAAGACCAGAGTTGGCAATCTGATGCATCAGAGTATGAACAACTGCTGAGCCTGGTTAGCAGCAAGATGGGTTTTTACAGACATTTTACATGGTTCTTAAAAGAAAAACTAATAGAAAGAACTTACAATTCTGTATTGAATTGTACACAGACACACACAAAAATAAATTTCAAAACCTCCATGTGATACAAGACAGATTTTTACAATTATTCAATATAACAAAGCTACTAAGAACCATATATGCATCATAAATCTACTGCATCAAAATTCTACTGCCTGTGAAACAACTTACAAAGTTTAGCATCTTCTTGAAGCACATCAAGGCTTACAGAGCACATGAATGGAAGGAATATGAATCCCTTTATACCACCATAGTGCTAAAATGTGGGACAAGTGATTACTACTCTATCAGAGCTGCTACTTCATCAAAACTCAAAGGCTTTCTATTTTTTGAGTCTTAAACATACCATCCTACCCATATTGCTGAAAATTCAGTATCTTCCTGAGGCTAGAATTATCCCACCAAATGTAAACAGCTGAATTCCAAAACATAGCATTTGGAGAGGATAACACAACTCATATTTACAAACACCAGATCACAATTATCCTTTCCCCAGTTTCCTCCTACTCTTAATGACTGTATGAAGGTGCAGGTCTCTGAGTAATCAGTGACTCATAGTTAGTATTACTTTTCTTTTATAAAATCAAGTCATTAATATCTGAGACTTTTAAATTTTTATGCTCCTTTCAAAGAAAAAAAGAACTTCCAAATTAAAATCCCAAACATGAACAGTTGTGTGGGATTTTTTAAAAATTAAGTGATAATATAAACACTGTCAGTACCCTAACAGTCCGTGAAAAGAAGCAATAAGATTTGACATCAATCCACAGCCTACCTTACTGCACAACAGTTCCATGTAGACCAAGTAATCCAAGTAACCAACTTCACAAAAAAGGTGATTTTACAAGTCATCTTTTTCAGAATTCATTGAAAATTTAATTTCTCATTAAAAGCCTGCTTTGTCACAAGTCATATAGCTCTCAAATGATTCTACTATCTGTTCCAGGATGGAAGAACACTCATTTGCTTACTAGAGCTGCAGATTCATAGCTGGGTTCCCGATGGTGGAATTCAACAATAAATATGGATATCTCCACTTAAAACTGTTACACAGCCTTGATGCTTTTTGGTACTCTCCAAGAAAGCTGTCTTGCATTTTGTTACCAGTAATGAGTGTTGGCATAGTCTGAGAACATCTAATGGGATGCAAGAAGCCTCTGCTTTCCCTTCCCTATGCTGCTGACAGCACTGTGCCAGTGCTACCACACAATAACACACGGCAAGGACCTCATCTAAGTATAACCTAAGGGTAGAGAGAGTTCTTGCTCAGCACATGGCCACACAACCACTTTAACAGTGCAGCAGAGGAAGGGGTGTCTCAGGCACCACTGTGCCAAACACCAAAGCACAGTGACAAAGTGCAGTTTCACCTCACCTCTAACACACTGGTGACACTCCAGTGGCACTGTCACCAACTGCAGAGTGCCTCTTCCCCTTCCTCTGGCCCAGCAAAATACCCTTCCTGCTTCTTGTTCCCAACCTAGTAACTTCTTGTTTACAGCCCCAGTCAGCCAGCAACTCACCTGAGAGGAAACCCTGCTCTGCCCTAAATTCTCAAAAGCCACAGTGCCAGTTGCATCTGCAAGTGCCAGATCCAGCTCTTGGAGGGTACAAAGACTCCTCTTGGCAGCACCCTGTGCTTAGGCTGGACCAGGTGTGGTGTGATGGCCTCTAGACTCATTTGACTTCTAAGCATTCAGAAGGAAAATGGATGGCCACAACAGATTTCAATTGCCTCATTTGTTAGCACCATTGTCATGAAGCTGCATTAAGAAGTGTTCAAAATAGCAAGTATCTAGAATGTATGAAGATGGATGAAAATGCTGACATACTCTACTATACACACCATCACTGTCTCCAAAACTGGTAACCAAACCCCTCAAACCTCACAGAGATCATCTGCCAACTGACCAGCATCTGAAAAGAACTAATTGCAATTACAGCTTCCTTAAACACAAGTACAGTAGAAAATCCACTCCATTTCTAGAACATTACATATTGGACACATTGCAATATTTTACTAGAAAGTATAGATTTAATTTGAAAATAACTTTTCCTAACTCTAAGATGCAATAACACAAGGACATAGAACTCAGCAAAATACCTGGCATGGGACCATCTGCTGACATTATGCACACTCACTTTAGTTTCAATTTCTTTTCCAAAAAACCCACACCAAACCCAGGTCAGCAATAGGTGAAATCTCTTCTACAGACCACCACCACCACTGGGGACAAAGTACTTTCATACATAAACTCTCTATTGCCCCCAGCCTTCAAGATCATGTCTATTCCTGTGTTAAGAACTAACCTCAGATGTTTTTTGTGGTGACTTGAAGAAACTATCCATTTATTAAAGAGCATCAAACCTAAATTATGCTTCCATGTGCAAGCACAGATTTTACTTTATGTCCTAGGCTTCTGTGATGGAGCTACTTTGCTACACTTTCAAGCTTACATGTATTTTATTTAACATTAAAGCTCATACATGCTAGACATTTTCTTTTGCTGTTCATGACCCACTCAAGTACTTGAACATTTCTGGTAAGCTAAATAATAAATTTCAAGCAAACTAAATTTTTTTTTGTGTTTTGTTTCAAACAGCAAATATTGCTTTAAAAAAATCATACAATGACAACATTTTTTATACTAACTTGATACCACCACAGCCCTGAAAATACCTCTGCTACAAATGCTACTGTTAATATCTCTACTAGGTAGCTGAGTAAAGTTTCACTACTGCTGCTATAAGTCTGTTTGCAGCAGATACCGGTATCAACAACCCTGGCTTAAGAAGTAAATGAGTTCTGACAAAAGACGCCTAATGCAGACTTCAGGATGAGGCAAGAAAACTCCTTATTTGCGACAGAATTTAAAGAAAAACAGACAAGACAGAGAGAGAACTCGCCTTTCATTCAAGCAAGCAGAAGTGCAAGTCAACACCATAGAAAGATACAAGGGCATAGGTCACGTTTAAATGCTTTCTGTAACAGATACGAAGATCCAACATTAAACAATGAGGCTGTAAGGACAACCTAAAGAAATACACTCTTTTAAGATTCCAGACAAGACTGCCATGGAATAAAGCCTCGGCCCCACATAATCAATATCCAACTAAAAAGACATTTACTACGTTCAGAATCTTAAAACACGCTGCATATCCATTCGAAAAAGCAGACCTCGTTTCACAGGTACGAGGAAGAGATTTGGTGACTTCACTCAGAACATCACAGGCTTCTCTGAAGCACAAAACCAGAGCTGGTGCTGAGCACACCCAGCAGCCGCTCTAACCACACAAAGACAACCTCTCTTGCAGTGCGAATGCCAAGCCGGACAACACACGCTTCTCCTCCACACCCTTATGGGACCCTGCCCTTTGTGTTCTACGTAGCTACAAGCAACCGGAGAGGAAAAAGCGGCAGCGGGACAGGAGCAGCTCACAGGTGCCCGACCCGGCAGCGGCACAGCGCCCGCGGAAGCTCACCTTGTATGACATGCTCCGGGGAGATAGTTTTCTTCTCCGATTTGTTGCAGATCTCGTTGGCCTCGGAGGAGATGAGGTGGATGAATTCAGTGCAGCAGTTGACCACCAGCTCCCGGGCATCGTTCGCTACGCGGACGTTGGGCAGCGTCTCTTTGATCATTTTGTTAATGGCAGCCCTGGGGATGGTGAGGTCGTCGTCGTTGCCGGACGACGAGGCCATCCTGGCTGCGCTCGGCTCACGGGCTGCTCTCAGCGCCCGCGCGGGGCTCCAGGGCGCGGGGACCCGGCGGGGGCGGGAGGGGCCGCNAGGGTCGCGGGGCCGGGAAGCGCTGCTCGGGCTCAGGGCTCCCTCGGCCGCGGCGCCTGCCACTGCCGCCTCCGCCACATCCTTCGGCCGCCGGCGCCGCTGCCTTATGACCAGCCTGAGGGAAGGCGAGCGGCGGAACGCCCTGCGTGCGGCGCGGCTGGGCTCGGCTGAGCTCGTCTAGCCCCGGCCGTGCGGCGGCCGCGAGGCGGAAACGCTCTGAGTCCGGCTCAAGCTGCGAGGGACGGCGCTTCCGCCGGAAGCCGGAACAGCTTCCGCCGCCGGCTGGGCCGGAAAGGCCGCGGCGCCACGTGCGGGCGGCGGCGGAGAGGGGGATTCAGCCGCCTCCCTCCGCCAGGAGCTGCCCTCGGTCTCCACCCGCCCTTCCCCTCGGTTCCGGCTGCAGCAGGGGAGCTGACAGCCCCGCCAAGCTTGTCCCTGACGCAGGATGGGCTCGGCGCTTCATCCGCAGTTTATTCACGACTTGCAGGCAGGGCTGGATTTCTCGGCAGCCATCTATTACGCTGTATTTTCTGCTTTCACTCACTCCATAAGCAGTAGTGTGAGGGTTGTATGAGACAGAATTAGCCAGACCACGGTAGTGTTTGTGTACGGTCCATTAAACACACAGTCCTAGTCTTGCCTTGCTCTGTGCTGCAAGGGAAGGAACTGCCCGGTAATGCAGGGCGGTCCGAGCCGCAGGGCAGAGACCACAGCTGAGCGTCACTGAGAGGCTCCTGACAGGCCCAGCCCGCCTGTGGGTGTCTCTGGCACTGACTCTCAGCAGGTGGCGATGAGATCTTGGCTTCAGAGGGGCGGTTTGCCAGCCTCCCTTCAGGCCCCGCATCACTCTGCTGTCATTTAATTCCCGCTTTCTCCTTTTCAACCTCGCTGCTGTTCCCACCTTTCTGCCACCCATACGGTGACGCTGGGCTCCAGGCACCCGGTGCTTTGCTCTCCTCGGAGCTGTGAGCTCGCAGTGTACTTGGGGCCTCCAGCTGTGCACGGGGGCTGCTGCGGATGCTCTTGTTCCCTCAGTCCTCTGCCTGCTGTCCCTGCGAGGTCCCTGCATGTCCCTGCACCTTGGGCCTCACCAAAAGGGTGATGCATAGCAAAATGTAATGCAGAGCAAGCCCTGCATTAGTTGCAGTGTTTAGTACGCGCAGGAGCTTTGAGCTCCTTTGGGGAAAGGCAGGGCAGGGCAGGGCCGCTGCAAGTCCCAGCACGGAATTAGATTTTGGCTTACTGGGACAGTATTGAAGGAAAGACAGTTCCTGCCTGGTGAGTGAGCTCCAGCTGGGCTCTGTGGGTGCAACAAGGACAGCCGCCGGCATGTGCTGAGACGCTGCAGGCCCGGGGCGCGCTCGGCCTTTGCCTCGGAGCGGGGCCGCCGTGGGGCCGCAGGGCAGCGAACAGGAACAGTGCCCGGCAGGAACAGCGCTGCAGCCCCGGCACCCTGCCCCGCCTCAGCCCGCCTGGGCACTAGGCTGAGAAAAACTAGCGAAGAGACCTGCTCTGCATGGTAGATTTTTTGGTTTAACGCATACTTATTAGGATAGCTTGGAATAAGAATGTCAGGCACTGAAGGTATCGAAGGTATTTAGTGGGTTGAGATTACTTATTACCGGCAATACTTCGTTTTCAAAAAGAAGTAAGAAGATACTTTAAGATGCTTTAAAAGGACATTTTATTGTTCACTAAGTGCAATATGCTTTATATTGCATATAAAGGAAGCATTCAGAATATTATAATAAATATATATGAATAATAAATGTTCTACTTGTTAAATTTTAAGATTGATGAGACTTTCTCTTATGTTGCTGATAAATAGATCTGACTTCTGGAAATGAGAATGCCACTGTGATTGAGGGATTACAATTCTGATTCTATCCTAATAAGTAAAAACATGTTTTTCTGATATTAAGAATCTAAATAGTTTGCATACTGTACACCTCTCAGTGTTTATTATGTTTAAGTAAGTGAAGGAGGTCAAGTTAATATTGAATACACAAATATCAGTCAGTGTTCATGTTCCTAAGAAAACATCTCTGGAAAAAGCAAACACTAAACAGAATAAAACTATGTTTAGAGGATTTTAATTGCAAGGTTCTGCAAACTGTAACATTCAAGAGATACACATTGAAATTATTATCTTAGTTAAGCTCAAACAAACATCTTGCATGCCTTTTTGTAACTACAGAGCAAAGGCATTTGAATAACAACATACAGTGTCATCAGTAGCAACAGGAAGTAATTCCAATTTGCACTATATAATTTCATACTTATTGTGAGGGCTTTCCCAGGTCAAAGCTCTTTCTGCTTCTCCACCGTAGCAATTTGATGAAGTTGAGGCTTGCACTGAAGATTTTGTCATGCTGAAAAACCATTTTGTAGAATATGTCAATGGGTAGGTCTCCATTTGGATCTGCATACTTCAGAGTTGTCATTGGAGTATACAAGGTGTTGGTCTGATGGCGAAAAGGTGGATTTTCTGCAAGAATTATCTTTACTGTATGCTGTAGAGAAGGAGAAATAGAATTTTTAAAGAACCTTTACCAAGAGAGTAAAAACTCAATTTTCAGTTGAACTGCAAAAAAAGTAGAAGAATAAAATTCTAGAATTATGTAAAACCCTGTATATAGTTTTACGAGAACACCATTAGAAATTCTTCTTGAAATATTCAAAGGCCATAATAAGTATATCTTATGTACTCTTAGTTCTTTTTCTGTCTCTCCCTACCATGGTGATGGCACCTGACACCTTAGTATCCTCAGTAGTCTTCCAAATTATTATTGGTTTATATGCCCACAGTAGGTAGATCCTTTCTTTTGCAGTTTGGTGGGAAAGGTTCAGGACAGTGCCTTTTGCAGCAAGATCTGGGAATCTTCAGTTGACACTGAAGCTATGCCTTACCTGCAACCACCTGAACTCATCATCCCCTCCCACAGCTTGCCTAAACTTGTCTCCCTGGAGGAAGCTCCAAGCACCAGAAACATCCATGTTTCTTTTTTTGTGCCTTGGTGGCCTGGGGTGGCTGAGTGAACTTCCCTTAGTGGAGGGATTATGAGTGAGATGGAAAGGACAAAGTTTACCAGTGTTGGGAACCCTGGGTGGATGTAGTAACAATGCAGAATATTCAGACTGCACCAGAGGATGTAAAGGGCATCTAATATCTCAGTGGTGATTACAATTCATAGTTGTCTTCAGTACTTCAAAAGGAACAGTCTTTCAGTATTTTGTAGACTTTTGTTTAAAGCTCTGAAAATTCTTTTGAATTTTTAAAAATACTTTTAAATTGTGTATATTACATTTAATTTAATGGAATGTTTCTACCAGAAAAACCCACCAACCAACCACTGTATTCATAAATGTAAAAAAAAAATTTAAAAATAATAAAAAATATATATATATTTTAAGGAGTTACCTCTGCAACATCTTCAGCACTTTGTCCCAGGCTCTGGAAAATTTGTTTGTAATTTTTAAGATAAATATTAGTAAACATCTCAGCTGTTTCTTCATCTGCAGCTGAAAGATCCATTTTCATTCCGTCTTCAAACACTTTTCTTTCAAACTCTGTAACCACTGGGCCTGGTTCAATCAAACTTAACCTGTTCAAAAAAAGACAGTTAACTGGTTGTTGACTATTCTCCATGGAAAATACACCCCTCACTCCTTCTCCCAAAGGAATATTGAAGAGTTGCACTAGCAAACAGTATATAAAAGTACCTTCTGTAAAGGCAATCCATACTGCATTACTGCTGCCCTGCTCCTCCCACCCTATGCAATAGTAGAAATCTGCACAGTTTAACTTTCAGAGAAGTGCTGTAACTTAATTCAAGACATAAGTGAGTGCAGTTGTTACTTGCTGTCTCACAGCTGTGGAATCTAAGGGTGATTTATTCACAAGGACTTACCAGGTATTAAGAAAAATAATTAATGGATGGTAACAAAATTCATTACTTGCTGGACCAAATCCTGTGTAGGTTTGTTTCTCATGATAACACTGGAAGTAGCTGAAAGAGGGGAATTGCCCAAACAGGGATTTTCTTTGTCAGGCTGTTAGTGTTACATAATTTAAGATCCCACCACTATATAACAATAAAATGCAACATAGAGATTTTTACCGTGGATGGACAGATTCTGGCTGCTGCCAAATTGGAAAGTTTTTATTTAGCCCAGTAGCATATAATAGCAAATCACTGAAATACAGTTACTGATCAGATTTTTCCTGGTTCTTTTCTCAGGCAGAGAAAAGAACTCTGTATTATTCTATTCCCAGGCAGAGTAAGAACTCCCAGCCACTGTGTTTATCAAAACACTCTTCTGGATTGGGCCTCTTATTAGACTTGGGTTCTTCAAGGGATGTTCTAAAGGCTCTTCTTTAGAACTAAATCAAGCTATTGACCTTCACAGTGGAATTCCAGCTACTGCTGGGATTAAAGCCTTTTCTCTGGCATCACTCTTCTCATTAGACCTTGAATTTTTCCTATTATATTTTCTTTTATAACGTCCTTTTTGCTGTGTCTTATACTCTTGAAATCTCGTTATGACTTGTGGTATATCCTGTGTATCATTACATTTACTTTAAATCCCTCCAAACTTTGCAGAGCAGTATGCAGAATCACGGTTCCATCCCTGAAATTCCACAACAGCAGCTGTCTTTTTTTGCTCAGGGCCTAAATGCTTAGACACACAGAGATGCAATGGACATTTACCAGTTATTGAAGTTTGCACAAAGAATAGTAGCAGAATTACATGGGTGTGAATATACATGTGACAAATGAAACCTGAAGCCCCACAGATGATGAACAAGACCAGTCTCTTAAATATTGTCTAAAATGTTAGGAATAGTATATCACACTTGTGAGTTTCCTCCCACCTCCCTTCATTACAGGTATCTGTCTCACCCTGTGTAACATTCTGATGGATTTGCACTGACTCAGTCTCTTTGATGAGCCCTTGAACGTTTTTATCTGTGAATTGCCTAAGAAGGCCATCATCTTTTCTAAGGGAAAAGATCAAAGGTCAATGTTGTAATTTTATTCCTGTGACTGTTCAAGAGAACGTGTTTATTTTAACATCTAGTTCTGTTTATTTATTTATAATGAGAAGAGTGTGGGCATCTCTATGCCTTTTGTACAGTTTTCAAGGGCTTCTCAGTCTGTTTAGCAGCAAGCTGTAAAGATTTTTTTCCTACCTCTGAATATATTTTAAACTATCTAAAATACAATTGACACCAGTGGACCAATACCATTTACACCAGTGGATCAATACTTACTGCAGTTTGAACTTGAGTGCTTGTATAGCTAAACTTTCACAGAATCCTTCCACAGCAAACTTAGATGCAGCATAAACATCATTAAATAAGATGCCTGATGGTACAAACAAAACATCTTGAGAATGTGATTTTATCCAACATACTAATAGTTTGATTTTAAAAGCTCATGTCTTTTCCCAAAATTTCTACAGTCTTCCTGGGAAAGCATTAGAAAAATCTTTCTCTACACTGAATCTAAATATTAATTTTTGCCTATGTTCTCAAAATTGCTTAGTCTAGCAAAGATGCTCGAACAATGCTTTTCCTCCCCCTAGCTGATGCTGTGGTCTCCTTGGATGATATTATTTTGAAGTCTAAGATATGAAAGTGTCTGTACATGTAATACCATCTGCATTATTTATCAGCAAGACTTTAATAGGCTCTAGATGAACACAGAGGCTGAGTGTAATGCAGAAGATACAATTATGCAAGAGATCCAGCTTGCATCTGAGTGATTTAGAAAAAGCACTGCAACAATCCATTGAGGTGGAGGGTAAGTATTGTATTAAAATGCCAGTTTTTGGAGTTTGATGGAGGACCCTTGCTTACCAGAGTAATCTGGGTAAGATCAATGTTACAGTCGTAATAAATGAAAAACAACCCAGCTAGACAGGATGGGATATGAGAGTAGGAATATCATTACCTGTCACTAAAATTTGACTCTAGAGTTTTGTGAGATGAGAAACTTTACAAAAAGGTGGCACAGTTGTCCAGGATTAGATTTTATTCTATTATTATTGTGCAGAGCGTAGTAAGCATGTTTGTCTGTTCCCATAATTTTTTCCAAGAGGAAAAAAAAAAAGTAATGCTAAGGCCTATTTTCCAAATAATAAAAATACAACAATAAATTTTAAAAAAATTATGGAGTTTAAGTGGAAACTCTCAAAAAAATCACCCTGCAGGTTTTGTTGTTAAAATGCTGTGAGAGTAGCTGTGTAGTAACTACCTGGAAGCATAAAACCCACCAGGTGCTTTTTATAGTTGGAACTTCAGCATTACAAAGCACAAGAGTCCTACCTGCTTTTTTCACCTCCCTAAAAAGAGGAAAGCTTTGGATTTTGAACACTGATCTTTTAGTTCAAGCAAACAGAAAAACCAACTTTACCTTGTATTCCCATAACACTGCTTATTATAACTATATGCCCACTCTTTCTCCTCTTCATGTCAGGCAAGATCTCCTTCAGGAGTCGAACCAGACCAAAGAAGTTGGTGTCCATCACAGTTTTCATTTCCTCGATGCTCTGACATTCAATAGGTCCAATGAGCCCCATTCCAGCATTGCTCACTGCACAAAATGGGAGACAACAGCAAGCAAAAACCTCTATAAACATAAACTTGTAATCGTTACTGGAAAGCATTTGCAAGCAATGTGAGCATTAAGTGTTAAATTATCCTAATTAATCCTTAAAGAAAATATTAAAATATGTTAGTCACTGGAGCTTCCCAAATACATTTGACATTTCCATATGCCTTTATTTTTAGTTGGGCTTTTAATCAAATTTAAATTAACTGCTATTTTGCATTTTAAGTAATTTATTTCTGATTAGTCTTTTTTTTTAAAAAAACATAAAGGGATTACAGAAAAATGAGTGAAGAATTACTTGTATTGTTTTATAATTCAGTATTGAGAATTGGAAGCTACAGTCAATACCCATAGGAATGAATAGAAATCTTCAAAAAGTGATGGTCCAAGCCATATTTTGGCCTGTTTTTTGTTTTATTAACATTCATATATCTTCAAGAGAAAGCAACTCCCCAACAAAATAAATGAACAAACCAAAACACAGTTCCATTGATTTTTATTTGCCTCCTGAATATATATAAGTGTAGAATGACGATAGGACTGGCGTTCTGCTCTAGAAGTAGTGCATCAAATTAGAGTATAATAAATTTTTCAGAAATAGTTGTTAAGCACTGCTTTAATAATTTATCAGAAAAAAGGCAGGTCTATAATTTTCCAGCAGATAAGATTTAATAGCTGATGGTGTAAGCATTTCCACTGCGATACTAATATTTATTTTTAGCAAAACAACATGTAAATATTTGTTGAATGATTTGTAAAGTACAATTTCAATTCTCAATACAAAATGGAAATTTCCTTATTTCTTTGCATATGTTCTTTGGCTTGCTAAGTCTGAATGCTGTTGCTTTCTTAGTATAGACAGGTATTACCTTCATTGTAAAAAGGGCTGTGCTTCATCAATAGAGTGGAAAGTCTTGCTCATAAGGGTGCCAGTTGAGGCAAAATTTCTCACATTTACTAAAATTGTATAATTTTATCCAAGACACCTTCCTGTGATCAAGTTTCTCTTTTGTAAACAGGGAAAACAAGCTTCCCTACTTCATGGAAGCAGGGTGAGATTTAACCCACTTAATGTCTGCATGGAGTCTTAAGAATCTTAAACCAAATATACTTTGTTAATTTAAAAAATACACAAATGAAACTTCTCCAGGGTATTTGAGACAATTGTTTTAGAGAAATCTAGTATCTGTTCATAGCACACACATCCTGTACTTGCCTAGGACATCAATCCTTCTGTCAGGGATACTATTCACACAAGATTTAATAGACTGTTCATCACAGACATCCAGTTGTTTAATTTCGAGGGTTTTTCCCAGCCTGCGACCTGCAGCTGCCTCCAGTGGCTCTTTCTTGGCCAGGTTCCGCATTGTGGCATACACTGCAACACACCAGAAACAACACCACAAGTAAGCTCTTCACCGTGGAAGTCTAACTGAGAAGTAGTAAAGAACAATGCTTTTACATCCAGATCTTAAATATCAGTGGTAGAAACCAGATAAAAACTGAAAGTTAAAAGATTCTATTTTCAATATATATTGTCACTAATTTTCTGGTCTGGTTCTGAAATCTTCAAGAAATTCAAAAGAAGAATTAAACAGCTATGCATAATAAAGAACATGCAGTGTAAAAATATAGTACTATCACCAACCTGATTCTGGATTCCAGATTTCCCTTTTGTTTTTTTAAATCACCACCACAATATTTAGCAGGACAAATATCATTTTATTAAAAAGTGGAAGACATACTTCCTTAAGTTGAAAAAACGTCTGTTTTTGTAAGCTACTTCTCAAAATTGAAATGAGTTATTATTGTAGCCTAATTGCTCAGAAAGCTCTAGAACTGCATCCAGTTAGTTAGCAGTAAAATACTCTTAAGTATGAGAGACTGAATTGCCACAGATTGCTGTGTTCACCTTGCCACCCATTTTCAATCATAGCAAATACTCTGCTTTGCAGCAATAAGACAAATCTCAGGTCCTTTGTTCACCTGCCTATACAAGCTTGGAATAATGAAATGTGCTTTAAGGATAAAATTGCAAATTTAGAAACTGTGTACTTGAATTCATTGCTTTGGTCTTCAAATGGGCATGGGCCTGTGTGTGTACAGATTTTAGTAGTCAGAAGCAAAGCTAAGCACAGCTGTGAGTGTATACCCAGAGCAGCATAATAATATAGATATTTCCATTTATTCATCTTCTACTACTGTCTTTTCTCATTGTGTGTGTGTATGTGTACACTATTCAGTTCCAACAGTTTTTCCATTTCAATAAAGGTACAGAAATATTAACTGCTTTCAGAAAACAGTATATTGTCACTGTATTTTCTTGAGAGTAGAAAAGGAAAACAAACCAGAAACAAGTCACCAAACTGGATACAACCACCTCTTAGATCACAGAGAAAAAAACAGCACCATCTCAAATAGTATGTTTTAATAAAGAACAGAGAGATTGTTACCTTTGAATCTTTTCTGTTCATCTTTTGCCATTTTTACAGCTAATGCCAGTCCAATTCCTGAGGAGCAACCTGTAATGAGGACATTTCTTCTTGCCATTCTCTTCACTGAATGGTTCAGTTCTTCAGAGGAGCAACATCAATGTAACTACAGCATGATGTGACTGGCCTTTAATACAATCTCCACCTTCCCTGAGTCAACAAATCTGAAAATGCACACCTGGACCTTGCATGATTAAAGGATAATCTCCAACTAAACAAAATAGAAGCAGATGCTGCTACATGTGCCTATAATCTGCATTAGCAGAACTGATTAATACAAAATTTGATTAATCTATAAACTGAGGCACTTGTAAACTATATGGATTTTTTTTAATAGAATAACCAGCTTGCACAGGACTGGCAGGAAAAGCCTTGCCACAATTACAATTGGTCTGTAGTGCCAAGTCTTCCACTCACATCTATGGAAAGTAAACTGCACAGAGAGCAGGATCCCTCTTCTAAAGCTGTTCAGAATTCCTACACCTACAGCATCCTCCTGGTTCTTTTGCAACAGATTGAGGAATGGATTTCTTCCCTGATGCCTTACTATTGTAAGAGCTCTAATAGGCCTTACAGAAAAAGAAACCCAAATTGCAAAATAGGATGTGGATTCTGAAAGAGACAACTCGTTGGACAGACTCCTCTCATTTCCTTTTGGCAGTGTTCCCAACCAAGAACAGAGAAAGTAAGCAAGTATGCTGCAGCAGAGAACTGACAGGCAATGTTGAACAGACAAGCTTCACTACATTCTTGCTAAGATTGAAACCTCTTTCAACATTTCTGATTCTGCAGTTGACACATGAGAAATTAAAAAAAATAAGAGATAGCCTAATGGCTAGGTTTTGGAGAAAATATTTTGCATATAAGCTGTGGATTAAAGAGAGGGGCATTTGGGCTGGCACTTCAATGCAATTCATGTTTAACATACAGTAACTGTAGGCATACTACATTCAGGAAGAAAATCAGTCCCTTGTTTCTGTCCTGAGTGACAGGAAAAAGACCTTAATAAGCAATTAGCCTCATGAACAGCATTCAGCTAATTGCAATGTCATTATACACAGTAAAATGTTTTCCAAGATTCAACAACCCCGTGTAAATGCAACACATTTCAGAATAATGAACTTAGTGTTCCAGGATTTACATAGATGTAAATTGGTTAGTAACTCAAGAAAAGTAGGACACCACAGAAATATTTAACTGAAATTATGTTAAAAAAAAGTCTGTCCTTTCCAAAATAAATAAATTGGCTTGAACAATGTAAGTGGAATCATTAACTTCTCTGGCAAGCACGAAACAGCAAAACATCCAAAGATAAAATATAATTATGATTCTACTTATCAGGTTTAAACCACAGTTTAACCAGATAGTATACAGACAAAATTTTAGTGCAAATGCTATTTAGCTGATTCAGAGATTAGGCAAATTGCTTTTGCTGCTCATGCACATTTATATTTAGTGCATGTAGGAGGAGCAAATGAGGCTTTATACAATGCTAGTTAGTGGAATTCCACTAGTGTTGTGATGCAGCTGTAATTAAAGATTGGTTATATTTTCCACTTGAAATCCTAGTTTGAAGGGCTTATATAGTCCACTATATAAAAAAATATTTAATTTTTAAAGCATTAAAAATGCTTAAAAAAATCTGTCTGAAATTTGGTGCAAAGTGATGTGCAAAGAGAGTTAAAAAATAAAAGTAGTTTCATTTGCAATTATTGCATTGATCAATCTAATTCTAAGGTTTTCCCTTTACAGTTATGTAGAGAAAGAAATAGCTTGATTTAAAACACACAATATATTTATTTTTGTTAGTAACAGTGTTTTTTGTCACATCATAATTTTCATAACAGCAGAATAAATAATCTGAAACTGCAGAAATACTTTAGATGACTGCATCTTGTCAGTGGTAATAGAACATGTGGCTGGTTTTGTAGAAGCACTCAGTGTAGAACATGTGGCATTTGTGGAACGTGTTTGCATAAAGTGAAAGAGCCAGTACTGCCCAAAGAGTTTAGCAAACTGCCACTTGCAGAGTTTCTGGAATACCTCAGATAGGCTTGTTTGCTAAAATACACCTTTAATATGCAAAACACTTAATTAAGGCCTGGTATTTAAACTGAAATACATTCAATTATTTTCCTCTTCTTTACATCAAATAGCTTTAGTAACTTGATTTCTGAAGTATGAACCACATGTCTTAATGCACATAAATCATGTGTGCATTAATCAGACTTGGACTGACGCCTCAAATGCATATTTGCAGTTTCTGATGCTTATGTAAATATAAAAGTGGGGCCACTAGCCATCCATACCAGCTAAATTGTGTAGTAATTTTGGAAACCTGGAAATAAATATGTTTTATAATGCATAGTTATGATGTGAATTTAATCAATGGGAAATTTTGTATGATTTAAAATATCAAAAAAACAAGCACAAGCTTTGTGGCCTTGTCCCACAATCCTCTGCATCTAAAAGATACTGCTTGGAGTAAAGCAAGCAGGTTTTGCCAGTGTCTGTGATCAAATCAGTGACCCAAAACATCTTACAAACAAGCCAATTTTAATAAAGATGTTGTGTCTGCAACACTGCATGCATACAGAAAAAGATAAAATACTCCCAAACAAAAATTGCTAAAAAGGTAGTTCCACCACGCTTTTGATTAAAAGTGAGATATTAAACATGTACATAATTTAAAAACCTTGGAGAAAGACGACAGCTGAAATGAATCCCTACAACTTCAAATACATCAATTTTATTCTGAAGTATAAAAGATAAATTATGTAATTGTATGAAGGCAATAATCTCAGTAGCAGTTGGAAAAATAAAAAGTTTATCATTGCTTCAGTACAAATAACTACATTCCTTGTTCAGAAATACAACTTTAAAATGTCCTCTTTGAGTGCACAGTTACAGTGCCAGCAACAGCATTCCTGGGTTGCTGCTTGTCCAATAGGCAGCAGCTGTCATTTCTTCACAGTTCTTGCACCTGAAAAAAAATATCTGTGATTACCATATCTAAATCAATTTGTATGAAGATGTTACTTTTTATTATTAAACTTTATCTTCCAAATTCAAGAAAACTAACAGCAGTTCTCAAGTCCATGGCTGCCATCTCAAATTCTGATTTATGTTATTGATGCATTTCACCATTCTTGTAACTGAAGTGCATTTGCTTTCTCAAAGAGCACAGCTTACAAATTTTCCCATACCATATTAAGTTCCAGCAGATAAGAAGGAAAATGCTGTGCAGAATATTTTTGAGAAGAAATCTTCATATGTAAATCCCTGTAAAAATTTTGTACAGTTTAAATGAGCACTGTCTTTTGAAATAACTCCTCTGCATGAGGCTTAAGGTTTCATGTCGGATTGCATTTTTGTTCTTAAGTTGCTAACAGTTCAGGAAGTGTCTGTAAAAACCCCATCAACAGTTTCAAGGTATCAAGAGGAAAAAACCTATGGTGATGAGTAAGAAAAATAGCAACATGAATGTAAGCTGTATATAGAAGTAAATGCAGGCAAACACAGCATGTATGAGCCTAGGGTTTTTTTTTTAGTTTCTAGAGCTTTACTACCTCCACCCCTCTTTTTAAAAACAAGTGTGTATGCTGGATCTAATTATTCAACAGTTCATTTATAGAAAATAACAGAGTTTCAGGTGTCTTTACTATATGATACACAGCAGCCACATTTACATGAGCTAGTGCTGGAGCACAAGAGACTCTATCAGCCACTACACTATTGCACACCATATTATACTAAGGTTCCTGTTAATTATAAATTGAAAAAGAGGTTATGTTGGTTCTCTTTTTATCTATCTATGCTTTGCTAAGTGCTTATTCTTTATGAGGAATGCTATACATACTGTACAGAAACACTTTTAAGTAGCATATAAGCAGCTTACAGCTAACAAATGAAAGATTATTACAGTAACTCCTAATTTTTTTATGCTATAGACAATTTTTCAAAAACGTAAAAATCAGTTTTTTAAAAAGTCAATCAAGACTTTTTAAGTTGCAAGAACTAATTTTTTTCTTACTTCACTTACCATTTTAATACAATTTTACTTCTCATTTCAGAAGGAACTACGGTCACAAAAAACTAGCTTGCTATAAGTCAAATTTGCCTTTTTAAATTATTTTTTTTAAATAAAGAAAATTACTTCCATTTCCTAGAAAAATGAAAAAGTCATCCTTAATGTTTAGCAAGATATTTTTAGTTATTTTATTTGGAATATTTACAACTTCTAAAGATAGCCAGGTCCTGTATTGTTACAAAACCTTCACTGCAGATTGAAGCAGAGTAAGAACAAAGAATGATTCAATTGAAAACTCTGTGACCTGGTTATTTTGAGAGTCCCAAAGGCACAGAGTGGACCAGAACACAAATCAACCCTCCTAGCAATTCCTTCCCTGAACTAATATATTTTCTGCAATAAACAAGAAAGGCAATGTATTAAGAAGAAAAATAATGAGACAGGCTGTACCCCTGGGCAAGACATACACACTGCCTCTCCACCCCTTTTCCCTAGATAGATTAGGTAATTTATTTTTTAGAACTAGGATAAAAAATTTCTGTGGAAGACTGGTCAATCAGTCTGCAATGTGTTACTAATGGAAAAAGTGTTTTCTTACATCATGTTAATATACTCAATTTTTAAACAAAGAAAGAACCATATAATATTCTAAGTGAAGCCAGAAGACTTCTGCAACATATTTCATGTTTTACACAGAATACTTCCAAAATACAAGGTTTTTTATCTACTTCACTACAATGAAAATGAAATTTCATTTCCTGATCCCAAGATTTGGAAGGAACACAACCAAAGTAGGTCAATTTTCAAAGCCTTTCTTGTATATTCTTAGGCCTCTTCCTACCTGGTATTCCTTAGCAAAAACAAGACAATTTGTCTGGAAAGAAAGAGTCTAGTCAGTAATTGTACAGGGGCTAGTTAGCAAATTCTTTCTTTCAAAATCATCTCTCAGGAAAAGCTGGAAATTGTTAATGATATGTGTGAAAGGTGGCAGCAGTCACTGTCCTGTTCTTCAGCATGATCAATAACCTAACAGAATTCAAGATGGAAGAGCTGACATTGCTTTAATTTGCAGTGAAACAACCTTCATATTCAGCTGTGACAGAACCAAGCCCTCATGACTGAGAATACAGACCAAACACCTTTGGTATTCACACAGAAATGAGGCTTCTCTGATACCTTATCCTAGAGAAAACAAAAACATAAATGCAGCATAACCAAAGTGGTAGAGGCCATCTTGGCTTTGGTGTTCAGCTGTAGCTTGGAATCGTCCTTGACTTATTTCTGCAAGAATGCCTGTTTATCTCACATCCCATTTGTACTTGTAGAGACTGATTCATGTACCAAACCAAACATTTCTATAATTCACAGTTAGCTGTCTTCTTGAGTCCCTCCACACACTCCCATTCACTATGCCAAAAAATTCTCACTTCTCATTCCTACAAGCTTGCTAGAGTTCAGTGGTCTTTGATGCAATTAATTTTCACAAGATAGATACCTAAGTCATAAGAAGCTCTCCTCCCACAGCATATTGCTTTGTTTATTTTCAAGGAAGACCATATCATCCATAGCCAGAAAATCAGGTCCCTAAAGATAATTAGTAATCAAACTTCTCCACAGAAAGCAGACAATTAAGAGTGTACCATTAAATTTGTTATTTTACAATAATTAAACTAGTTTCACTTTAGGGGATTAAGATTCAGCAAACACCAGGATATAAAATGCAATTATTCTGGGAGAAGAAATGGCACTTACACTAAAGAGACACCATATAATTTCTTCTAGGCAGTATAGTAATGGCATTAAAAATTGATACCATGTTGTCTATCCAAGGTATGTTTTACCTTTCCAAGAGCTTCTAAGCTATGTTGTTTTCTTTCATTTTTTTTTCTTCAGCTGATTTATTTCCTGATCTCTTTGGAGCAATTCAAACTCTTTTTCACGAAGCTCATCTTTAGTATGCTGGAGTTTCTTCTCTAAGTTCTCAATCTGAACAGAAAATGCAATTAAATCAGAAACAATATTTTACCAAAGTTAGAACAATTTAAAAAAAAGACAAACACACACACAAAACAAACAAAGCTCACAAATATTGTCAGTATTAACTGACATAATTCCTGACGTTGGATTCCTCTGTCAATGTTTTATTTTGTCTACATTTTCCTTTACTAAAAGAGCAGTTTGGGAGCTGTATCATATCAAGTCAAAGAAAGGTTTTTGTTTTCGCACTGCTATAGCCTTGCAAAATTTATAGTTTTAATTGACAAACATATTTTTACTGGTACATTCCTTCCTTCTCCCTACAATATAAAACAGTTTTTATCTTCTAGATTAAATATGGCCAGCTATTGTGTCCCAGAACCAGATTTTCTCATAGAATTAGCTTTGTTAGGGAAACTGTGTTTTTGATAAAGAATTACCTGTTTATTGCATTCCTTAATTTCCAACTCTGACTTCTCTAAATTGCACTGTAATTGAATTATTTGTTGCTCCATTTCTCCCTTATGCTCATGAACTGTCATATCCAATTGTGTAATCTAGAGGTAAAAAGGAAGAAAAGGAAATATTTTATTTTGAACTACTGTGCAGATTTTAAGAAGCCATATTACAAACTATGAGGGCAAAGTGAACAGAATTAATCCTTTTTAGCCTCACGAGTATTCTCTTGAGTAGTCAGTATAAAGCTACCCCCTAGCTATTTCATTTAAATAGTGGCCAAACATGAAAAGAAAAGGGGAAAATTAGCAAAAAGTCTGTAACTGAATATGTTAGGTCCTTATATATACATAATGCAAACCTAGTTCTCTGTTTCAAAGAAATATGTGTAGTTTATTATACTAATCCACCTTGTTAGGAACTGCCAAATTTTGCCAAACCAAAAAAAATTCAACTTTTTAAATGCTTTGATGACTTCCTGGGGCACTTCACAGGGTACTGTGGCAAAAATATATTGCAAGATCTGGCCTCCTTACAGTGTCAGTTCTTTAAACAGATTTATTCAAATCCCCACTCCTTCTCTCTGAAACTTAAATATTCTTGAATACAAAGGCTGGTAACTCCTTCAGGAAGAGGTTTATAATAAAGTGACAGAAGCAGAATTTTCCCATGATGGGCATCAAATCCTGAAGCCAGACCAAAGGACTGAAAACATTTGAAGTAAGCTACAGAAATTTATTCACAACAAAGATATAATTTCCTATTAGGAGGCTGCTTTAATGTGAATCAAATATGCTCCAGTGCAAACAAGGAAAGGAATCTATGATCTCTGAGCACCATTCAGCACAGATCTTTCCTTCTTCTTAGCAAACATCAAGATGAGAACAGTTGTCCCATAACTTTATCAACTCATGAAGAATCCTGGGACAGGTTATGGCATAAGGCTTCTGATTTTCCTGGTACATAAGGCTTCAGCTGGTTTGAGGTTGGCACTGTGGCTGTGGTAACCAGTACAGTTTGAGACAATACATCAAAGCAGCCAAACCTACAAGGCTTTTTATTAGTTATCTACTATATAACAGGAATAATTGTCAGTAATATGCTTGAAAATTTTCTGACCTGAGCTACTCTTTGTTTCAGTTCCCAATTCCTTTCTTTCAGTGCTTGGTCCATGTCAAGGAGTTCCTGCTTTTTGTCTTCAATTTCATCCTTGCAATACCTGAAATTCTCATACATTTAATTGCTTAATGCACAATCACTTGCTTAGCTTCAAATATCCAGCTTGAAAATCATGAGATCTTACTTAAAGCATATTACCCTAAAGTTGAATTGATTGCAAGGAAACAAACCCAAATAGAATAATTCTATTCATTATATTCCAGGTGGGGAATTCCTAATAACTTCATTATTCAAGTTATTTAAGTAGCTATATCAGGATTCTTTAAAAAAGAAAGTATCGTTAATTTGTGTCAGAAAGGAAAGTGTACAATTTGCCTGTTCTTATGATTACTTCCCAGCTTTAGGATTCAGAAAATAATTTCAGCAGATTTTAAAACAGAATACCGCAAAAAGAATTCAGCACCACTTTTAGAAATTAAAAATGAGCCAAGGATCTCAAGTATCAAGTTACCCAATGGCCACAAACCACCTAAAATTATAGAGAGATGCTAAGAACATTAAAGAACCCATCTAAACTACTTGCCATTCTTCAGGAATAACCAACATAATTAAGTTTTCATGAGGGAAAAGATACCAGCTCACCTCAGCTTAGTTGTTAGATCCATGATAGCAATGTTCTTCTCCTCCAGAGAGGACTGTGCATTTTGTAATGCATCTTGCAACTCCTGAAGCTGTGTTAAAGTGATCTTTAATTCTCCACAGGCATTCTGTAATGCAGATTCCAGTTCTGCTATTTTCTGTAAGGCTTTCCTGTGGCAAGTGTCAGTTTGAAGCAGCTTATCTTCTAAATCATTCACTATTTTACACACACACACCACAAAAGAGAATGTTTAATCATCAGTACACCAGGGTCTTCATGCAGCACCACTACCTAGTAGCACTTGTCATAATAAATTTTCAGTATCACTATTTTTAGGATAATCTAGAAAAACAGTGAATACTTTTACAAAAAAAATGTCATGGTACCTGAGTATTGCTAGTTTTATTCAGATCATAATCAACAATTGACCTGAAACATAAGGATATATCTAAAAACATCTGGCCAAGGAGATAATACAGACACATTGTAGTAACTGAACATGTAGTGCTAGGAAAAGTGCAAGCAGAATTGCTGGTATTTCTCTGTCTTAAAACAATGATACAATTAAACTAAATGGAAGAAGATGGATTGGAAAGTTTTTTTCCATAGTTTTCTGACTGTTTCAAAGAGATGCATTTTTTGAATAGCATATGCCTTTATTAAAGCTAAGTGTCTCATCTGACTATTACATTAAGAATATGCATTACCAATTTACAGGGAAACTACTTATACATTTCATCTGGGGTGAAAGTATATACCACAAAACCAAGAATTGGCAAAAGTATGTGAAAAATGTTTGTTATTCTTTTGGCTTGTGGAGGTGTTGTTCACTTGGGTTTGGTTTCATTTGGGTTTGAAAAGATTATCATTTTTTGACTCTCACATACTTGATTATGAAAGCAGGGGAAGGAAAAATGTCAAAAACATACAGAGGAATAGTTCAATTAAAGGAAGCCTGAGAAACAAATAGCAAAATTACCCTCATTTGCCTTTTTATTGAGCTCTGATCTTGCTTCTTCCAGAGTGATACCCAACTGATTTATCTGCACTGCTTTGTTTGCACCATCTTGTTTTAATTGGACTACTTCTTTTTCCATGGCAGTAAGTTCATTCTTGCACTGATCCATCTCCAATTTCATCTGTCTTAATAGAAGCAACCAGAACAAAATGAACCATGGAATAACAAGAGTAACGTGCTCTAAGCCAAGTGTTTGTGAATAAAATAGAAATAAAAGTCATGTTAAGTAGGCTTTTCTAGTAATCAAAACTGTTCTTTAAGACTAGCAAGCTGCTGTAGAATGTTCTATCTACAATTACAAGCAAGCTAATACATTTATGATTTGAAGTGCTTTATGAAGTGCTGTCTTAAGGCTAAATAGGTTGCCAGGACATGCATTAATTCCAGTGGAAAACTGTTCCAGAAAGTCATGCCTCTGCTAGTCAGAAGCCTCCCTTCTGATTTCCAGTCTAGAGACTGAAGTGTAAGCCACAGCTGAGCACCATTTCAGAGAGCAAGTGTTCTGATCCATATGCCCCTGTGCAGAACACACCTCTCACTTATACTGAACCTACCTGATTGTACCATTGAGTTCATCCACCTTCTGTCTGTTTAAATCTGCTTCCTGAGCAGCCAGGCACAGTTTCTCCTCTGCCTTTCTCAGCCCATTTTCTGCACATGCTTTCTGCTTCTGAAGCTCTTTTTCCAAATTGGATACCTATTTAAAATAGTATTCAAAGAGAACTTTCAAATTGCATACCAAAGAAATACACATTCTTGTCTTGCAAGTCTCACTGGGAGAGTTTTTACACAACAGATTTCTTTAGAGTCTGTATACAACTTAAAACTAAAACTCTGCACATTTGAAAGACAAATAGTTTCTAGTAAATATAACAAGATGCAACTTTCTGAATTTAAATGCACTTCTCCTTAATTGCAGTCTAGGGCTTCATTTTCCATGTACTTAGCCACTATAATGCTAAATAGTATTTTTGACAGCTCAGAACCTGGATTAAGATAAAACAAGCCACTAAACTCTTTATTTTAGATATATCTAAATAATAATTATCAACTCAGTTATCAAAGAAATATTCTGATTTTATAGGTATTATGAAAACATATACAAGGCATCTGATTTTCTCTATATATGTAGACACCTCTCACCATACTGTACCTGTTTTTCAAGTTTAATTTGATTCTCTTCCAGCTCCCCATTTCTAATAGTTTCTTGCTGTAACATTTGCTGCTGATGATGCAAAGTTTGTTGCAGAAGAATATTTTGTTCACTCATGTCCTGAATATTCTGACCTTTTATTTTTATTTCTTTCTGTAAATAATGAAGCTGAAAAGACATTTATTTTCCATTACAATAAAACATTTTATTTGCAGTTGTGTCAGCTGTTCTCTCTTAATGAACACAGAATCACAGAATTGTGATTCAATAAAACTTTTGGATCTGAATTTAGTTGCATTACAGTTTCAACGGTGTGTAACAGACCTCATAACTCATCACTGAGTTATGCTCTATAAAGTGAGGAAAGTAGTAACTTCTCAGTCAGTCCCAGGTTTTGATCCTTGCTTTCTAAATATAACTTGTCAGTACTTTAAAACATACATAGCAGATTTATAGTTAGAACTACTTTTCTTTCTGCCAGTCTTCTTTTCTCAGAAGACCTTCAGTCTTCTTTTATCTTTTCTTTTCTTCTTTTCTGCCAGAAACTACTTTTCTCAGAAAGTCCTTGTTTTCCCTTTGAGACCCTGTTCTCAGTCCTCCTCTTTATTTCTCTTTGCCCGTATGACAATAGTCATTCCAATAAAAAAAGGAATTTTGAGTGCCTAACTTGCTTGATATTGAATTGTCTGGCTTCTCAGTGCTGAATGCCAGAGGGAATTGTTCTGGGAAAATAAAAAAGTGCAGGGGGGAAATGTTCTTGAAAAACAAAAGAATCAAAAAGAAATCACTAACTGCTCTCTCCAAGGAGAAGCAGTGAGCAGACTTTCTTTATGAAAACAGTGGTCACAATTAGAAAGCCTCACTTGCTACACTTGATGTTTCACACAGCATCCAGTCCCTTCATATGCAGTAGAAGAACAACAGGGTTTAGGACTTAGGAAGCAGCAGTAAATATCACAGGCTTACATGTGACCACACAACTTCCATCAAGCTAATCCTGTACAGGGTCCAGCAATTTCCTCTTGACTAAAGCCTCTCTCAGCAGGTAGGCCAGCACTGACATGATCAGCCTACTATTAATTAGTTCACCTACAAATAAAATTTTATTCTAATACTTAAAGTTAACTCTTCCTTGCTTTCAAGTAGTAGTGGAAAGTATGATAAAATTCAGGGTCTAAAAGTAAACATTTTTTTATGCCCAGGACTTCTTCCCCATTAAGACAGTTGAAAAACTGATCAATTTTATGCACTTAAATTTATATTGCCATAGTGCTCTCTCCATTTTTTCCAAGATAATGCTTTTTTACATATTATTCTGATTTTGTTACTTCTTTCAACAATTCATTTATCTTAGTGCTCCTTTTCCCTTAACTTACCCAATATTTCCAAGTTATGATTTTCCCCTTTACCCTCACAAAATGCACCATTTTTTTCCCAGCTTACTTCACATTCACAGGTCCTGTTGCAAATTTTTGCTGTCATTTCACAAACTTTTAGATTAAATCAATCATAACAAGTGCTCTCTGCAATACAGAAGAGTTGTAAAACAACCTGTTACCTCTTCAGACCTTTCTTTCAGCTGACTTTCAAACATCTCCTTATTTTCTTGCGACTGACTCAAATACAGTGCAACCTCTTCATTACAAACATCTAGTGCTGACTCAAGTTGTCGTACCTAGGTGAATGCAATAGATTATTTAAAATTGCATGGCATGTTTTGTATTAACTGGTCTAAAAATTGCATTAGAAGATAGCTTTGTGTAAAACATCAGAAAAGCTACATTTTTATCATAAGAATATTGAAACAGTAATGGAAGATTATAGTAAACTTAAAAACTGGGATAATCTTCAAAAAGTAAATTATTTGTGAAATTCAAGATTATAATACTTTAGAGTGTGTTTGTATCAGATGAGACTATCAGTTATGAGAAGATATGCCAGCATTTGGTCACTAGAATTTAAAAGCAAACATAGGGTCAATACCAAATCATTAATCCATTATGTTTTATTACATATAGAACTGCAGAAATAAATTTGGAATTATCACCATAGGTGAGCTGACACACATTTTTCAAGAAAACCACTCAGATCTTAATACAGTTCTTCTCAAAAAGTTACCCAGCAGCATGATTTCCCTTTCTGCACTGGGAGACAGTGCCTGAGTTTCACTAAATGGGAGAAACTTTGAGCAGTGTCAATGCTGTCAATCTATTTTACACTTTCAGTGTTCATTTGGGATTGAATAATCTCTAACAAAGAAGAGAGTTATAACCTTGAACTGATAAAAATTATAACAAACTAACCCCCAGAGGCATAGTAATTTAGCTTTTCTTAACCATTTAGTTACACATGCTAGGATTTTTTATCAATGAGAATTGTGCTGAATTTATCTGCAGAATGTCTAATTAATTCAATTTTGCAATCAGACTGCCAGTTTTCGAAACCATACTGGATTTTGTGCATCTGTCCCCAGCTGATTCAAAAACTTTTTGAAGAGAAATTACAATGTGTCTTTATTCTAATTCTGCGGAAAACATCCCAAATACTACGAAGCCACTTGGATAGATAATTGGTCCAACACAAGCTCAGAAAGAGCATGAAAACAGCAAAGTCCCCAGTAGCTTCCTCCACTGATATCCTGAAGATTTAATACTTTGAAACCTGACTGGGGTAAATCCACTCATGGCACTGGTTTATTAAAAGCCTGTTACAAGCATTGCATGGAAAATGTTTATCAGGCAGACACTAGAAAGAGCTAGAGACGGCTAAAAACATGACCAACATTGTAGTATCACATCTATCTAAAATAAATGTCATCTTGAGACCAAAAGCTTATATAACATAGGTCTATGAGACAATGCTGGACTTAAGGAGCACAATAAGCACAAGTTTGCCCTATTTTTAATGACAGTAATCGCATTAAGCAATTATGCATTGCATAATCTCTTACTGTAGGTTTCATCATACTTCTTCTAATCAAAAAAAAAAGAGCAAAAAAAATGAAACAACAGATCAAAAAGAAATACTTCAGATAAATGACTTCTGGAATATATACTTAAGACAAATTTATAAAAAACAGTTTTTCTATAAAATATAAAAGGAAATACACTGTTACTGCAAACTTTGAAACTATTACTTGAACATTACAGAGAGCTTACTAACTTTGATTTTTTCTTCTGTTAACTGACTTTCCAGCATCTTCAATCCTTGATCTTTCTTGACATTTTCATTTCTCATTTCCTGTTTATACAGACATTTTTTTCAAGAGAACCAAATATGAATATTACATAACATTAATCTAACATTATAAAGTTAAAAGTAATTTAATAAAAACTCATAATCATCAGGAAAAAATGCAGATCAGTGTATCTAAAGCACAATTGCTTGCATAATGTACATGATACTCTGAAGTGAATTTGACTGCTGAGAGATGTCTCTTCATATTCTGCAGCAGCAGGCATCATTAAAAGGAATAAAACATTATCATACTAGAACATTTTGGTTTTCCTCCTAGTGCAGGACTGAAGCAATCATTCTTTCTACAAATCTTTCCTTTCATTTGAGAGAGAAGCCCAAGGGGCAATCCAGAGGCATAAAGAGAATGCTAAGACAGAAAGTACTGAAATGTCATTATAATTTGTACAGTATACAGTAGTAGCAGCAGTAATTGGTGACTATGCTAGATTCAATTACTCAAACAAGAATTAAGAAAGAAAAACATAAACATCTTTCATTTCCCCCAATTTTTCCATGTATTTATGGATATGCTTTTCATTATTTTTAGTCACTTGTTTGATTTGCATTTAAAGAAAGCCAAGAGCCAACCTTACCTCTCTGTTTCCTATTAGCAGCTCATCCAATGATTCGATGTGATGCTGTTTATGTATAACCTCTTGCTGTAAAATGGATATTATTTTCTCTTGTTCAATGAATTGTTGATGTTTCGTCTCCAGCTGTGTCTGAAGCTGTCCATAAATAAATCATATTTTGTTATTTTAATAAGAATTTGCTCATCTAAATATGTGATTCAGTTCTGTTCACCCATCATTTTTATAATGAAAATTAGATATATCATCAGCAGTATTGCACAGTCTCAACATTATCAAGACATCCCAAGCACTTAATATCTTAAATCTTGAGGAGAATGGGAGAAGAGAGTAATTGTCTGTCACCAGCCAAGACAATAAGACATACCTACATTCTTTACTAAAAGATGAGAAGCTTTTAAACAGCTAGAAATAAACAGTTATATTTCTAATCACATTGAAAAATAGACTTCTTCTCTAGACACTGAAAAACCCTCAACAGGTCTCCCTGAACACAGATGCTCATAAGGCTCAGATTGGCAGAGGTTCAGTCAACAAGAACATTTTTAGAAGCTGCCATACTTTAAACCCAGTAGGCACTATACTATTATTTTTCCTGTGTGTTTGCAGCAAAGAACAACAGTACTCTTCCCAAGTCCTTATTTCTCTTCAGTTGAGCAGGACATTTCAGGGAAAAGCTGTACAGCTAGTTTGATGGAAAATGTACTAAAATCAGGGAATATAGGGAGAAGAAAGAGCTTTTTAACATAACTTTTTAAATGGATGCATCTCAAAATTACAAGACCAATTCATATAGGAAAAAGTTACCAAGTATAACACTCATACATACTACCACACAATAAAAGTCTTACTAGGTCAATCTGTTTCTCCATTTCTTTGTGCTGCTCAAGATGAAGCAACTTCTCATTTTCAAAAGCAGAAGTTATTTTCTCATGTTCTTCACTGATAGTTGTTTCCAGCTCATGAATACACCTGTTCTTTCCCTGGGATGTGGCAACAAAAGATGGACTTAAAAAAAACCATTCAGATGTGATACTAAGCAGTGTTTTATTTGATCATCTGGTTTCTAGATTTCATAAAGGAACAACAAACAAAATTCTGAAGTTACATGGAGCATGTGTCATCTCAAATGACATCATGCCTACACCACAGGTATAGAATAAAATGTCAGTAAATGCAGCCACTACAGAGACAAGGTGCCTGCCAAGATGGATTATGGCACAGGTAACAAACAGCTCCTGACAAAGACAAAAAGAAATTCTATCTTCATATGGATAGATGGAATCTAGAATACCATTTTGAAGACTTTTTTGTTTACAAATCCATGTGCATTTCACTGAAACAAATGGCAATTCAACAGGGCCAGACCTTCATTACACATGTGACTGACCACAAGGAAAACATAACATGTTCATTATTGACTTACCACATTCAAGGGCAGGCAAAAAAAGATGTTTTATTTCAAACAAGATTCTGTTTTTAAAACCTGCAATCCTAAAATCTGCACTGATTATTTAGCAAATTTGAAAGTCCACACATTCTAAATACAGGGATTGCTACTGTCAAGTTAAATTTTTATGTCTTTTTAATTAAATATGGTTTCTCATTGAGAACATTTTACCATGAGTTCCTGTTCCAATTCAACATTTCTTTCTGCAGCAGTGGAATAAGCAATAGTCTTTTCTTCCAACTGTTTCTCAAGTGCAGAAAGCTGAGAAGATTTCTTTCTTATCTGAAATTAAATATGGCACAAAACAGCATGTAGACAACTGTTTTCGTTTTATTCAAATATTTGTATGCACTTTCTTATCACCAATTCCATTTTAGCTATTACTATAGTATCATTAATAAATAGTTTGGTTGATTTTGTTGAATTATTATATTTTATTACTTAAAGAGAAAGATTCAGGACAATTTATCTACAATTTATCCAACTGTCAATAAAATAGCTTTTCATATTTATAACATTTACATTCATTATTAGGAAATAACTGCAAAGCCCATTGTGCTGAACTCTATAAACACATTAGCACCAGAATGGGAACATTAGCAATTTAATTTATTCACTCAGAGAAAAGCGGAAGCTTAAATTTTTTCTTTTGTGACTCTCTGGTAATAACATTCATCTCTAGCTACTACAGTAACATTTAATGAGGAAAAATGCAACTGTTCCTTCAGCCTATTTGCTAGGATTACCCATTAATTCAACCTCACCAAAGCAACAAGACTGTATTTTCCACATGACAAATCAAAGTAGTAGCAGAAAAGCCTACTAACTACACAAGCTTTAAAACAGTATGTCTGACAACCAACAAATTAAGGCTGCCAAGTCTTTCTGCTTCCTGAAAAGTTTAGTTTGAATTTTTCTCAAATGAATCAGATTTTTAAATTATTATGGCAATCGCAGTTTTTCCATAACTATTGCTTTCACTGTCTTTGATTACTGAACTGAAGAAAACAGTGCTATTAAAAACTTACTTCTCTCTCTAAGCTACTAGTTTTTGAAACCTTCTTCAAGAGGTCTTCCTGTATGATTTGAAACTGACTGGTTCTTTGTGCCATGCTGGTCCTCAAGGCAGAACTCTCATCATTGGCTTTTATCAGTTTAGTGCGTAGCTCTTCTACCTCTTTCTGGAATTTTTGCCTCACCTTTTCAAATTGTTTGCTTATAAGTTCCAACTGTTGACATTTTCTCCTCTCTCAAAGTAGAAAAAATAAATTTAAGATTAATTTATAAAAGCACATGCAAACCCATAATGTAACTGAAAGCAGTGACTCATGGAAACAAACAAAAACCCCAGCAAAACCCCAAGAAACCAATCTACAGAATAAAGACAGCATCATGATAGAGGTGCCTATAAAAGTGTTTTGTTCTTCTCCTTAGGATCAGGATTAATGAGTAGAGAGGGACGGTTTTCCTGTTTGGACTTGGTTGTTTATTTTTTCCTATCTATATTACGTTCTCACAGACACTGAGTTTGTCTGCACACTGAGCTAACAAATTAAAAATGGAAACTTAGGTATCTCTCTCTAAGGCCTTTTAAGTGTCAACTACCCCATTATAAAATGCCAACTAATTTACTTTTACTTGTAACTTAATAACTAAATACCCATGTTCTGCACTGCGGATTTTTCTATCTCATCACAAAATGTTACTGAAAATCCAAGAAGAAGAAGATGAAAGAACAAGGCAAGCAAATGCCCTAAAACCTCCATCTAGTTACATTTATATTACTGTATTCTAAAACCCTAAAATTTAAATTTTCTACTAAGGGATATAACGCACTTCTCTTCAAACGACACACTCACAGTTTCAGTTCTATTTATCAATTTTGGAAGCCTTTTCTACAGCCTCAGGTTAAACACAGTGTTCTCTTGTGAGTGTGTGCCTATCGGCACAGAAAGCATGAAATTCCGTGTGCCCAGGGTTCCAGCAGGCACCCTGACATAATTTCATGGAGCAATCAGAGAAACACTGTAACAGCAAGATACAGAGAAAACAATCAACAAAAATACAGAGACTTCAACACAACCTACATGAAGAAAAAAATACATGGTTCCATTTCAACACAACTAGCTCAGCTATTGCTGAACAATTGACTTAAGCAGCAAAAGAAAGAAATATATTGTCTGGAGAATATGACAGTTTCCAAGGGGGCAAAATGTTCCGTGTTCAACCAAAACATATCTGCTGTAAAACCAACTTGAACCCTTGCAGAACACTTCTGTTCTGTGGATTAATTAGTCAGAACTTCACAGCTATTTCAGCAAGCTTACCTCCTGGATTTCTGATCAATTTGACAGGCTTTGTTTCTAGGTCACATAACCTGCTGTTTTCTTGTCCTTCATTACAATTAGAAGGATGCTCAGCTCCAGTACAGATAGTAAAGTTTGCACCAGGTTTTTGAATTTCTGCTTCTTTCATTGCCAGTTTAATGCTATTATAAAGAAGGAGACATCTATTTAATATTCTTTCTTAATGCTAGTTCTAACAGCACCTTATTGTCTGCCTAATTTTGCCATAGCTCAGTAACAAGAAAGCGATACCTTAGGTCTGCAATCAAAGGTTTACTTGATTCATCACAAGATTCAGAGGTAGCTTTTTTTGCTGAGGAGCTCAATAGCTGCTGTTTGAAATGGTGCCAATTAAACTGAAAGTTAACAGAAAACAAAGGTCAATGAAAAATCAACCTTTCATTGTTTCACAGCATTCTTAATTCATGTATTATACGGACATACAAATTTTAAGACACATACACCAGGATATTAAAAGTTTGGATAACTCAATCCTTAAAATTATTCAATACACTGTTAAGACTATATCAGTTACTCTACCTCTTCAGATGTACTTAAAGACAACTGAGAAATAATGGTTTCTAGTATGTTGAGCTCTTCTCTTGAATCCTCTATTTCTTGATGACATAATTTCAAGTGGTTATATTGCTGTGCAGTAAGTGCTTTCAGCTCTTCATTTTCACTTATTAGAGCATTTTTCTCTTTAAGTACTACCTCTTTTTCAGAAAGCTCACTCTCAAGTTTGATGATCTTCTGATCAGACTGACTCAGCATTAATGTCATTTCAGTGTTCTTTGCCTCTAGAGCTTTAATTTCTTCTTTTGTGTTGTGATTCTCTTCCTTTAATTGTCTAAAAAGACATTTAAAAGGTATTTTCATTACCAGCAGAGACTTACTAAGCAGACTCAAGCTAATGTAAGGGTGTTCATACACTGCCCACTTTTGCCAAAATGGCCTAAAGAATGACAATTAAGACAGGAATGTATGTGAGTGTAGACAAAGCATGTAAATTGAATAACCCCAAAATGCCTGTAAAGGTGTTTGTCCATACAATTCTAAAGACAACCAGCTGATGGTTGTCTCTTCTCATTAAAGCAATGAGGGAATTAACAAAGAACTTCTGAAAAAAAAGGGGCTTCAGTTTGAAATGAAACACACAAGAACAAAAACTTGTAACAGCTGGAGCTGGGACAGAGAGCAATCAAACCCATGTCTGACTGTTCCAGAAGCTGCAGCCTGAGTGCAGCATCCCCATAGATGCCAAGAGCATCCCTCATTCCTGCTGGGACTGACAACCTGGTGTGCCACAGGCAGGGACCCACAGCTGGCAGTGCACAGCAAACCAGGGCAGCCCATGGCCCTCAGGAGCAGCCAGAGACACAGGGAGCCAGTGCCCCCAAAGGCTCAGGGGAGAGCTCTTCCTGGGAATGGGGGGCAGCATGTGGGATTAAAATGTTTACAAATTAGTTACAGAAAATAAGTAGAAATGTATTGGTTTGAACTATGTGAATTGAGCAGAACATTCACAGTGACAATTGCAACATGCAATTTCTTGTAAAACCAGAGAATTTTTAAAAGCCTTTGTGTTACCTTAGTTGCTCTTCTAGGATGTCTAGATTCTTTCTGTAGCTGATACACTTTTCATTCAACTTCTCTTTTTCTTTTTCACAATTAATTAAACGTTCTCCCAAGACTACTTCTTCAGCTTTAACCTTAAAAAACATTTTTTTTCATTACTGTACAGCAATAAACTAAGCTTCCATGATCAAGAGGCTGTTTTTAAAACAGTATTATGAACACTATGCTCTTTCTGGCAAGTCAGTAGAATACACTATTGCTCACTATTGTGAAGAGAAGGAGAGAGGCAAAGAAGTTTTCTTTTTATGTTATTTAGGAAAAAATATTTTAGGGCATATTTGTGGTTAGTAACCTTGTTCCACAAGGAAAGAAGTCTAACAAAAAAAAAATCTCTGTAAGAGCTAAGTATATTTTCTTCTCTTGTCAGAAGGCAGGAACAATCAGCAATTCTGATCATTGGAACTTTGGGAGATTACTTCATTTTCATCTTAGCTCTTCTTCAGCCCACCTTCATTGAACAGCTTATACATATGGAGGAAAAAGGCTTTTAAAAGGATCTTGTACTTTTAAAATGTAAAATTCCCAGCTGGCAGTCAGGAGACAATAAGAAACAGCATCAGTATTAGGATACTTCAAAGATGCAGACTCCAAAGATCCAGACTGTGCAAAGACAGTGTAAAATTATATAACTGAATTTGTCACCACAAACAGTTGCTTACCCTGTTCCACCTGTTTTAGAACTTGGCCACCACCAAGTGGAAACAACTGGTTCACTGATGAACCTGTTGCTATTAGCTGCCTGGCCTATTGGAAGAAATATCTTAACACCATAGCAAATACAAGTGAAGAAAAAACTCTCACCTTTTCTAATTTTTCAGTTATTTCTACTTTACACTTTGTGAAAGCTCTTGTCAGCTCCTCCACATTCCACAAAGCTTCATTTCTTTGCTGTTGTGCTCTACCAAGCAAAAGATGCAAATCAACTTTAAAACCCACAAACTCCAGATGTTAATGTAACTATCTTCTTAAAAAGATAACTTATTACTATTGTAATTGCTCCAGGTACTTCCTTTCTTCTTCCAAATTTCCAAGGCCCAGGTATCACATGAGACTGTTCCAAGAAACAACCCAGACTCCCCACTGCCCCTTCCCCTGTCATTACTCATTAGGGAAGAAGTTGGCAGAGTAACCCCAGCACAGCCAACACAGGCACACTAGCAAGAATTGCTAGTTCCAACCCTACATGCTCTGAAGGAACAGCAATCATAAAGCAAAACATTTCTTCAACCAGCAGTGCAAGCCGCACAGTATTTCAGGTTTTCTTGCCATAAGAAGTTTAGAGGTAATTTCATGGGTAGAGGCACAAGTCAAACAGAGAGTTTGCATTTAAAAGGTTCAAGAAATGCCTTCCCGAGCCATTAATTCAGGTAATTTTTTGAACCAGGTGATGCAGTTAATGTTATTAATTAATTAATAGGGAATGTAGGGATCTTCTCATTTATTCTACTCACTTCTTTAAAATTACATTTTGGAGGTGATGGGAGTGTTCATAGCAACTTCCAACAGTCAAATTCCCTAACCCTCCCAGTCATGACAGAGCCACTAGGCTAAAGGAGGCAACAGGAAAGGGAAATGGGGATTGAGATGGAATTACAGCACCTTTTTCAACAGTATCATACAGGCAGGTAAGACTAAGGATAACATTAAAATGTTCTCTTGATTAAGTTGTTCTTTTGTCATTTTCCTCACACCAAGGAATACTGCTGAATAACAACTACTGAGCATACAATGCAGGTTCTTGCAAAACAAAGACAAAAATAATTCAGGAAAAATATATTCTGCACACTGAAGTGCTGTACATCATTCTGAAGGAAAAAAACCCCAGCTGATAAACTGGGCACTAGTGTGTGCTATCAGCCTGCAACTACGAGTTGATTTCAACATTTTAAACATGCCCATTTAAATAATCAGTACCTTCCCACAGAATTCCCCTTTTTTTAAAAATAACATCCTTAAAACAGAAAAGTAATTTGATTCCACAAAGACCTCCCAATAGAAATAAACACTTACTGCTCTCTTATTCTATGCTCCTTTTATTAAGATGAGTTAATTACCTCTTTCCTTGCTTGCTTTGTTCAATTAACTCAATTTGCAGATTTTTATAGCCCTTTTGATATCTTTGCAACATGTGTTCTCTTTCCATTGCTGTTTTCTGATTTTGATCTAGTCTATCTTCTGCATCTCTAGCAAATAAACAAAGCATAATAAAAAAATAAGAACTTCTTGTAAAGAAAATAGATTTCTGTTGTTCTTTAGTGTACACAATGTTCCAGAAGTGCTAGACAAACATGATATAACTCTCAAAACTAGGTTAGGAACACCCACAGTCTCCAGACTCCCCAGGAGTATGTTTGCAGTCTGTAGTGGTGTCTAAGACTTATCAATAGGCACCAAGTGTCACAACTGCCAAGGACCCAGAGAGCTAACTTTGTGTCATGAGCTCTGATCATAGAAATCATGTTTTCTCTGCCAAGAGGTGCGACTGGGAAAGAACATTAAAATATAAATTTAACATAAGTCGTTTTGCCTTTTTTTTTAATATGTCTTCCTGACACCTCTGAACAGTGTTTACATCAGCTTTATTTGGCCATTTGCCTTGATTAATGTATTTATGAGGAAGGAATCCTTTCTGTTACAAAGAACAGAGTCATGTTCAGAAAAATGTATGCTTGTTACAAAAGGATATATGTGGTCATAGAGCACATAATCACCCTATCCAGTTGTAAGGGTACATTCCTATTCAGCACACATTACAAACTGGTTTCTTTTACCAGTCTTTATTATTTTTTCTCAGTTTCTTGAAGGACATTCAGCACAAACTAAACCACCTTCCTCCTCCTATAAATGGCTCTGAAATGAAAGTTTAAGACCCCATATTACATGACCCATACAGTATCAAAAATTATGTCATCTCTAAAAAGAGATTGGACTAGGAGGAAGACAACAATAAAATATTGATTTAAAAGTACACATTACTTCAGAATTTTATCTTGAGCTGAAACTTCTGCTTCCAAATTTACAATCTGTTCTTTCAGCTTCGGAATGCTGGCTAAATGTGTAGCTAAAGTGGCCTCAAGATATGAAATCTGAAATACAAACATATTTGGGGTTTCATTAACATTTGCATATATACAGGTGAGAAACAGAAGAACAATCTGCTTACTGACAGTGCTCTTAACCCTACTGTAAATTACGTTTATTCATCTACACCACCTTAACTCCAGTTCTGTACTCATTTAACATTCCTTCCAGTTCCAGTGTGATATTCTGTCTAGCATGATGATTTCTTCATAGGTTGATCTTGTCTCTTACTTTTCTCCAGGAGTTTATATTCAACTATTCTTTCAGTGCAAGGCAGTCAAACATTTTGTTTATCTATTTATTTGTACTGTTTTGGGTATAACATTTCTCAAACAAAAATCACTAAGCATAGCAATGTTTTATGAATATTATATATAAATCAAATAAAAGAACATAGTTGTCCTGAAATAAACCTGCATACACTAAATCAGTAATGATTTATTAGATACAATATTCCCTTCTAACTCATCTTCACTTTTTTCAAAATAGCAATATTAATCCAGCCTGAAAGATCAACTATTTTTATTTTCTAGACAAATGACTAGTGTACCATCATTTTTCCCTTTAATATCTCAGACATGCGAATGTGCAGTACTAAATGCATTACTGAATTATTTTCTTTTACAGTGTATTTTTCATTCTGTGGCTTATTGTCTTTAGACTAAACTTTGGAACATAAGTAGATGGAATTCATAATTAATATAGTTGTTTTGGCCATGGAGAAATAGATTCTAAATTATTCTGTCCAAAATTAATACTGATTATTAAATATATAGTAAATATTAAACTTGCACAGATTAAAGTAAGACAAAACCCAGCACATTCTGCTTGGAATTCTAAACTTAAAAATCATGGTCACTGGGTCTTTTGAGGCTTGTGTTTCTCTTTGATGAATACAGTAAAGATACATACTTTTGTTTTTGACTGCATCAATTCAAAGTTCATTGTTTCCACTCTGTTCCTTAGGTAGTGGTTCTGAGAAGTCAAAGATGCATTTTGCTCATGAAGGGTATCCAACTTCTCCTGAAGATGTTCATTTTCTTCCACAGTTTTATCCAAAGTTGTGGATATTGAGTAATACTAGACATAAAAATATGCTTGTTTATATATAAATATACATATATACTTACATTAAAATACATCATAGAATCAAAACCAGTTTGGGTGGAAAGGGAACTTTAAAGGTCATTTACTCCAAGCACCTTGCAATGAGCAAGGACAACCCGAAGTAGATGAAATTGCTCAGAGCCCTGACCAACCTGACCGTGCCTGTTTCCTGGGCTGGGGGATTTACCAGGGCAATCTGTTCCTGTGATGCACCACCCTCATGAGTAAAACACTTGTGACACCTTGTTGCACCTAATCGAAACCAGCTGAAAATGGTCACCCCTTGTCCTATGGCAACAGGACCTGCTAAAAACTTTGTCCCGCCTCTCTTACAAGCCTCAAGTACTGAAAGGCGGGAGCGGAAACTTCGGGGAAGAAATGTACTCAAGTGATACTACGTTTAAGGGTGTTCACCCGAGACCATCGCCTGATGCTACAGTGTATCTACTCCAAGCCCAGCAGTCAAACATGTTGAAACACATAGCAAAGAATAGAAAGTGAAAGCAGTAAAAGAAATTATGAAGATAAATAATTACTTTGGATTTTCTTTGAAAATCCTGCCGAGATGTTCTACCAGAATTCTTCTTCAAGCTGGAAAAGCCTTGACAATTGTAATTCGTCTGTACAAAGTCCTCCAGAGGGACGTCTGTCACCTCATCGAAGCAGTGGCTGTAATGTTCACTTGTACTAGTGTTTGGAGGGAGAGCAAAAAGTCACTACTCCTTTTTTTCTTTATTAGGTTGCGCATAAAGACTATTCAAATGAAAAGCAGAAAAGGAGCTAATTGCAGTAATCCACCACACAGAACACGATAGAGTTAAACTAAAAGAGACAGGAGGTCCTCATTCCCAGACATGCTCATACCTGGAAAGCTCTTTCTCTACAGTTTGTAGGTTTTTTTCAGTTTTCCTCAGCTGATTCTGTAATGACTGTACATTTGCGAGCAAGTCGTCGTGAGCACCACTTTTAGAGCAAGTCCACATACTACATTCCATTGGTAACAGGCATAAGGCTAAAGTAACATTTAACAAAAACACTGTTGAATGGGTATGAAAACTTTAAATAAAAAAAAAGTAAAGGAGGAAACAATACAATAAAGAAAAAACTGAATTTCCAAATGTAGACGTACATTTCACACACTACTCCTTCCTATGTTCACTAGATAAAAGTAATAAAATTGTCTCTTTTGTGCCGAGTTTTGTATGCATTCATGAAGAACAAAAAGCTTCATGACTTGCCGTGTATGAAAACTGAAAACCTGCTATACATTATTTGCCAAAAATCTGCCACGCAGCGCATCTCAGAGATGCAGCAGTGCGGGGCACCTGGCGGGGAGCCCGAGAAGCGAACGGCGCACACGCGAATGCGCAGAACTTGCCTCGCTGCCCCTGACCAGCGCAACGCGAGACGAAACCGAATCGGCCCCGGGCGGACGGGCAACACCAGAGCCAGGGCGGGGAGCGCCGCAGGACCCCGAGCCGAGGGCCCAGGCTGGTGGAGAGCTGCGGAACGGGGCTGGCGGCCGTGCCCCGGCTCCGAGCGGGT
>VWYI01024980.1:134801-150581 GCA_013399455.1 Anthoscopus minutus
GGAGGGGGCGGGCGATGCCGGCCCCGCCCGGGGCTCCCCGACGCTCGGTGCTCCGCGCTCCGAGGCGGTGCCGCGATGGGGTCGCGGCTGCTCCTGGTGCCGCTCGGGTGCCTCGCGCTGTTGCTGCCGCCGCCCGGCGCCGCCGAGTTCAGCCCCTCCCTGGACAGCGACTTCACGTTCACGCTGCCCGCCGGCCGCAAGGAGTGCTTCTACCAGCCCATGCGCAAGGAGGCCTCGCTGGAGCTCGAGTACCAGGTCGGGCAGGGCGGGAGGGGGCGGCTCCTCGTGGGGTGTCCGAGGGGGGCTGGGGTACCGCAGTCTGCCCTGGCGGTAGCGCTGCGGTCCCCAGACCGTCTGCCTGTCCCCTGTAGAGCGGCTCCCCCGGGCCTGCTGCCGGCGGCTCCGTGCTGCCTTCCTGAGGCCGCAGCCTCGGCCCTGAGGGGCAGTGCCCGCCCAGGCCCGCGGTGCCCTGTCCCGAGCAGCGGCCGCGGGGCTCCGCCGGCCTGACCCCGGCGCGGGCAGCCCAGCCCTGCCTGGGACCTTCGGCAGTGCCCGCAAAGCCATGTTGGAATTGTACACGGTTACAAGTTCTGCCTTCGGGAGTTAAAAATTAACTTACCGGCCTTTTCGATTATTCTAATACGTTTGGTGGTTGTGGGGGAGTTTGTTGTTTCTGCTTTAGAAGAGCTCAAGTCGCCATCCTTTAAAAGGGCAGAATGTAGAAAGTTCACGGTTGTGACCTTGTGTTGTAGCTCCAAAGCATAAGGGACGTTGTGCAAATGCACAGAGCCCGTACTTGCCTATCTTTGTGCTGATATTAAACACCTTTCATCTCAATGATGAAAGATTTGCAGGAACAGCCCAAATTAACAGTCTATCATTAAGATTTTGATGTCCTTCTTGAGACGAGTCAAGTTTCCCAGAGATGTCTGGGATTAATCTCAATCTCAGACTATATTTCCTCCTTAAAACAAAGAGTTTTTTCAGTAAAATAGGTTCAGTGAAGGAAGCTGCAGTGAATATTATCCTACCCTGTTACTGTGCCTCGAAGTGGGCCAGGATCTGTCTCTCTTCCCCTCCATCTCTTTTTCCCCTGTGTCTCAGCTGAAAGACAAAGCTGAAAGTCTTGGTTTTTTCTAGTTTCTAATACTGTTACATGCAGAACTGATGAAGAATGAAAGAGAGATGCTCAAGCTTTGTTTAAAGCCCTAAGCCAAACACAAGTTTATTTTGCACAGACTAGGATTTTAGTTTGATCATAACCTAAATAAAGTCGTTATTTTAGAAAGGACTAATGTGTATAACATTATATATGTAACTTATTTCTACTCAGGCATATATTTGTTAGCACTGCTGTTAACAGTAATGATTCATCTATTTGAATGTGTAGAAGAAAAGCTCTGTATATTATTGCAAATAGATTTATTTTGTACTTAATTTTAGTGGCTAAAGCATAGGCGTATGTTACGTAGGATGTAGATCCTTCTTCAAAGACAGAAGGTGAACACTATGTTAATACAAAGGTCCTTTTTTGGGTGTTTATGCTGGAATATAGCCCTGAGAGTATGTCACTATGTATGGTTTTTAATCTGATCAGCTATTACCCAGTAATTTTCTTTGTCCTTTATCTTTTTGTTTTGGTAAGACTTCAGTGTCAATTTGAGTCACTATAAACTCTGCCCTCCTTTTCAGCAGGAGCAGACAACTATATTCAAAATGCACACTGGAAAACAAGCAAACCAAAAATTCCCTTAGCATGGACTTAAGTAATGTCATAAAAACGATCCCGCTCTGCACCCTTATGCAGTCACTACCTTCCCTATAAAGAATTTATATAACACAATAGGTGTGGTGATGCAACTGTAGCTGTTACACAGTTAAAGCAGCACAGCTTTGTAATGCTGTAGATACTCCCTGAGAACTTAGGAAGCTAAATGCCTTTAATTCCTCCTACCTTTGAGAAAAGAGAATGCCCTGGCAGAATTCAGACCTTAAATGTGCATCAGAAGGTGAGAAGGTCTTGTAGTACAGTTTTGATTGGCCTAAGAAGTTTGGTCTTGTCTTCAATACTGTTAATTCACCCAACAAAGAGATCTTAGGGGTGACAGCACATGGTGTATAAATGTGTAATGTATATACAGAAAAGTGACTTGTTAGAACATTTCTGTTACTGAAATGGGAGTATTGCAGGTACTTACCAATCAGTGATAATAATACCATAGAAATACCAGATTTAGCCATCTGTTGTTGATATTATACAGGTTGTCTAACCCTTCCTCCTTTAAAATCTGTATGCATTCTTAAAATTAGGGAATGGTTCAGTATAAGCCCAGCTTACCTGTTTTAGATTACATTTAGTTTAAGATTCTGAAATTGCTAAAATACTTTTAGGCTGAGCCATTTTTTAATCTGTTTCTAGTTAATTTGGTGCCAGCTCATCCAGACAGATTAATCTTTCAGATTCTTTATTTGTCTGTTCCCTTACCTAAAAACGTTTGCCTTCCTGTCAGCAATGCAAACAGCAATTCCACTGGTCAGAGGTTGGTTATTTTTGTTTGTTTCACAGGTTTTAGATGGAGCAGGATTAGATGTTGATTTTCATCTGCTGTCCCCAAAAGGTGAAACTCTAGTTTTTGATGAAAGAAAATCAGATGGAGTTCACACGTAAGTTTAAAATCTTCAAACTCAGAAGTGTTACATAAAGAACTTTCCTGGTTTCTTTAGCAAATATAACTAAAATGAAGGCTGTGTACTATTTATCAGTTTGAGAATAAAAATTTACTTTTTATAAACACTGAATGTTAAGTGGTTAAAAATAAATTATTATCAAGTTGAAAAAGGTCTCCATATATAATATCAAATGATCATGTGAGTCATACAAATAAGAAACTAAAAGTCCCCTGTTTTTCCCAGTCCTTTTGTCAAAAGGTATAATATTTGCTGAAATTTTACTATACAGCATAAGAATTCCACTTATTGTGTCTTTTTTTGTAATAATTAGCAATGATTCAAAATCTTCAAAAAGAAATGAAAGCAAGCTGCTGTCTTCATCATTTTGAGCCTTTGGAGTCAGTGGGATTGTTTTGCTGTGAGTGTGTAATATGTAAGGTGTCTTTAGCATTCTTATTTTTATACAGAAAGATTTCTAAGTGTATGATTGCCAGTCTTAAAGGGAAGGGTATGCTTACAAAAACTGGCTTTTTGAGAACCAGCACGGAAGTGTAGTTAATCATGTTTTGCTTATATACACAGGGTGGAAACAGAAGATGGGGATTACATGTTCTGCTTTGACAACACATTCAGTACCATTTCTGAAAAGGTGATTTTCTTTGAATTGATCCTGGACAATATGGGAGAAGATGGTCAAGATGAGGAAGATTGGAAGAAGTATGTTACAGGCACAGATCTCCTAGATATGAAACTGGAAGATATTCTGGTTAGTATTTGATCTTTCATTGTATTCAATGTAAGAGCATTTGGAAAAAACTCAACATCATGTAGCCATTCTGCCTTGGTCTGTTGTGCCATACTGGAATGTATTCCAGCTCCATATATTGTTTTTACTAATACAGGAAGTCTAGCCCCATAGATGTCTTGTTTACACACAGAAACTTGAAGATCTCTTCAGAATAGGCCCTTCATCAGCAAGAAGAAACTGCCTAGCTTTCAGTCACTTGGTTTCTGATTCAGCTTCCTTTCTTCCTACTGCTAAAAAGGGACATTATTCCCTAGCAGCAATGAAATGAATACTTTGAGCATTAAAGTATTATTTAGTCCCAGTGATGTAGTTGGAATTACTGCATAATTTTTATCAATGTTTAAAGATGAAGTACCGTGTTAGCCTCTTCATCACATCTTTGCAGAAGTATGGATAGCTGTTGCTATCTTTAGTAAATTAAATATTACTATACTAGGTTTTATGCCCCCACATTTTATTACATCTTTTCAAACTAATAAGCAGAATGAGAGTTAATCTGCATAAACTACAGGTTCATATTTGCAGACATTGCCTGAGTGGTTATGTTTGCTTAAACTGTATGCTGAGCCTGTTTGATGTAGGATTCAGACTGTTGCTGAGTCAAAGCTCTTATTTTCTTTATGATCATTAAATATTGAGATTAATCTACAAGCAAAGGATTGCTTGGTGCTCCAGCACTGTTCTTAAAGCTTGGTAGGATGAAGTGAGCTATTGTTTGTTTGATCACAGCTACACACAGTAGGTATCTTAAAAAAATCTGACCCAAAACCCCAATATCTGCACACACTTACTGAATACATAATGTAGAAAACTACAGTGCATTATTTATTGCCATAAACACAATGCAGATTTTTAAATAACAAGACATTTAAAATATTTTATAGGTGTATGATACACTTTTAAATAATAATAAAACCAAATACAGAATCTGAAAATTCAACCAGATCTTTAAAATTGGCAGTCAAGACACAAAAAACCAAAATTTATATGTGAATTTGTGAAGAAAATCACAGTCACACTAATCACAAAAAATACTTGAATGGATTTGATAGATACATGTTTACATACTGGTATCTCTTCCAAAAGAAAAAGAAGTGCAGAACTTATCTTTGAGAGCCTTGAAAATCTTATAAAGTAGGTAATTTTTGTAAAGTTAAGATTAGTCTTTTATCCCATTGTTTACTTTGCTAAGTATTACTTTCCCTGTAAGCTCTTTGAGGACCAACATAAGCACTCAGCAGTTTAATTCCTTAATGAGAACATATTTTCTGGCAAAAATAGGGGATTATGTCTTACGTTTAAAGCTCTTGTACGTCTTACGTTTAAAGCTCTTGTATGGTGTTCATTTTCCTTATTGTGTAACAATGAACTTTATCATCATAAAATTATTTGGCTCCCCAGAATAGCTGTTTTGAAATATTTTTGTTAAATACAAAACAGAGAAAATGTTACTGCTGGGTTTAACCATAAGGTTTTAGGTCAGTTTTTTTTCAATTATTAGCCTCATCTTACTGCAAACGTTACTCTTCTCACTAAAAGTTACTTCAGGATCCATAATTATATCAAGAACATAACTGAGCACTTTATGAGATCAGCTTTTATGTTGTCAGTATCTGTTATGTGGTGGATGAAACTTGCATAGGACCAGATGTTTACTAAGTGCAGAATAAGGTTGTGAATCTTGAGCTGCTGTTGGCACGGCTGGAGTGTTCGTGTACTTTCCTCTAGATCCAGGGTCACACTCTTATGTCCTTTCTAGGACCTCCAGTTGTCCTAGTCAAGATTCATTGTCAAAATTCTGCTTTTGTATCAGGGCTGAAGCAGCAGTTTATAGCCACTACAGTGGAAACACCAGAAGCAGACAGGAATAGTAACATTATTGTTCTTTTCCTTTGCTACAGATGTAGCCCTGATGGTGGTGTCCGTTAAAAATTAATTGTATTATGTAGGAGAAAGAAACTCTACATTTGCTTGCCACTACATCATTTGTTTTGAGATTAGTTTTGCAGAATTCACTATTTTTCATTTGTCCAAATAGGTTTAATTTCACTCTTACCTGCCTACCTATAGAAGAGAAAAAACAAAATTACTACAGAACACAAATGCCACATTAAGTAATTTTAGGTGATACACAATAAACAGACTAGACAAATTAATGAAAACTGTGATGTGTATATTTTAAAATGAAATTAACTCTTCACTTGTCAAGAAATTAAATTACAGGTGGTAATACAGTGTTAATAATTTTGTATGTGTTGCAATTCAGGTTTTTTTTTTAATTAAAAATACTCTTTTGTTACTTACCAGGAATCCATCAACAGTGTCAAAGCCAGATTAAGCAAAAGTGTCCAGATTCAGACCCTGCTCAGAGCATTTGAGGCTCGTGACCGAAACATACAAGAAAGCAACTTTGACAGAGTGAATTTCTGGTCCATGGTCAACTTGGGAGTAATGGTGGTGGTATCAGCTGTTCAGGTTTACATGTTGAAAAGCCTCTTTGAAGATAAGAGGAAAAGTAGAACTTAATATTCATTAATGTTCATATTATGATCATAACAATATAACAGGTATAGGGGAGAAGGGGAGCAATAAACTACAGTAAAGAAAATAAAGACCTTCCAGATTCTTTTGAACAGACAGTAAAAATCAGGTTTTCAATTCATGTTGGGCTTTTTGGGTGTGATAGTGCTGGTCTTGTGTTTGGGGGTTTTCTGTTGTTGTATGTGGTGGTTTGTTGTTTGGGGTTTTTTTTTTTAAACATGAACAATAATGCCTTCTCCCAAGCTCTCCCATTTTTCCAAATGCTACTAACTATTTTTTGTACTTGTAGGATTTGTTAATTATTGTTAATGCCTACCTTATGCATAGCACACTTGGTGCACATGCAAAGCAATGTTAATACAACTGTCATTTTCTTCATTTTCACATAAAAGTTTAAGTAGTAACTTAGACATTGGTTGAGTTGCTGTTAAATAATGAGTGAATTTACATGTGCCTAAGTTTACAGGATTGGTAGTTACTGTCATTTTTCTTACATATTACAAGTTACATATTTTTAAAAATCCTCAGTTTTTGTTCTTTGGCATCATGGAGAAACACTGGGCTAACTACATAAGAACATGAGATCTCTTTTTATAACAGATGACTAGTATCAGCACTTTAAAAAAAGCACCATTAATGTGAAATTGAGGCAGTCTTGAAAAGTGATTAGAGAAGATAGGTACAATTCCTGTTCATAAATCCTCCTGTCCTGTAGTTGCACAATCTTATTTCCCTTTTTGGCTGTTACATGAGACAAGTAACTACATAGCATACAAACAAAGAGAGGCACACTTTGAAGTATAATTTGCAAATTCTTAGTTACTATAACCTCATGTAATTGATAACTCTTTAAAAAGTAATTTCTCATGTTTTTTCCTTAATAAAGGCAGGGGCTACCATGGTGTACCAAAACAAACACTGACTGTTGTAGTCTCAAAATCCCACTTATTATCCACTTTATTTTTATTACAACTATGACTAACGTAACAGGTGACTTACATAGGCATATAAAACCAAAGCTGTTCACCTAAACTTTCTCTTTTTGCTCACCCTCACAAGTCTTTCAGCTGTGTACATTGTTCATATAACCCATGTTTCTGTACCTAGCTGTTCATCTGAGTAAGGTACAAATCACAGGAGCAGTAAGTACAGGCTTCGAGTTTTATGATCAGCTGAGTATGTAGTATCACTATCACTAAGGCAAACCTAATACCAAATCAGAAATTTGTAATGGATGAAGTGGCTTTTAACAGTGTAGTGAGGGTATAGAGTTTTTGCCAAAACCCCTGGTGCGTGAGAATTAACTTTTTTTTTTAGTAGTTTCAAGTTAGTAATTTTTACAATGTGCCAAGTCATTGGAATTTCTTGTATAAATGTGTTAACTACATTTCATCTTAAGAGTTTTTAAAAAACTTCATTAAAAACATTTTTTAAAAAGTTTTTTAAAAGAAGTGTATGTAGTAGTGTTATGCCTGTTGTGGGGTCATCTGTATGAATGGCAGAGTTGCAACTTTGAGACTTTCTGTGATTAAATATTGTTTTATGAATAAAAACAGGGTCAGTAGCTGCACTGAAGAAATACATTGTTCAAATGAAAGAGATGCTAGCAAGGGCTACAGAACATATAAACAGCACTTCAGCTTCAACTTCAGGCAAGAGGACCTAGCAATAATATTTCTAAATAGTTTTTATAAGCAAAAGTATTACTATTATTATTACAGAACTTATTCTAGAGGTCTCCAACGCCTGTTGAGCTACTTCATCTTTCTGCAGAGCTGTGTCCAAAATAAGACTGTACCCCTTTAAGGTTTTCTGTATTTTACTTCCATATTATGCTTTCTTTTCTAAACTGCCTGGAAGTAGAAAGCTTATTTCTGTGATAAGAACAATGCCTAGGATAAAATAATTCTTTCCATTAGAGTAGCAAATGTTTTCCTTCCATTTCCCTGTCCCTCTCCCAGTAGCACTGTACCATATTATCTTTGCTTGCATCACCATCTGTGATGCTCTAAACCATCTGCAAAATGCTGAACCAGCTCTGGGAAGCTGTGACTAAGACACCTACCTCCGCTCTCCAAGCTACTAGTCAAGATTTCAGCTTAGAACTCCAACAGATAAGCTCTGCCAAGTTTTCCAACGGCATCTTAAGGGATTGGGTTCTCCAGCTGCTCTGCTGTGCCTCTCTGTAGTTACACATCAGTGGCAAAGCTGTTTGGTGTCCCAGTTTAACCTGCTACTGGATGGAGCCTGCTCTGATCAAAGATGCAGGACTGCTGCAGTTCAGTGTCTCCTATTACAAACAGCGATCCCTGGGAGAAGGAAAATGCAACAATTGGCAGCAGAGTTCATCTGGAAGAAATTGGTTTGCAACTAAGAGTGCTGACTGTATTTGCTCTTCATTTAAGGTCCACTATAGAAAATGAAAGTGGATAACTAGAAAGATTCATTGACTTTGGCAGCTGGAATGTGTTTATGATAGGTGAAGGATTTGGCATTCAAAGTTGCAGTTATGTAACATTGTACTTGGATTTTGAAGAGTAGATTGCTTTTGACTGTATAAAACTTACAAAGGAAAATATAAATCACATTTTTTTCTTAATGGACTTTTTATTCAGAATTAAATGTTTTAAGACTTGCAGATGTTGAATAATTATGCAAAACTGAGATTTTCAATAAATCAAGTTTAAACCTGTCTTTGTTGTTTTGTCATGAAGAATGCTATGACTACCTGTGAATGCTGCAAAAGATCAAGGATACTAAGCTAACAGGAAATTTGATTCTAGTAATGCAGCTTTTTCATTTCTTTCTCATGCAGTGTTCAAATTCTGTTCTTATTCACTGTAAATTGATAAAGTTAAATTATTTGCAGTGATAAAGTATCAAGATTTGCACAGGCATCAGATCAGAAAGACACCAACCTCTGGTCTTTCTAAGAGAAACAGATTTAACTGTCTATTTCAGCAGCAAACATCAATAGGAAATACTATCACAATCTCAAGCTCACAATTAAGACTCTCACAAATTACTACTAGTTATTAATATATAATATTTTTGCATTATTCATAAAATAATACTCAAGATCCCAAGAATAAAGCTCAAGATACTGGAGCATTTTTTTTGGGTAATTGAGTAATACACAACAAATCCAAGCTTGTTTACCATTCTGGAAGACTCCTGAGACACCTGGGCCTGTCTGGAAGCCTGCAAACCACATTGTTCACATAATGAAACAGGAACTTCCTTTTTGCTGTGTTTTGAGTCAATGCAATAGGTCATAAAATGCTAAGGTACAATGTTTTGTTGTCAGATCAGGCAATAAAAGGAACAGAGATTTGACTTGAAAAAGTACATGAGTAGTAAAATCTCTCGAGCTGTTTTTGGACACAGACATGAGAAATAGTTGCAGAAGTTCCCTTTCCTGATCTCTCTCAGTGTGCACCATGAGAAATGACACCTGCCTTCACTTCTCCTGTACAACACAATGCAGCCTTATGCCTCAGACAGGAACAGTTTCTCATGCTAAGCATTGCAGCGTGGCAGGCATCGTTTAACTCCACTTGGTTGTCAGGTTGCAGCATCATCCTCGTTCCATGACCACATGGTACAGTGTTAAGAACACGTTTTCAAATATTTTACTCCATTAGTCACAGCACTTTTTTTTTTCCTCCTTTCTGAATATGTTGGGGTTTTTTAATATTTATATGGCAATCTGTTCTAAAGACTCATTATTCCCAAAAATAAAGACAGCCTGAAACTAAGAAGACTTGAGCTATATCTGATGCCTTTAAAAACTAACAGTTCCTTTCCTGTGTTTCAAAGAACAATTCTCCTCGTGTCTTTCATTGGAGAACTAAGCAACTGCAGTGTAGATAGGAAACGTAAAACTTATTTACTGCTATGAAATTGCTTCTGTTAAGCCCTTCCTTTTCCATGCTTCACCCCTGGCTCCAGCAGTACTCTCACTGAAATTCACTCTTCATACAGGAAGTATAAATGAATGCTATGTGAATAGTGAGGTGCAGAGGTAAGCACAATTTACACAAATTTACTACAGAAATTAAAAATGCAATTAAAACCTGCATAACTTACTGTATAATTCTGTTTTCAAAACCAACAATTCACATAATGTAACTTGATTTTTTTATCAAAGGTAAGGATGATAAAATAGTAATAAAATAATAAAAAACAACTTAGAAGTAGTAATGAGCCCACCTACACTGCTGAAGTTTCACCAGAAGCCTCTGAATTACATCTCTCATGCTATCTAGTGCTATAGTTAACAACAGTTAATGAGAATTGGAACCTGTACTGCTCACAAACTCCTTTCTTCCCATGGTACATACCAAGTTTCTAGAAATTATATCCATCCTCAACTCACCATCTGCTACCTGCTAAATTGGAACACAGGTGCATAAGGAAGGCATAGAGCTGCCAAAAGAAAAGTTCTAGAAGTATCTATACATTTCAACCTTATGTTAAAGGGATCTAAAATTAAACATTTAGTAACATTCTTTTTTGCTTAAGGATTTAATAGAGTTAAAACCTTTCCAGCTGTTCATTAATTCTCTCTTCCACGATTTCCAACTACTGTTGATGATCTTTAGAATTTTAGTGCTTTCTGGTTTCTGCTATCATGCAACTGATTTGTGAAGTTATGAATACCAAATTAGAGCAACCAAGTAACACAAAGCAGGCAGTCTTAGTAATGTTCATGAATGAGAAAAACAGGCACATAGCAAATCAATAACTAGCCCACCGGATGGTGGCACAAGTTTTTTGAGTGTTCATTAGAGAATGGCAAAACACAAGTAAAGGACTTGGAAATGATGCTTACAGAAAAACTTTATTTACAGCAAGACAGAACTATTAATTAGCTTCCTACTTTAAAGCAGGTTTTGAAGTAAATGAGCTTGTTAAGAGTAAAACTTCAGACAGCAGGATTGGAAGCTTCTGTGTTGAACATTAAATAAACAGAAGACTAGGAAACCAAAACCACATGGAAGTCAATCAGTGCCAAACACTAAGAAGCTAGGAATGGAAAGCAAACTGAGTACTGTCAAATTGAGAAGCTGGAGACATAAATTAAAACAAGAAAAACACACACTGGTGAAATAGTATCAGTAAACAGATTAGAAGAAAGATTATATGAAAAGTATGGTATGAACTACAGCTGTATTTAGAAAATTAGTATCTGCAGGAAAAATATTTCAGTGCTAATGAAAACCAGAAAAACTGTTGATGTTGTGGTATATGGATCTCAATGCTGAAATATGTACAAACCTGATTTAAAAAAATAGCAGAAATGAGCTAGCTGAGAACATTACAGGATTCAAAAATGCAAAACACTAAAACACCAAGACAATACAAAAATCTTGTTTCATTATTGCTGAATGATAAAACTGAGACAGCAAAAGCATCAAATTTCAAGCTCATTCTCAGATTCTGCACTGCTTGTACTGGTAGGTGTCTTTTGCTTTTCTTTATGTTGTCCTGCATTACCTTTGCTAAAAGACAGTTGTTTCCCCCTCCAACTTCCTTCAGGGACTCTAAAGGAGACTTTTCCCATGTCTTTCTCTTCATTACACCTTACCTATAGATGATCCAATTTACAAAAAACAAAAAAAAGCAAACTTTTCTACAAACATTAACTCCAAGGTTTAACTCATGCATTACCACGTTTTTCTAACTAAACTAGGATATCAGTTTCGTTGGACCTGACATCTCCATATGAGTAATTAGCCATCAGCTTAAGTGCAACATTAACCAAACAAAACTCAGCATCATAAACCCCTTTCTCCATTTCTACATAATGCAATTTTCTTTCATCATGCCCTTAACTGGAAGGTTATTTTTTATTCAGATAGACATGAGTCAGCTAGAGACATGCCTGAACATATTACCTGAGTAGCATTTGCAAGACTCATCCTCTTCCCATCAGAACTGATGCTTCTGTCCAAATTATTCTTATGACTCTGTTCTGATTATTGCTCCATTGTCAGCCTTGGTATGTTCCATCTCAATTCATCAATTACCTTTTAAAACACTAAAGATCACTTTAGTAGGATGTTCCAAAGACAAACCATTTGTCTGTTCATTAAATTATCTTCCCCCCCCACCCCACCAACAATAAAGTGCTTGTCTTCACCTTAAAGGCCTTTCTAAATTTATTTGTCTTAATGTTAAATCAAAACATTTACCTTCATTTCATATGTACCATGCTTAGAGATTTTTCAAAATTCCTTCGTAATCTCACTCAAAATGCCTGTTATGCATAGCAAAACCATAGTTTTATTCAAAATTCCTGTTGAAGTTTTTGTGGAGAAAATTAATTGACAAATCATTTGCTATGATGCATATTTTACAATTCTGACCAGTATTGTGCTATTATTTCTTTGCTGTTTTGTTCATGCGATACTATATTTTTAGAATGGTCACGAGAGACTTTTCCTACCTAAACCTACTGTAATACAAATAAAACATAATGGAAAATATTAAATACACACATAGAAATGGTTCTAAATCAGTGACCACAAAGTTGAATTACATATATTTACATACATGCATACATACAATGATCAAGTTATAGCAAAATGAAATCATTACATACAGCAACATTTATATTTTTCCTTTAGACATACCACTACTACATACAATGAAATTTCACATAAAATGAGCAAGGCATTTGTAGGTGTGCTTTAATTACTACTCTAGCTCTATCTTCAGCAGCACTATTGCAGCATTTTCCAGTACATGACACCTTGTAACAAAGCATCCCTCAACCACAGCTGGAACACCAGTTAGTGTCTATGTGCAGGGCAAGTGTCTCCAGGACAGGAACAGGAAAGCTCGAGACTGGGAAATGATGGATGGGAGGATGCCACCAAGTATGTGCTTCACAAGAGTACAGAATCAAAACTCGTTCTTCTCTATCAAAAAATACACACATTTAATGTTGGTCTTTTAATTCTAAGAGATAAGCAATTCCAAAAATACAAACTGAACATCAGAGTTAAGTCAACCACCATAAAAAATGAAACGACATTCACAATAATTAGGTCAATGGACAGCTGAAGTTTGACAAGTATTTTCTCCCCACACCTCCCCCACTAAAGTCCCCAAGTACATTCCAATATTTATCGTTAAATGAATCTTTATGAAAAATACTGCTGGTGTTCAGTTAGAATTAAAGGACTTGGATAAAGCGAAACAATAAAGACAAGTACAGATGGTGTGAGTAAGGTTACAAAGGCTTTACATTTTGCATTATCTCAAGATATAAACATTCAAAAATTAACATGAAGTTGCTGTGTTATCAAAATATTGCAGCTATAGGCAAGGCAACATTAAATTAATAGCTGAGGGTGTGAGAAAAAAACCCACACATTTTAGTGAAGGTAAACAGAAGTGGGAGTTTTTAATTAGCATTTTTATAAAGCTAATATAACCCAGCCAGCCATAAGCCAAGCACAGGATAAAAAGCTTTCTCTGCTTCCTTTGGCTATAAGGTGACCAAAAAAAAAATCAGAAAAAAAAAATCACCTTTTCAAGGTGTTGAATATGAGCAGAAAAAGTCAAATAACCAAGCAATGGAATAAATAAGTACTTACTCAAGCAGTACACTTTAAACCACTCTGTCATTTGTTAATGTTCATAATTTTATTTTGGTGGCAAACTGTAAGCATGTAAGAAAACAAACCTTATACAGTACAGTGAATAACCACCAAAGTAAAAATATTCTTCTGTTTACTCTTTGGCTAAAACCCCCTCAAAAGTAGCAGACAAAGAAAAAACATCTAATACTGGCAAGAGACTTTTTGACTTTTTTTTTTAACAAGTAAAATAAAACCTTATCAATTTAAAACTTGGTACATTTTATAAACACAAAGAGGTAATGTTGTAATAAATCAGTAATGTTACTTCAAATGGCAACATTTGTTGACCCTGTGCAATAATATACTTTGTTCACACTACATTATCAGAACATGACTGTTTCTACAGGTACGTAGAAATTCTGCAAGACTCCTGTCAACTTACTTTATAACTGGGACATGAAATTTACAATCAGAGTGCTGCAAGAGCTTTCAAATTGTTATTTCCAGTAGAATTAATTTCAAAATCTTCAGATCCTGCATTATTTTTTAACAGTTAATTCAAATGGAGAATAATGGAATGTAGAGCACATGAACATCAATGACTGCACCCATTGCCAGAACACGCTGCACTGGTTGGACACTTTTCCTTAGTACATAAAAAGCAACAGCACCCAATAAGCCTGAGAAGAAATGCTGCTGTGTAAATACTGGCAACTATTCCTGAAAAAAAGAATTATGGGATGTATTCTCAGAAGCTGACCAATCCCATAATTTGTATTGCATAGGTCACAATCACACATCTATATACACGCCCAGGTCTGTGTGTGCATATACACCTCTGTATATATGCACACATGCGCACGCACACACACAGAATATATTAAGAAGACAATGAAGTCTGGTCACAGAGCAATTTACAGGCTCAATATATTTTNCTAGAAAGTATTGAAATAGAAATACATTTCTGCAAACATTTGGGTAAGAAAACAAACCAAGATTTTTCAAATATTTGTGCTATCTACATATTTTCTCTAAATCACAATAACTGTATCCATGGAATGTTCTCTAGAAAATGTCATCTTTTTTTAAACACCATGCACATTTTTAAGCAATTGTAACCCAAAATATCCCAACCTAAAACAATCTAACAATGTTCAGATTAAAAAATTTAAGTCTCAGATCAGATTTTAAAAAGATAAGTCTTTATCACAAGAGCTGTAATGATAACAATTACATGTTAAGGCTAAACTGGTTTTCTTTTGTTTTTTGTGGTTTTTTTTTTTAGAAACACATTTAAAGACCATTTCTCTTGTGGCTCTGCAATTATGAGCTGTACTTACAGATGACAGTGCAGTGAACATAATGTTCAGTCCTACAGTCAGGATGCAGTTGCTCCTTCCCACTCCACCAGATACTGCACCTTTCCATCAAGTGTCACCCGACGAGCCAAGACACGGTATTTTTCCCCACAAGCTATTCTACCTGCTGCACCAAAATAACTAGTGATGGAGTTCTTCAGATGATTGAGCTGTAACTCCTGATCTGCTAAGTTGTTAAGTATCTCTGTATTGAGTTCATCATATTGGTAATCTTCCTTGCTCTCATCATCTTTTACAATTTCTGAATTTTGAGTCTGGAGTGCTTTTCGTGGAAAGCGGCCTCTCCTCCTCAAATGTGGTATTGCAGCAGGCCAAGTTCTTCCTGTACGAGTCCTTTTTCTCGAGTCAGATAAACTATTGAAAATAAAACCCCACAGCATTAACTCCAACAGAATCAAAATGTATGCTGAATCATCAGTTATTTCCATGCCACTCACATAATAACTTTCGTTGTTTTTCACTCAAAAAATACTTTTTGCCTACAGATAGGTAGTATGACACATAGGTTAGCAATTTCAGAACTTTAAATAAACATGCTTTTTAAAAACTGACTATTTCTATCAATAATGCACACAAAGATGACTCATGAAAGAGTCATGTTCAACAGTAAGAACCAGAAAGGGGAGATAAAATAGTAGAATCTATGTCCATCAATAAAAAAGAAATTTCTCTTTGCTGAACTTGAGAGAGTGAAAAGTTCAAGTAACAGTTTGCTTGCAGGAAGTTTGGCTACAGTTAAAAATTTATTTATAAACTCTGTGCCAAATTTTTTCATGCTCTATTGACTGTA
>VWYI01024983.1:0-22144 GCA_013399455.1 Anthoscopus minutus
TTTAAAAATTCACTACTTGTGAATGTCTTTTGTTATTTCCAGGTCTTCTGTAAGATAGCTCCATCTCTGTACAAGTGTTAATCATTTTAAATTTGTTGTCCCTCTTGAATCCCCATTCTGAGAAATACCTGGGTTTTGTATTTCCATCACTGCAGTTTTCTGCTACTCTGTAGAAGTCTGATTTACATTTTAAACATTATAGGCAAGAGGGCTGTCTTAAAAATGTGTTTTGCTGTTACTGAGGAAGCTGTTGTATATTTAATTTCATGAACATTGTACATGAAAACTGTACCAAGTGTCAGCATATAATGTAGCTCTGAATGAAAGAGTATTTGTGATCATATCTGAAAGAGTGGCCTGGGTACTGCTTCAAGTTTTATTTAAAAATGGCTTTCCACAATGCTGGCTGCATTTTCTAAGTAGCAGGGTTTGAACTACCCCATGTTATAACTTCAGTAGGACCCCAATATGAGCTCAGAACTACTTCATTTCATTTCAAATTCATGTGTTTCTTAATGTGGGGTGGCCAGTGACACCACAATGCTCACTTCTCAAGGGAGATTTGAGTTCAGAAAATAAGGCTTTTCTCAAGTTCTGGAAGAAAATGCACAAGGTTCTTACAGGTGAGAGATTCCTTTAGTAGGTGTTAAATTGCAGTAATAACAGTTGAGGATTCTTTGTTTTTGGAAGTGCTTGACGCAATAAAAAGAAGCATTTGTCATTTACAGTGACTTTTTGGAGCTATTGAATACTATTCTTTGATGGGCTTCATTTCCTTGCAGGCAAGTTTTCACTCATTTGCTTTGGTTTCAGTTGCATAAATACTAGGCTTTGCTAAGGATCATATTGCCTTTCAGTTTCCACAGTCTCAAGGGTTGCTGCAAGTACTTAGCATCCTAAGACAGATGATACAATGTTGTTTTCTAACAAATCTGCTCTTTTACGAATCTGTTTACTCCTTTCATGCCCCATTACAATATATGAATGAAAAGCACAGAGAGAAGAGGAAACCATGTATGCACAGACGTGGATATTTTTTATTCCTTGGTAGTTATTGAGAAGTCTCAGGTTTAGAGCTGGTCTGATGACAGTACCGATGGGAAATGCCAGTAATCTGAAGAACCCATTCCGGGCTGGTATCTCAGGGATAGCCCTTGTTTGCTCTTCAAGGAAACAATGGCTGAGAGTGAAAGGGCATAGGTTTCATCTTGCAGTAGTATATAGTTAATTTGAGGGGTTTTGGCTGCTATTCTTCTTAAAGTAGCTCTGGAATATTAATATAGCTCAATATGTTGAACAAGTCACATTTAAGAGAGTGTTTTTGCAAGACAAGCAATGTGTGATTAAGGGTTTTAGAGGCAGCTTCCACAGTTGCTTGTGCCTTTCTGCTCTGAAACTCATAGCTTGATTTTACTAAATATATTGAAGGCACAGTACTTTTTAGCTGAATAGGCTTTAGATATGCTTTTAAAGTATTTTTATTTTATTTTACTTTATTTACTTTTTAAATATATTTTTCATTATTTTCTCCTTTCTGTTGTTTTGTCACTTTGCATATTTTACAGTGGGTTACCTTTTGCCATCTTTGCCACCTTTTTCACATTATCACTAAATGGCTGACTAGGCACAAACTTGTCAAACGGAAAATGTAGCAGCAGAAGGGACTTGTTCTGGGAATACATGTTGCTCTGGACTAGTCAGTTCTTTGCCTTCATCCAGCTGTGTTCCACAGATGGGGAGAATGCAAGGGGCCATTGCCTCTGCTCTTCACAGCTGTTTGAAGCAGTTTGTTTAAAATGGGTGTGCTCACCTGCCACGTCTTGCTAGGACACTTCTTCCTCTGTAGAAAGTCCATTTTTGTAATTATTCAACACAGACTTGAATATGCCTTGGATTTTCCCACCCTCACAGCTTATTAGGAATTTTGTTGTGTTTCACTGTCTGTGCTTTATCTCCTCCTTCTCCCCTTGTTGGGACTTTAAGCATGCAGAAAGGCCAGCAGAACTTGACATGGACCCAACATAGATGAAGTGCTAGTACACATATAACGAATTGTTTTATTTCTTCAGCAGTACGACTGCCAGGTGTACTTTTTGTCTCTCATGCCTAGACTTAAACCGTTTTTATCTGAATACTCAGGAATTGCTGAGTATCTTTCTCTAAGTTTTCAGTGTTACAATTTTTTAAAAAAACTAAATATGAATGTAAAGCGTGGATGTTTTTAAAATTAATTTCCTCAAATTTTCCTTTATGCTGACCAGACTTTTTCAGTGCTAGTCAATTTTTGGGAAGTAAAAATAACCAAACAAACTCAAAGCCTCCTTCAAGTAACTTCAAGAAGTTACTACCAAATGCAAAGCCAGGAATTGTTGAGTTGCAAATGCTGTAGGTGATCCTGTGCTCTTGTGTCCTTGTGAAGCTGACTCTAACCTTCATTTTAGGCTTTTGTGTGCAGATCTTCAACTTCCTTCCTCTGGCACCAACTTGGGTGCTTCTCAAAAGTAGGCAGAGTCCTTGACTTTAAATGACAATAAAAGCATTCAATAATTCAGTGGAAATGGAGCTTCTGACTAACATTAGATAATGAAAGTTCTGTCTGAATAAATTTGGAAAACCTATTTGTTTCCTGTGTACTAGCCTGTAATGAAGTGGGGCTAGAGAAGCCTTAGGCACGTTGTATTTAAATAAGCTTCTTGTTCAAACCAGAGCAAAAGCTGCAGTTAAGGATAATGCAGTTTACATTTTATTTCAAGAACAAATATTATATTATCATAATTTCAATTGTAAATGCTCTTTACTTTTGTCAACAGGCCAGTGATAAGATCTTTATGAGAGCTTTCAGTTAGCAAAATGACACAGAATGAATAAAGATTATAAATTTGTGCAGAAATTCAGTTTAGTGCTTAACAACTTAAATCAGATGGGGTATTTTGAAAGAAAAGCATGCTTACAGAGTAGCACTGGGAGCAAGTTTCAAGTCTACCTGCATGAGTGTGAGGACAGCCTACTGTCTGCACAGTTGTCTGCTCCCTCTGTTTTCTGAGCTTTACTCACTTCATGCTAAGGGGTGACAGTACATAAGTACGCAAGAAATGAAATTTTTTTTTTGCTAGTTTGACAGTTTACTAAGCAAACACAAATTTACTACAAGCAATCATGTATAACTACCTACTACTTAAAAGAAACAAGATAGGAGCATCATGGTATAGTTTTGGGAGGTACATGTAAGTGTATACTTCTTACTGAGAATAATATTAATTTCTTACTCTGGTAAGTCCTAGGAATAATTTCACAGACTTAAGTTTAGGGAAAAAATGAGGGAAGTAAGAGACCAAACCATCTGTGTGAAGCAAAGACTGTAGGCCAATTACTCAGGCATTGCAGTGAAGAGCCCTTCTTGCTGTGGGAGATGCCAGAAAAATCCAGCAGCATTATGTGAGAAAATGCTCTCAACCATCCTGTTACTTAAGATCACATGGTATTCCCTTGGAAGTCCTTAGATAATGGTTGTTGGAAGCTTTAATGTTAATTAATTAAATGCTAGTTAAAATAATATAATTGGGCTAGAAAACATACAACGAATGGCTTCCTTGATGCCTTCTGATAAGTCTTTTATTTAATGTTTTTAAATCCAAAAGGTCTTCAGAGGAGGTTTGTCCCCTCTTTTTGTAAAGCTTTTTAACTGCCTTGGAAACTTTTCTTTAGTCAGAAACAAAGGTGTTTTTAAAAGAATTTCTGCAATTTCTACTTTACCTTTATTCTTTACCTTGTAAAGAATACCTTGTAGTGTTGCATTACAGTTTTTTGATTTTGCCTCACTGTCTAAAGTGATATTAATTAGTTTCTGATTGTATGTGTCTGTAAAAATATATGAATAGCAGAACTGTCACTCCTACAGATGGATATCTCTCATATATTCCTTGCGTGTGCTTGAGTTTTAGACAATGAATGTGAGTATGACTCTTCCCAAATGTCTTGGCTACAAAATAGAACCATTTCATCTCTTAACAACATTAAGTATTTGTTGACCTTGATCAGAACTTAGACTTCTAGGGCTTTTTATATTACATGTGACACTTACTGATTTAATAAGCACTAACTTGTTCAGTGAAAAAAGAAAAAAATAAATTAAGAAAAATTAAAAACTTTTCGTATGTTCAGTGGAGATACAGGAATATAATTTATTCATTTAATTTATCTAACTGCAGATTTGGAGGATCATTACACAGTTAATGAGAAGAATGACTACTCCTTCTGCACTACAAAACTTAGACCCTGATCTTAAAACCAGTTTTTAAGGTTTAACTCTGTGGTTTGAAAGTTAATTTAGGTGAAGACAAGGTTTTCCTATGGTCTCAGTCATAATGCCTTTAAAGTTAGAGCTCCTCCTGTCAGATACTCTTCTTTCTCCACTCACAGTAAAAGCTCATTTTGGTGGTGAAGCATTGTGGGTTGCTTTGATGCAGTTTCAATAGCATGAAAAGATTTCTTTTAAATGTTAGTGGAACATGCCTGTAGTCCAGGGTCATTGATCGTTTTTGGTGAACTTTGAAAACAAACAAAACCTTCACCTTTTTGGTAAATTGCAATGGTATACTTTGGTGTTTTTTGCTTAATTATGAAACAGACCTTCTGTGGTTTGATAGAAGCTCCTAGCAGATGGCCACTTGCTAAACTCCCAAGAGTAACTTTCTTACTGTTCTTCTCCTGTGTGATGTTAAAGTTGATACAGAGGCACATTTCTTGGTAAATGTTTTAAGAATACTTGCTTCGCAGACAAGAAGTTGCTTGAAATCATACCAATTACATTGCTTTTAATTCCTAATATTAAAATACAGAATTCCTAATATTCAAATACAGAATTCCTAATATTCAACTACAGAAAATTTTATTGTTAAAAAGCTTACAGCTGAAGCATATTTTTATTGCTGTGAGTAGAGTTTTCATTGGATAGGTAGAGTCCCATTCCCAGAGGCTTTCAAAAAGTCTATAAAATCCCCAAATTAACAAGATTCAGGTAATCATTCTTCTTCCTTCAAGATAATGCCACTGAGTTAACTGAGAAAATAAGACAAGTTAGGACATAATATATGGACAGAATATTGAGTCAGAACTTATTTAACCTTGGAGTGTGGCAAAATGATAAATTACACAGGATAACTGAAATGGCACTGAATCCCTGTTAGACACTTGAGCCTAATGCTGTTGCTAAGAAGTGAAGTAAGAGGAAACTGCAATACATTATTTGAATGAGATTTCAAACCACAGATACTGAGTTAGTGCTGTAGAATTTAAGATGCTCTATCATTTATTATAAACTCAAGTGAAAATATATTTTTGTGGTCTTTCCATTACTTGGGTTAAGTAGTTGTCTAAAAACTATGAAATTAATCATCTTTTCATTGATCAGTTTTAGTATCTCGAGAGATGGGTATCCTTTACTAAGTAATAAATATATAAATAAGCCCTTCTTGTAGAAAATTCTTTTAGAGAGGTATAATACTCATGGATTTAATGAGGCTTTCATTGTGCTACGTTATTAAAAAGCTAGAAAGCTGTTTTCATTACAGTCGAGAAAATTTTTAAGGCAAACATTTTCCAGGTTGGGCCAAAATACTGTGAGTCCTATTTCTCAAACTTGAGAAACTGGATATTTACTCTGGGTGTGGGTTAATGCAGGGTTTAGAATATTTTTTTGGATGTGTTGCTTTGGCAGTTTATCATGCTGTATCACCACTAGGCAGTCACCCTCTTTTTAGTTTTACCTTTTTGAATAAAAATGTTAGTAAGTGTTAAAAATGTAAAAAAATGTTAATAAGTTAATAAGATAATGTGTTTATTTAAGTTTTGTGCAAAGAGAACAGCATAGAAAAGGCTATTTTAGACAGACCAAAGGTGCCCTGACACTTCCTGATTTCCAGATTACTGCAAGCAAGCACTAATATCTTATACCTGAAGAAAGGAAACAAGGACAAAAGGCAACTTACAGTTTTAGAAGAAGGCTTCCCCAATGAAGTCTTTACAGACAGCTGATAAATAGGAACATTTTATTTAGTCACCAGTGATGTAGTTCCTTCTTGGCATAAAAGCTGGGTTTCATCCATACTCTCTGCTGCCTCCTTCATTCTGTCATTTAGGGTCAGGATTAGGATCTTTGTGTTCTGGTCACTCCCCTAAATTGAATTTAAATCTTGGCCTCTTGTTCAGTAAAGTTTGTAATGTCCTATGTGTGAAATAGATGCCGTGATGGTACTTTCCTCCATACCACCCTTTGACATTTACTTCAAGTATGAGATACTTCCTTCTTTTTTGAGTGTATTTTAAATATTCTGCTTTTAGGGCTGGGTTCTGGGAAGTTCAAAGATCACAGTGGTTTATATTTGTCTAAACCATTAAAAAATCGTGTTGTCCAAACTAATTAAGAGACCATAAAAGCCCACCACCAAACCATCCAGTCCTCCACAAAGTTTCATGGCAGTAGAGCACTGCCTGTCATCAAGACTATATTTGGAATTCTACAAAATTTTAGTCTTGAGATTTAAAGTCTTGACTCGTTTGTTTCAGGGAGGCTACAGTCTATCTCTGCTTACCTAATGCAGAACTCTCACTGAATGTGGCAGGTATTGCACAGGGTGAACCACTGAATGTGGCTGACTGATCCTTGTAAAAATATCTTCCAAGGCAAGCCAATACTTTTACTCATAGAGAGGAAAAAAGAAAAAAAGACAACAAATCCAGTGGTTGCAGTGCCTTGTTCTAAGGTCTGGGAACTTTCATGTAATTAATGATCTGCTTTGCAATCGCCCCTGTAATAGATACCTAACTGGTAATTTTGGTAATCATATTCATATTACTTCGGTCTTATCCTGCCTCTTTTAGCTCTTTACTGTATGAATTTGATCTGTTCATTTGTCCTGATGAATTGCTAGTCCTTGGGGTACTATGTTGCTTGAGTGATTTGACTTTTGGCAGAGGTTATCAGTGAGCTTCTATTTAATTGAAGCCTTTACGTTGGGTTCCATTGATAATAAGCCTCAGTCTAGGGCTGACCTTGCTGGAGCAGTGTGTTAACTCTGTATTGTAAATGCTGACCTGCTGTAGGAAGGGAGAGGGCATCTCTGATCAGGCTGACATCAGATATTTTTCAAGGCCAGTGAATATAGTGCCGTGCTTTTGAACTGCTGGATTTTTTGTGTTCCTGCCTGAAGCTGCATGTCTTGAGTGAAAACAGGATGTATTGACTTGCTGTAACCACGTACTGACCTCTGTGCCCTTTACATCTGAGTCACACAAGGCAACACTATTCTTTTTATCTTTCTACTGTCATTACTTGCTATTGTAAGTCACATAAGATGTATGTATGCTCTTAGTATAAACAACCTACTTTATTTACTCTTAATTTTTCCATTTTTATTTTTTTTTCCATTTATTTTTTCCATTTTTCTTCTAGGAAAAGAAAAAAAGTTCCCCTTTCTTTAGTTTACATATTCCAAAATGAAGCTGTGTTTAGCATGACAGTTTGCTTGCATATTTTGCACATCATCTCAAGTGTGAAGCAAATTCTTTATTGTATACATAACTTAATGTTGTTTCACACAGGTAAGTCTAGGAGACTTTTATCTTTTCTGAAATTGAACTTTAGAGGTGTGTGTAAGATCATCTCCGAGTTGATCAGGTATTTTTATTTCAAGTAGAAATGGGGTAACTTTTTTTCTCCTTACCTAGTTTTGATTTAATTGTTTTTGCTGGTTCATTTGCAGTATCTTAGCATTCAGTTGCTTCTGGATATATACTTGATAAAAGTAGGGGGGTGTGTTTAGTTAATTCTTTGCAGTAATAAGGTTTTTGATTTAAAATTCTGCTATTAGTTTTATAATCTCTGCATTGTGCCTTGCTAAATGATGAGGCTCTTAAGCCTGGATTTGTGCATTGCAGAGCTAAAAAAGAGTTTCCAACAGATGGGATTGTCATCGTGTCATAGGCTGCTGTGCTGACTATCCTTTTCCTACCATTGATAGAAGTACTTCTCTTGAGATGGCCCTTGTATTTTGCAGGCTGACATTAGTAACATTACCAATGGCTATAAAAGGCTATTTGCGGATTGTTTTAGTTTTATCCAGTTTTATGTTCTTATTTAAGACCCATGAGAAAATGCACCAAACTACTCTAATACCAAAAGTTACAAGAAGCTTCACTGCTCCTAATCTTCTGCAGCTGTACATTGTTTCTGGTGTCTTAAATTCCCAGCTGTGGGTCTTGGTATCTACAAGAGCACTTTGGAAGGATGCTTTCCTACAGGTGGTAGTGTGTTTGTTTTCAGCTGTAGATCTTGTATTTCCATGAGAGCTTAAACTCTAAGAATGTTAATTTCTTTGGCCTCTAGAATTCAAGTATTTAATCTGTATAATAACTGTAGTTTCCAGTATAAAATTTGCATTTTTGTTGTCAATAGTGTATGCAGAGCTATTTTTATAGAAAATTATGATGAAGCTGATCAAGAAAACTTGAACTTTATTAGCGATAATGTAAAGCTGTCTTAAAATGTGTGTTGCAATTTTGGAGCTTAGGATCTAACATTTTCATATCTACGGAACTGCTGGCTGTGCAGAGGCTATATTAAATATGTGTCAATGTAGAGCTTATTTCAGTTACTTTGTCTGGTTCAGAATTTCTCCAATACTGCAGTGTGCTTCATGTGAGAAAGCAACTGAAAAAGTCATTATTCAGTGTAATTTTCAAAGCTGTTTTGCTGTAAGCCTTGATCCAACATAGTGTATATATGTACATATTTGATAACCTTTTATAGAATTATGAAAAATGATACCTATTCACCTTAGAGGGTATTTAATTTGCATCTAATAGTGCTGAAAGATCTAAAATGTGCGGTTTTTTTAATGACAAATGAAAATTGGAAAGCAAATTATCAAAGTATGAAGCCTGAGACCAAACATAAAATTAATGTTGTGTATTTGGATTCAGTCCTGGAGTTATGAAGCTTCATTATAATCCAGCCTGACAGCTATTTTTATATATATGCACTAACATCTCTGAAGTGGGTCTAAAGTCTGTTTCTGGTTTGCAAGAGTTATTTTTCTCCACGAGCAGCAGAGAGCCTTAGTGTGCTGCGGAATAGAATCCAAGCTTTGTCTTGAGGAGGAAGAAAGGAGATTCTCCAATAGTGACTCTAGTTATAGCTCTTGCAGAATGATTTTACTTTTTCACTCTAATGTGTAATTTTTCCTTCTGTAAGTAGTTAATTTGGAAGCGAATAGTATGTGAACATGATAAATAGGCTTTTTGCTTGCAGAAGCAGTGAAATAAATTCAGCCTGTTTAAACTGATCTGTTATATGGGCTATAAAGCTGGTTGAGTTCTGTCACCTTTGGAAAAGTTTCCTGAGTTTATTTTGCAAGCACTTCTGCAGTTTGTGTAATATGCCCACATAAAACATCCAGACAGGAGGCAAAGTACAAACAAACCACATAAAAATCCTGCTAATGCCAAATTTTTCCCCCCCTTCAGAGGTATTTTTAAAATCCTGACTCTTACCAGATATACCAGTATAATCCAGTAGCTCAGAATAATTTTAGAGACGGTTTTGCTACTGATGAATTCATCAGTACTTCATATGATGGTTGGGTGAAAGAAAAGTAAAAGCAATGTGTGATACCCAACATGTCCATATGAGAATTAGTTGTAATGGGTTTTGCAAGTGATGGGTTGCTGGTTTGGTTTTAATTATACATTTGCTGACTTGCTGGCAACTATTACTGAATCTGGTTTTGGTGGTTGAGTAATGCGTGTTTGTGCAGAAGGCATTAATAGCAGCTTAAATAGGCCTTCACATGCACACGAGGTTTCCACTGGGAATGGCTGGAAATGGAGTGATTTCCTCACAGCCACCCATGGGGTGTCGGGTTTCCCACAGACAAGCAAAGGCTCATATGGAAAACAATCTGGCTGGCGGAGCGTGCCCTCCTGAGCAGCCCTAGCCCGTGGTGGCTTTGTGCAGCTCTGGTTGCTTTTACAGCTCCAAAGCTTGCTCGGTGGGAGCAGCCACCTTTCCATTCGAGGGGAAGGAAAAGGGGCGAGTGAGGGGTTTTGGTCTGGGGTTTCTGCAGCCTCAGGGGTGGTGGTGGTTTTCCAGCGGGGAGGCCTCCAGGAAGGGGGAGTGTGCTTGGCTTCAGAGCAGCACCAGGGCTGCTGGAAGGGAGGATGCTGATTACAATAATAAACAAATGCTGGGGATAGATTACCACACGGCTGTCAGAGCAGGCGGCACCAAAGCACAGGATCCCCAGCGAAGGCTTTGGAGGTTGCGGCAGGACCCTTTGCTGGATGTTTTCTTCTTGCTTACGCAAAGGAAGTTACTTTTTAGACAACTTCTAATGGGCCTTGACTTTTCTGTGGTGCAGTGTCTCCTGGGCGAAGCGAAGAGGGCTGGAAGTGCCTGATTTCTGCCACAGCAGCACCAGCCCATGGTGCTGGCTCTGAGGAAGGCAGAGGAGAGATGGCCTCCCATCTGGTCACACCACCGTGTTTCCTAGGATGAATTGTGCCCCATCCCATTTTAACTTGTCTGAGAAGTTGGTTTTTGATGCTTTCCACAGACAGAAATTTCTCTGGGGATTTATTTTTTTCCTCTTGAATGGAGCAACATGTTCCTCCTCTCCACCTGTCATATACCAGCGGGTTATAGCTGCTCTTACTCGCAGTCACTGAGACCCAACAGTGAGCTTGGCCTGCAAGAAGCATTCGGATCCTGCAGGCCATTGCTGAGGTGAGCCGGAGGCAGTCCTGGGGAGGTGTGGAGCCAAGGAGATCCCCACAGTGCCATGAGGTCAGGTCAGCCCTGCAGGGAGCAGAGCCCAGTGCCAGTGGCTCACCCCTGGGTGCCTAGCCCATGGGAAGGAGCAGGGACACGGAGACTGTGACGATGGCACTGTTCCCAGGGGAACACAGCCCAAGACAGGAACACGCACTGGAGCGCTTGGAGTACTTTGAGACTGTATAGGTGGAAAAGGAGAGAAACTTTTTGAAGGCTGTAGACTTGGCTTGGAGAACGTACCAGGAAAATGTAGGCTTCAGGAGACGCCTAATGATGATTGGCCTGAACTTCAGCTTACGTGAGTTGCTGACAAAATTTGAAAAGGTATGATTGGCAACATGCCTTTGAAAAAGGCTGTGTATGCCTTTGAAAATTACACAGTAAATAAAAAAAGGCAGGTTGATGTTTAACTTTGGTTTTTTTTGTGTTGCTGTTTATGTCCTCATGCGTACTCTGTTTATGGAAATCTAATGTTGCTTATCTTCCTCATTTCAAGTCCTACAAGATTACTTTTAGAGCATGTCCTCTGATTGTGGGCATTTTAATTTATTTATTTAATTTTAAATTCCAAAGGAAATGAAGAACAGTTTTGAGCTTTGCTAAGTCAAGGGTATAAAGGGACATTACAGGCTGCCTGTGACCTTGTTCCACTATTGACATAAAGCAAGTGCTCTGGAGTTTGCTGTTAAATTTAGTAGAGTATTATTTTTGTTGAATTGGAAGATCTCATGATGGAATTTATAAGTAGAATTATTTCCAATGAATATGCAACTTCCCCACTGTTTTGCCTGCTCTTTTGTTCCAACCAGTTACTCTTTCTCTTTCCAGGTTGTTTGGTGGCAGTAATGCTTAGAGGCAGGAGATTTGGCTTTGCAGTGATTGTGCTGAGGAGCAAGAGACTTGAGAATGTTAAAGAACAGATTGTTTTCATCTATTTGTCATCTTTTCTAGTGAAATCTCATTTGCATGTTTATAACCACTGTTGGATTTGCTTTTGTCTTTTTTTCCACCACATGAATTTCCTGTAATCCTGCAAGACCACAGTATGTAAAAAAATACAAGTAGTTTATTTACAAATTAAGATAAAGCACCTTAAAAATGTAGTCACACGGTAGGAGAGCAGTTTCTAAATCCTGATTCTGTGTTTTTCTAAACTTAAGGATATTCTTTTAAAATGCAAACCACTGTTCTTCTCCTCAGTAGTTCCCAGTTTACCAATTTTGTTTATTAGGGAGAATTATACTTAAGACAGGTCCTATTCAGGTTCCCACCAGCATGACTCTTCCAGAAGTAGCTAAAGTAACAGAAAAAGCATTTGTGATCAGATTTCTTCACTGTATAGGTCACTGGTTCGTCTCTTGCTCCTAGTCTGTCATCTGGGCTTCACTTTTCTCTTTTAGCTACTGCTGTGATAGCCTGTAAAGATAAGTGCTGGACTCTGAGCTGCTTCATGGCTTCATTAAGAGAGGTTTATAACCAGTGTTACTAATATTTTATGAATCATACAAGCCCTCATATTTGCAAACTCCAGGCCCTCCTCTGTGACTTTGAATATTCCAGTGTTTATCTAAAAGAAATTAATCATAGCAATTCTAACCAAAACCAAAACTTACAGGTCTCACAGCTCAGCTGTATTTTTTAGCTTGAAGCTTGCTGTGAAATTTTGTTGTCCACTGCACTGAAATGTGTAATACATAAAAGGAAGGATATAAAAGGATGGATACTTTGGTGTTGGAGAAGGTGAACATTTTATTTGGTGGACTTTGATCACAAATTCTAAAATTTTAGTCTGTGTTTATTTAACAAGTTTTCTCTTTTTTTTTTTTTTTTAAACAAGTTCCCCTCCTCCCCTGCTTCATCTGTCCCTCTTATAATTCCTCATACACCCATCCTGTCCTTCCTGAGGTGTTCGCTGCCAGGAGAAACAGCATTATGACAGTGATCCTGGCTTGTAAGCTACTTTAAGTTCTCTGGATTCATTAATGTATGTTCTACAGAGAGAATTCTGAGTGCTGTTTCTGTGGTCGTAATGCAGAAGCCAGATGGCTTTTGCAGAAGCTTGGGGCACTCCCTTCCTATGCAAAAGCAGAGTCACATTACACTGCAGTAGGCAGGGCTGCCTTGGCTGTGTTCAGTCATAATTACGTGACTGCTGGAATTAGTATTAACACATTTATGGTGCCCCTCAGATGTTGAGTCTATGCCATGCAGTGGAGCCACAGAGGTTGTTGAAGGCAGTGTGGTGTTTTCAGCCTTCCTGTAAGTGCATCATCATTCTTGTGATAAAATGAATCTTTAACTACACCATATGTCACCTCTTATGGTAATATCCAAGAAGATTAAGTGCATGTCAACTTAACTTTCTAGAAACTTGATGTGTTGGTACAAGGCTTTTGGTAATACAAGTCTTTGAAGATTAGAAGGAAAAAATGTCCCAGAGTGGGTTTTTCCCCCCAAAAATCTATTTTTTCTTAATGAAATATCTGAGAATTTAAGTAGTAAATGCATTTCTTTAATATCTACAGCAAATTGCTTTGCAAATTGCTTTGATCTTACACTATAGTCGCAGTGGCTATAGTGAAATGGTATTGTCTGTGTATGGCACCTGAGAGAGGTTTTTTGTTCATCTTCATACACTCCTGGCACTGGTGGATTTAAGATAATGGCAATTCTACCTAAAAGTTTTCAATATGCATTGCTACTTCTGAATGTGATTTCATTGCAAATGGATTGCTTAACAGCAACTACTACTGCAGGCAAGCCTCTGAAACAGGAGATGGGATGAGCCTTTCTAAAGGCATGACTCTTCTCTGACATAAGACTAGATTTCCGGGATGACATGAGATTTTTCTAGCCATCTTTTTACACAAGCATCTCTTTTTCCCAGCTACCCCCAGCATTTTAAGGCTGAGACAAATAAAAACCCAGTTTCCCTTTCCCAATTGCCACTTTCATACACCTCTATCATGGCCTAATTCTTACTTCTTCCTTAAGAGTTACCAGAATGTAAAAAGCTCCAAGTAAAGCGGGGGCTAAAAGAAATATCTACTATAGCAGTGTTCCCAGAGGCAATTGGTAGCAGCAGGTATAATGTACCTGGTTCAAGATAAACTAAACAATCTGCTATTTAAAAAAAAAAAAGTCCATTCCTTTGCTACCTGCTGTGAGACCTCAAAGAATGATGTTTTGGCTGTTGTCTGTGGCATGCAGTTATGTCCTTTTGTAGGCACTGACATTTTTCTTCCAGCTGTTCCAGCTGGAAGATTTTTCTGCAGGTAGTTTGATGAGTAGTCATCACATTTATTCCTGACCTTTGAAAGAGGCAAGTGCAGCATTTCTATAGCTGTGTCTTTGCTGATTTGAACATTGTCAGTGAAGGCAGTGGGTGGTCATTTTCTTGGAACTTGCACCTGTTCCACTCACAGGCACGGTCTGTATTGGGTGCAAGAAGTACAAAACTGTTCTGGCAAAATAGCCTGGGAGTAACTTTTGCTAGGGAAAATGCAATTTTTCCAGCTGATTTTCATTTATGAAGAGTCAACTTCAACCCAACTAATTCCTTTTAAGATAAACATGTGGTTCTAAAGCCTCAATAGATGGGTTGTACCTGGGGATTAAAAGGATGTAGCACTCTGTGTGCCAACACAAAATGTTGTTTGTTGCACAGCTTCAGCATTGTACCTGTGTGTCTATTTCTTGCAAGCCATATGCGATGTGTGTGGCATAACTTGCCATCCCTGATATGTGGTCAGATGTTTACGAAAATTCAGTGAAATTCTGTTTCCTGATAAACATAAAAATAACTCGAGTGTCATGCAGAATTTTGCTTATGTTGTGGGTTCAAAAAAATTTGTAGTAAAACGTTGATGAGTCCTGCCTTTAAACCTTGTGTGGAGCTCTGATTTGGTATGGAATGCTGTCGACTTTTTTTCTTGAGAGACTAAGTTGAATTTTGTGTCTTATATGTAAGAAAAATTTGATAAAGGTTTCTTGATAATAGAATCTTATTTCCCTTACAAAATAAAATAACTTCCCTGTTTTAGATCCTTGTGTTATTACCCCAGCTTTTTTATTTAATAGTGAGAATTCAATACAGAAACATTATGTATATTTTAAAATGCATCTTTTCTTCTACTTTAATTTAATTTGGCTATGGACTCTTCTATTAGTTGTGTTTTTATCATCATTAGTTGTCTATTTTCAACAGAAGTGTTTGGGCCCTATAAAAAGGAAGTACTTCATCTGTATTACCGTCTTTACTGGTATATTGCCAATACAGACAAACAAAATATGAAAAAATGTGAGTAGAAGTGAATCTGTTAATGGCTTAAAGGGTTGCAGAGTGAATTAGAGGCCCTCTGGACTCATCATGTAGAAAAAAGACATCATGGGGATGATGTTGGTTTGGCTTGGAGGTTTTTTGCCTTTTATAAAGTATTGATAGTTTCCAAAGGACAGTTATGCCCATTGATGTAACTGCTTTTAACATATCCTTGCAGCCCATAAGGGGGAAAGAAAAGACAAAACTTTAATAGCCAGTTGATCTCAGAGTTGGTTTATCTCAAAACCTGGGCTCTGTTCCAATCTTTGTCATACTTTCATTCACCCTGAGCATGCCACTCCAGTCTGCCTTTGAGAGTCAAGTGTGGTTTTGGGTCCTTTTTAGTATTGCCATCTGCAGCCTTACTGAGTGGCACATATTTATATATTCTTTAAAGAGACAAAGGCTCTTCAGTTGTCATCACATGATCATTTAGATTTTATTTGATAGGAGTTAAAGCAAGAAGTATGTTTTTTATTATGGAGACAAGGTTTAAAATCAAATCCAAACATAAAATGAAAGCTTGAATCCTGCAGGAAGAAAGGTAAAGAGGGAGAGAAGCAAAGAAGTCAGAGAAGATTCAGAATGGAAATAGAATTTTGAAATTGCCACACCAAAGTGGAAAAAGGCAGCAGTTTGACCTTACTACTTAAAAGAAATTTAAGGGAAGTGGCAGTGTTTGAATAGTCTGGCTAGGGTTAAGTACATATCTAAAAGCCAATCTCGTTTTTGCTTCTCCTTTCTATCTTTCAAACTTCAGAGCTTTCACCTTGATTTATATATAGGATACATTCTGTACAGCTTTCTTTTAATTTAGGGCATTAATTTTGCAAGCAGTTGCATGTGAACAAATATGTTGACCTCATACAATAAATTATCAATTGCATTTAACAGATAGGTGCACATAAATATTTACAAAATTAGCAAAATACGGCATTTCTATAGCAGTGCCTCAAAGAAAAAGTTGATAAAGCAAGAAGACATTTTCTGTTTATAGTATATTTTTTTAGGTTTTTGGCTTGGTTGTGGGTTTTTTAGTTGTTTTGGATTTTTTATGGTTTTGGTTTGTTTTTCTTTTCTCTGCCTTTTGATTTTTTTCACATGCAGTGGGAGACCACTCTAGCCCAGTTCCCTTAAGCATTGAGCTAAGAGCAATGATGGAGTTTCACAGTTGTGTCCCCCTCTTTATGTGGCAAAAACAACAGAATTTTTCCTTCTTCTGCATTGTCCGGTGTGTTGCACCTGTGACTCTGAATATGGGAACTTCCATGTGATAATATGGGAATATTTAGAGTTTCTTCTAAACTATTGCAAAATTGAAAGTGGATTAACTCTTACTAGAATTAATCTGCACTGGGGCCTGAGCAAGAATAATCAACTTTTTCCATCTTGTTTTTTGCCACATAGAGGACAATGGAGAATCCAAGACCAAGAAAAAGGCAGGAGAAAGAGAAATAATAGATTAGGAAGAACTAATAGATTAGGAAGATTGGGGGGTTTACAGAATGAGAGAGTCCTTTCCACTTTGAAGAAAGAAATTTGAAGGGAGGGTAATCACATGTTTACAAATAAGAATTGAAGGACTTTGCTAACACATTGAGTAAAGGAGAATATTACATATTGATACCAATTACAGCAATCTTAAGATAAGATGGGAGCCCGTCATCCAGAAGACAGTACTTGAATAAAAATCCAGATGTTTTATATCATTATTGGAGAATAACTAACTTATTGTGTCCATTTCTTGTCATTAGTAATTTTTCACATCCCACTTTCCTGCTCTACTTCTTCCATGTGCACACTGATGTGAGGTATGTTATTAGAATTTCTCTCCATCTTTTCTTTGAGGACCGTGAAAAACTCACATTCATTAACTTTATCAATCCTGTTGGGTTATCTATCCACTGGCAGTGGTTTGTTGGGTTTTTTACCTGGAAAATGAAAATCAGAAATGAGAGAGAAGTTAATTATGCAACTTTATTCTTTGAACTGAGTGTCTCAACATGGTTATTTCAGATGAGACTCAAGAATGTGAACAGCAGATTGATTGTACCATAATCAATGTAACATGATAACTGGAAAATGTAAGAATCAAACCAATTGTGAACAAAACATTTCAAAGCATGCATGCTGAATTGTCCTCTCAAGTAAAATCAAAGAATGCTTTATCAAGGTTCTAGAATGAATGAGTTTGCAATTAGTATTGTGATTGTAGAATGGAAAATTAAAGATCAGTTTGTTTTCCATGAAGTTGTTGCTTGTGACTTTGAAGAGGCAAAGAGAAATTTTTTGCACAATGTGGCTTTTGTAGCACAGATTTGTTGCAGTTAGAATTGTAATTCTATTGTATTGTAAGTGGTTGTATCTCCTGCAGTGTGGGATTGAGCTGGGTTTCACTGCACCTGCATGTGTTTCGGAGTTGTAAGGACAGGAACTGCAAATGTTTTCAGATAAGCATTTAATTCGGGTACTATGTTATTTGGGTTGACTGATCATCAAACAATTCCACTTATTTTTTCCTTTTAAATGTAATTTTTATTTCTCTATTTAGAATGATGATTTTATTGGGTTGTTTTAAAGACAGAAAAAGTGTCTTTTTACCTGCTTTAAAGCAGTGACTCTCAGGGCAGAGAAAGGCAGTTGGCCCAAAGTTACACGGTAGCTCTTCTGGCCAGACAGAGCTTCACCAGTGCCTCCCTCCTCTCTCCTACCTTCTTCCCCACTGCCCCATCTCTCTTCCCCGCCCTTCTTCCTGTGTATCTTGAGTTTTTTGTTTTCTTCACTAACTCAAGCTTTCATATTATCTCAAATTCATGGGGGCTTTTCCACTTCAATTTGTGTATGTGCCAGCTTTATACTTTAGGATGGAGAAGTACAAAAGCCCCATCCTTTTCTGCTTCTGGGAACAGATGGTAGTTACTGAGGAGTTGATTGGAAGAATAAAAACCTTTAAGGAATTTTAGTTATTTGATTTCCTCCTGTGCAGAAGAAGTTTATTTACATCTGCATCAAGTTCCTGTCATAATCTTCGTTGATTAATCCTATTGAGACAGCCAGTACACCTCCTGGCTTTCCACACATTTACATTGCTTTATTTGAGTACAGCTAGATGTATGGATGCTAGAAACCATTGGCAGTGGTGCAGAAAGTTTTGTTTGCTCTTACTATGTGTTTTAAAAATAATACTGTGCTCAATTAGATGAAGACAACATCTGTAATATGTTTCTTGTGGCAGATGGTAGATGAGAGAATAAAATGTGTTTAATTTCTAAGGAGAGGAGAAATTAATCAACTGAGTGGAAATCATAAGCTTTTCTTTTCAGTATTTACTATGAAATTCAGATTATAATATATCCTGCCATTTTATGTCTACTTCTCCATATATTCAGGCCATACTGTAATGTAGTTTAATTGTAAAAATGGACTTTTTGTTGCTGTAACCATTTAGCTGCAGTTTAAGGGGACACACTGTAGTTAAATGTTTTCATTATGTGTGACCTAAAATACTAGATAAAGGCTACATTTCACTAGACTGTAAAGTTTCTGAAATATGTTCTTTCAAAGAAGAAAGAAATGAGGTAACTAAGACTGAATCTGTGTAATTTCTGGAGAGGAAATGAGTTCTAGTGCATTTGCAAATGCCGCACTGTGAAATGCGTGGGTGAACAGGAGACAGTTACCTTCAGTGCTACAAAACACAACATCACAGAACCTGATGTTTATAATTCCATTTCCTTCTTCACAGCCTTGGACGACTTTCGGACTCTTTTTCTCACACTAAAGAAAGCTAGACCTTTTGAAGTGACGTTAATAGTATTGCAGGTTTTCTTCTGTCAGAGCCACCCAAGAAAGCTGGAATACATGCTCTGTCCTAGTGTTCAGGAGTTCTCATTAGAGTCAGCTCTCACCTCCTCTACTTACAGAATTATGTTTGAACTTTTCTTCCTGGTATTTCAGGACATCCAAGCTGAGATTGATGCCCACAATGATATCTTTAAAAGCATTGATGGAAACAGACAGAAAATGGTGAAAGCCTTGGGAAACTCTGAGGAAGCTGCTCTGCTCCAGCACCGGCTTGATGACATGAACCAGCGCTGGAATGACCTGAAGGCAAAGTCAGCTAACATCAGGTGAGTAATGGAAACAGCAAGGTGTAATGGAGCACAGCTCCTGTCTTCTAAGAGGTTTGACAAGTATGACCAGAGCATTGAAATGAAATATCTATTCTCTTTCATAAAGGACCCCTGAGTGCAAATATAAAAAATTGATGAACTTGTTCACTAGGTAGGCTTAACTATTTGTTTTCTCTCCAGAGCTTCACAGTTATAGCTTGCCGACCTCGTACCAAAATGTCCAGAAAGTGAATCGAGTCTCTCCTTATTGGAAATCAATGTCAGTGTCAGTGAAATAATTCTGCAAATCTGCCATTACTTTGAGGAGAAATCAGGAGTTTGCTGATTTTTTTTTTTTACAAAATTTTGGTTTTGAAATTACTGAGGTAATAGAACTTGCATCTTAAGTATCATGATCTGTTTAATTGGTTTTGAATTATTAATCACTGCAATTCAGTTGAAAATCTTTTTAAAGTACTTATTGATCAAGGCATGGATTTTACAGTTTTTTGACCCTATCTGTGCCAAGCTCAATTGTGGTAATTGTTAAATCTTTGTGATGCCATTTTTGAAATAGATACTGCCATATTCATCAATGAATTAAATTCTACGTGAAAATGAATTGCATAGAAAATAATTTCTAGAGCTTTTAATTGCAACCACTTGCTTGTTGGTTTGAGAAAACTGTTCTTTTAAAAGAACAATGTTAAACATTCATATGAATATTCCAAAGGCCGGGAAAATGAGCTGACCTTGAAATTCAGGCACAAGAGTTTGAAGGAGTGAAGTAGAAAGGAAAATGTCATACTTACTTTTCATATCCACTTTCCATCACCAGCCTGCTAAACAGTTAAATGAAATGGGTAAATCATCTCCTTGAAAGCCCACAAGCAGAACTTGAACCCAAAGAACCAAGCAGTTTGGTGTGGGGGCTTGCAGAGACTGGCTCCACCACATACTCAGTTCTGTGCAAGAGCTGTTGGACTTGAGTTGTTGTGAGCTCTATTCACAGGTCTATGTGAGAGAAAGACAAAAGCATGCTCTTAAAAGAATAGCTTATCAGTTGTGGATCCATTGGGTTACTTGGCCATTCCTAGTGATGGTCATAATTTGGGAGAAATAGATGGCCATGAAAATGGGCCTTCAAGCTACTTATCCTGTACAACTATTAGTTCCAAGGCTGTAGTACAGAAAGCCTGATTGTGCAGTCAGTGCTCAGAAATTGGGAATACAGTTTCTTAATACAGACCCATCTTTTCTGTCCTTCATAGATAGAAATGTCATGTGTATCCCACTGGGCAGCATTAATATTTCTCTGCTGGTACCTGCAGTGCTGCTGAGCCACATGTCACTGGAGATCAAAGTGGAAAACAGGCAAGAAAGAGAATACTGGTGCAAATCTTAAGACAAGTAAATTACCCTTCAGTCACTACTGAAAAGACTGTAGTATTTCTGAGTTCATGTATTTTGCTCTGTTCTTTGTTCTAGCTTGTGCAAGAGTCCTGAAAGCCTTTAACAAAGCACTAAACTGATATGAAGTTTGTTTGCCTTTAATTTTTGCTTTCTTGGTGTGTCTTTTTACAAGGATGAAATGGAAAGCATGGGTGGATGATTTTAGTGAGAACAACATATAACTCTTAGATGCTAGGACTGTAGAATGAAAAAGCTGATTGTTTTGTTATGGGTTTTAGCTTGAGATAGTGCTTCTAAATTAAAGGTTTGATAATCTTTTTAGAATATTTTCAGGTATTTGTACATTCTGATTATACTGATTTTTAATTGCTGAAAGTACTGCTCACCCAAACAGACATTGTATGAATTTTTCTCATCACTTCAGTCGTCAAAGCTGGTATTGCTAGTCACTGTGTTGCATTTACTTCCAGTTCCGAACTGCAAAAGCAGCACTGTTCTGTCCATTTTTAAGTGCATGGAAGCTGCTTAAACCTGTATTTGTAATGTCTATGATGCTTCACCTCTCTCCTTGAAATTGTAGACTTACGCTTTCTTTTTCATGATCAATACTCCCAGGAAGGAATAAAAAAGCTGCAGACTTGTGGAGGTCTGCTTTGTAAAGCCAAATGTTTAGAGGCGATTCTTTTCTCCTGGGGCAGGAGGTGTGAGTATGTTAGTGTTTGGGGGAGGGTAGAGGTAGATGTATGGGAGAAACGGAAAAAGAGTTTCTCTCTGTTTATCTATATTTAGACCACCCACCAATCTTTTTTTATTCCATGTGTTCCCTTGTCACTCAGCAGGAGAAGTGCTACCACCATAGCATAGAATCAAAAGCTAAGGAGGTCTCCAGCTGTGAAGAGGGCCTCTCAGGGTCCGCAGAAGGGAGTTGTGTCAGAATTGCTGTTTTCTTGATGATTTTATTAAGCATGGGGAGGGGGAGGGAAGGTTCCTCAGTGTGGTCAGTTGGATGGGAGCATCTGTGTTCTTCAGGTTCCCTTAGGGGTGCTTTGCATACCAAGTGGTTGCTGCTGGTGAATATTTGTGCTCCAACTCATGCACAAAAGCAGTCATCTATATCTAACCTCTATTTTGATCAGAGCAGATTCTTAAGCCACTGCTTGACCTGGTGAATCCCCAAGTTTGCCTGTTTGTCACATGAGCACAAATACCTGAAGCTTTGTTTGCAGGTTGTTTATCAGTAAACCAATTCCAAAACAAAGGCCAGAAATCATGACTCAGAGAACAGAAAAGCCCAAGAAACATTTCAGAACTTCTGCATAGTTTATCTTCTGTCTCTGATAATGTCTGTATGACAAATATAAATGTGATACTAGAACTTTACAGTGCAATGCAATTTAAAGCATATCTTGACTCTCTTGCTCCTGTGCAGCATTTGCTTTGAATGGTTGTCCCGGTTTTAGAGACAGTTAT
>VWYI01024987.1:4516-15941 GCA_013399455.1 Anthoscopus minutus
TTCCAGCAATAAATTCTTTTTCCTTTCTCCGGCATAACACCTCCATTCATGTGGAGAAGGTGAAAAAGAAAAATGCTGCTGGCCTAAAAGTTGACAGTGTGCAGCCTGAAACATTCTGAGAGCTTTGTGTGCTATCAGCTAAGTATCAAAATCAAAATTGTTTGATTATATGTATAATAATTATATGTAGCATAATAAACTATATAATATAATAATATTATATAGTAACTGATTATTACATAATATGGACAGAAATATGAGCTTTGACTTAACAATTGCAAATTATGTTATTAAAACATTTCACTCATAAGAAAGCAGAAATATGCTTTACAGCCTATTTCTCCATATAAGTTACGCAATAACCCTTGAACTACAGATTTTAGATTCTTGCAGGAAACCTACTTTGAAAGCCAGTTGCAGGTCAAAAATGGTAAATATGCAAAAAGCAATTTTATTAATGAATATATTTGATTAAATAATCTGTATGATCAGAAGAAAGATTTATTAGATAGGTAGAATACATTATTTGCTCAAAACTTACATTTATGAACATTTTTATGATCTTGGTATGATAAATTGCTACAATGTTTCTAAATTTGGCTAATGTCTCATCAAAGGAAATAAATAAAAACAAAATACTGAAGAGTTCTAAACTGTCTCAGCACAGTTGTTAGGACCATGTTACTCTAGAGATGGTTAGTTCAAGAACTCATTCATCGCTCAAGCTGTCCAAGAATAAACTCAGCATGAGTGCTTGTAGTAGAGAGTAACTATCCAAAACACACTAGATGTCATCTCTGAACCCTGACAGTAAGCTTCCTGAAACAATAAATAGATATGATTTGGCAATTAATGAAAAAATATTAATGGGAACATCATCACTGAATAATAACAGGAGGATTTCTACTTTTCTGGATCATGTTGCCATTTGCAAACTGAAGTATGCATACTGAAATTCAACCAGATGATCAACAAATACAGAAACTCTAGTCTTTATTTTAGCTTCCTTTCCTTGTATTTGGACAGTCTTGATCCTAAATAACCATGATTTCAATGAAATTTGCTTGGTTTTGAACAGTATGATTTTTTTTCTTTTCCAGATATTTTTAACTGGTCTGGTTTGTTGTTGTTTCTTTATTTATTTTTGTTTGTTTTTAATAAGGGAGGAAATGCATGTCACTAATTTTACCTGTGTAGTGAGGTTAAAAGCTAACTCTTAGTTTCATGGTATCCTATCAATATGTGTTATTTTGTTGAAAATAAGAAATTTTGTCACTGAAGGTGGCAGAAAAACTTCATCAGTAGCATTTAAAGAAAGGAATTATCCACAATCAAAGCATCCACCAAAACCTGTCAGTCTGTTACAAGCATACTTGTAGGTAAGGAGCAAAGTCACATAAACATAACTTTTATTAATTTTTTGCAGTATTTTTGTATGTATTTATATTCAAGGCTCTATGTTAATATAACCATTATGGAGCATAAGACCTAATTTATCTTTTAAGAATAATCCATGGGAAGTTCATAGGTCTTCTAGCCTTTTGTTTCAGATCTTACCAGATTTTAACAGATGAGAAAACGCATTATGCTGCTAAGCCATTGTAGAGGGCTAGATCTAAGCATGTTTTTTCTCAGCCATTCAGAGTTATTGCTACAGGAAAGGTGTGATTTGAGGAGAGGGTCCTGCAGTGGTGGGGAAAAGCTGTTCCTAGCCAATTCCTGCTTCTCTTTAGACTCCCTGGAGAAGGGCCAGCTGTCCATGCATGAACAAAACAACACAAAAAATTTTGTTTACACAACAGGCATGCACCAGGTTTACTACAAAAGGAAGCAGACAGGGAACCCACAACCTCAGCTCCAGATAATCCACCTGTCAGGACCGAGGCAAGACATAAGGGCTGGTGATGCCTGTTTTCTTCTTTTCATTGCCTAGGCAAAGCACAGCTCTTGTATTCTACCCCATACTCCTTGCTGAGGCTTCTTGTGGGACGGAGGAGCTTGTGAACATGTGTTGTGGCTTGTTAGCCAGCGCCTCTTGAGCAGTTTTTTGTGGGAGTTGAAGACTTACTGAAGTGTATTGTATAGGATGTAGAGCTTGCTGGCCTTCACTTGTCACTGTGGTGCACAACAAAGAAGAGTTCTGGACATATGGAGAGGTTCTTCCTTGAGGCAGAGAAAAGCCTTTATTTGTGTTTTACAACTCTTTTTATAAAGTGTTCTGATACAGGTTAACAGGATTGGCCAAAGGAACCACCCCTCTGGTCCCATTGGTGGAACAAGAGAAAAAAACACATTCAGAACATCTGTTCTCTCTTATCCTGAGAACCAGAGTCTATTTACAAAAAATAGTCCTTGAAAGAGAGTTTTCCCATCAGATTTTCCATTGGGAACACCTCAGCTACTGACAGGCTGAGAATTTCTCTCAGGCCCAGAAAATCATGCCTGCATTCACTCTTGTGGAAATCTACTGAGAATTTACAGGCTTGTTAACCAATTCGTTTTCAGTCTAACAGTGGGATGGTTGCTGCAGTTATGGCAAATATGCGATAAAACATAAGGGTTCCCAGACACGTCATCCAGTGTCTTTGTTCAGCCTGAGAAGAATTTAAAAGGAGCATCATTCCCTCAAAGTGGTGTGACAGCCACGCATGTTTAAAACTAGCTTTAATGGTTAGTTTGTAACTTGTGTCCTTGCAATTCCCTCATCTTCTTCATGCTTTTTATAAAAACACTTTTATAGAGAATGAACACAACTAGTACAAAATTTTAGACAAGGAAAAGAAATTCTCAAAGAATTCTTAAAATTCCAAATTAGTTAGTAGAAATGACAATTAAGAAGTATGAAAGCTTTAGTGCTGACTTACTGCCATATATAAATACCACAATAAAAAGTTGCAATTATGTTGTACTACTGAATGAAATTAAACAAAACAAATTAAAAAAACCGTTCAATATATGTATGCACCACTGACACTTGTGTCTGCTTTAGTTCAAAAGAGATCATGATCCTCATTCACAAAAGTTGAAAAAGGCACAGTCAAAATGGAAAAACACCATAATCAAGATAAGTATGGTACAATTAAATTACAAAATAAAGTTAAGCAATTGGAATAGCAACCATAGAACTAAATAATGTCACTTTTAGTCTGAAAGCATCTTCCTTTTTATTTTGTAGTTAATGAAAATTGTTGAAAATAAGAATAAATGGAATTATTTTTTGTTATTAACTTGTGCTACCACAGGTTCATACATAAATATAAATCGCAAACAAGAAAGTAATTTCACACTTGCTAGCATTATTTTATAAATGTCATCCCAAAAATAAATTCAGGTAAAGGCAATTTTCAGCTTTATATTCCATATTTCCAAGACTTTTTTTTCCATGTGACTAAACATAGCAGAAAATATTATTGTAAGTCTGGCTAAGGATTTTTTTATTTGTGAGAGAAGAAAACAGGGATAAGTCATTGGAGCTTGACTTGTAAAAAATCTATTTCCAGCTATTCCATTGACTTAGTATAGGCTAAATTTACATTGAGAATCAGGCTTGTAAATCTAATGGCTATTAATCTCCACTATATATATGAGTGAATTTTGTCTCTTCTAAGGTCAGTTGAAAGATCTAATAATATTTTAGAACATATGTTAGGTCACCAACCACTTAAGTTTTGGTCTTTTGTATTGTATTCATTATTTTGGGATGGATAGTTTAACTGAAAAATAGTGACATAATGAATAATGAATAATGAACGATAGCTTGGACAGTGGAAAAATGCCACATTTTGTAAAAGGGATTATAATGCTAAATATAGGATGTTTATTTGCATGACACAATAGATGCAGGAAATCTGTGGATGATCTGAAAGTGACTTGAGACTTACGCAAAGTGGTAAAACTTTTCTTAAAAAAGTCATACTGTGTAAAACATAAAGGAGTAAATAAACTGATTTTTATATTTGTATAAGTTTCAGCTCTTGGAAACTTGTGCTTGAGATGAATAGATTGATATGTGAGTTTGGAAAGTAATTACATTTATGCATGACCCATTCCCTGAGAGCTTTAAGATTAGGTGCACAGTATAAATGTTACTTTGATTGTCATAGAATCATGGAATGGCCTAGGTTGGAAGAGACCTTAAAATTCATCAGGTTCTGACCCGCTGCCATGGACAGGGCGCCTTTCACTCAATGAGATTGTTCAGAGCTCCGTCCCACCTGGCCTTGAACACATCCAGGAATGGCATCCACAACTTCTCTGGGCAACTTGTTTTAGTGCTTCATCCCTCTTACAACAGAGAGTATATTTTCTAAAATTTAACTTAATCGTCCTCTCAGTTTAAATCCATTCATCCTTACCCTGTCGCTACATGCTCTTGCAAAAAGTCCCTCTGCATCTCTTCTATGGGATTCCTTCAGATACTGAAAGGCCATAATTAGGTCACTCCAAAGTCTTCTCCAGGCTGAACATATCCAATTATTTCAGCCTTTCTTCATAGGAAACAAGTTCCACCCCTCTAATCAATTTTGTGGCCCACCTCTGGAACTGGTATTATGTTTGGAGTATTAATTTGGTTTTATGTGTGCTTGGTAGATAAGGCAAAGGCTGATAGGCTTTAATTGCTCCATAGAAGAATCATATTAAATACGAAAGAAGCTCTGTTCAAAGACTGTTGGTGTGTTCCTCATCTATGTCTTTAAGTGTAACATGAACCATCGGGATCTAAATTAATCGGTCCTCTCCCAGTGCAAGGTGAATGCTCAAGATCTAGCATACTTTCCATTTTAAGACAAAAGGGGAAAAAAATGTTGCTGGAACTGTTTAAAATTTTCAAGTGATAGCTTAGTTTCAGCAAGAAACAAACCAAAATAAAAAGCAGAAATCCTAAGGAAAAAAGTGTTTCTAGAGTTTTCTTAAGGAAACTAAAATTTTCAGGGAAGACTTGACTGGACCAAACAAATTGTTCCCTTTTTTATTTCATGGTGTAACTGGTGTTATGCTAATTCAGAAGACAGCTTGGTTTTCTTTACACTGTTTTAAGAAAAGCAAAATAACCAGTACTGTTTGCAGGGCTCTAGTCCTCTCTGCCTTTGTGAAATCATTGGTGTATGGACATTGAAGCATGACAAATCCTTGCATTCTACCACCTTTTGTTACTCATATGAGGGGCTGGCTCCCTGTATTTTACTTAAGATACAGCTTAGTCATCATCAAAATCACATTGAATTTAAAGAATAGACTGTTTCTGATTCCTACATTGCTTTGGATGACTTTTTGTAAAATACTACATTTCCTGCAGAAAGCTGCAAGTATAATAATTTCATATACTGTATTATGCTATGATTGTTGACTGTGCTGTATAAATGAGTAGGGCATACTGATGAAGAACTAGAGATAATTTAAAGCCACTCTAGTCAACAGCAAACAATTTCTACATACTGTCTCCAGCTATGTGGATTGCATTGTATTTGGGAAAATGTCCACTGCTGCTAGAAATTTAGACACATTTTGAAAATACCTAATCAAAGATTTTGAATACAGAATTGCAGTCTTTTCAGATCCCTGCTACATCAGTAGTGATATAACTCAAATTTATAAAACTGAAACAACTTTTGAATATGTACTTCAGTCCCTATGGACAAACTTAGGCTACAAATTGCCATAATTCTGAAGCAACTCAAAGCTGAAACAGCAGGTGAATAAATTTTAGGCTGAGGTACACAAATGCTATGCAAGTCCCACATTAAAAGACCATATTTACACTATACAGGGGAGTATGTTGTAGAAATATCACCTCCACATATGTAGCAGTGTATCTGTATGATTTTTTGAATATGTCTATTTTAATTAAGCATTTTGAGAAAAAGATTGATCATTCCAGGCATAGTGTCATCTTCCAATGACTGTCCTGCTTTTGGGAGCTGAGTTTCCTTATGGCATATCACAGTGTGATGCAAATACTCAGACTGATGTTAGCTAGGTGTTGTCTCGTGTAATTATCATTCAGTTCTACATTATATAAATTGTGTAATCTATGCAGTTTGACTTCAAAAGGATCAAATCTGGAATAAAAAAGAATCAAATCTGAAAAAAAGGTTATAAGAAATATAACCTTATATATTCAAAACATTTCTGACATGTCTATTTTTTTTAATCTAGGAAACAATATTTTATTTTTTACAGTATCATAGTTCTTAAAAATAAGGTAAATTAGAATGGAATATTGAAAATTGCTTACAAGAACATGAAGAGGAGAAAGTATGTAAATTGTTCACAAGTCTTAAGACTTCATTTGAATTACCACTTATCAATGAACTAAAAGAGACCATTTTGTTTTGTACTGGAAGATGGTTTTGTCCATGCTTTCCATTACACTTTTACATAAATCCATTTAATGTGCTTAACCAATACATTCTCATTTATGGAGAAATTTGTGAAAAACAACTCTAATGAGAATATTCAGAATTTGCACAGACATTTACGTATAAACCTTAAGCAGATTTGCAGATTGAATAGCTTATCATATTCCATTGCTATATGGGAATAAGAATATTGTCTAAAAATGAAATAAAAATATTTTTGTAATATTAAGTTTTCCAACATTTTATAAATCTAGTCTTTACCACAAACATTTTTTCCTGTCTCCTTTAGATACACACAGACTATGATAGCTTTCCTCTTATTGTGGACACTTTCCTATATGAATGACTGGAGATGCATGGGAAGAACATCATTTATTGCAAAACCATTTTTATCATTTTCTTGGAAATTAGACAAACAAAAAGTACTTCTAAGGTGCCTAAATGGATCAATCATCAAACTGTATTTTAAGAGCTGAGTTGGGAAAATTTTTCGTCTCCTCAGATGCAAGAATATACATAAAAAAGAAGCTTTTGTGTTAGAGAAAATATGAGGTCAAAAATTATATTTAAATCTCATGAGAAAGAGAAATGCAGCTGCATTGTTTTCATTTTGATAGACACAGCCAGGTTCAAATCCACAAATTAAGACAAATATAATATTTATTTCATGAGTTTCTTTGGACTTATTCCACAAAACAAAAGATAGCAAAACTATTTCTTTCTTGTTCTCTGATTGTTTTGTTTTCATACAGAAAAGTGAAACAGGAAAATTGCATTACAGGTGTCACATTCATATGAAGAAATTTTTCCAGGTTCATAAGAACACATAAATATGGTAGAATTATTTGAATATACATTAAAATAAGTAAAGGCTTGAAACTTCATGTTTCTCAGTTTTCAGACAAATCATTAGAACAATTCTTAGGAGTCTAGCAAGGAATTTAACTGCAAAACTATTCTGTTGCAGCGGCTTATCTAAGTTCTGTTGAAATAATTGCTGATTTGCTGTATGCTGGAACCATTCAGACAAATACTCAGAACATATCTTTCTGTCAAATTTTCAGTTTTGTGTATCTCAGGTGGTTTTAGGTATAAGCTGGTTTTCTATAACAAACTAAAGATGTTGGATAGCTTTTTATGGATGACAATTATGGAATAAGACACATAAATTCCACTTGAATTGTGTTTTCCATCATTAAGCTGTATTCAAAATCATATTAATTCTATATCTAGCTCTTGGAACCTAGTTCAACAAACTATTGAAACATATTTAAGTGAAGAGCACACTGTGTGAGAGACAGCAGAAAATTATGACTGGCTCAAAACAACTGAAATGTGTGTGTGGAGTGGGGGAGACAAGGCAAGTTCTGAGAAACTGGAAGGTGCACTGCTTCACTTCCCACCCCCCTGGAAACTCTAGTCTGCATTGACTGAATTTCAAAATAATCTTTCTGCTTTTATGCCATAGTTCATTCAAGAAATTCCACTGAAATTAAGAATTTTAAACTGCTTTGAACATAATTCTTCTGGCACATAGACTGAGAAGTTTTGAAATTGGAAATCAAAGTACAGAACTCAGATCTTTAATAATTCTGACATGGGATATTGAGGACAAAGTTTCCAAATCTGCACATCTGAGAATCTAGCCTGCCTAGAATTTTACTTTAAATGCTTCCAAATTCCCTCTTTGTAAGTGTTGATATTTTGAGATCTCTAAATATATCTGTCATCATCAGAAAATGGCCTTGAAAAAAGTAAGGAAAAAAAATTTGGAAAATCATCCAACAAGAAATGATAATACTAAAAACCATTTATCTTTCAACAAGTAATATTATATCCAATTTTTCAATCTGAAATTCCTATAAATTTGAATAGTTCTGTCATAGAAGAATGTGGCAAACTAAGAGACACTCATTTATCCTTTTCTTGCTCTATGTTTATGATCTTATCAACAAGTAAAAAAAAAGAAAAATATAGAAAACCATGAAAAAGCGACTCAGTATTACTTTTTTTCCTTGTCTAGTAAATGAAAAAATTTAACAATAAAAAGTTTTCGTTTGTCTGATACTTCCACTTCCCTGGAGTGCCTACCAATCCTCTGGGGGAAAAACCTTTCCCTTATATCCAATTTAAATATCCCTTGACACAACTTCAGGCCACTCCCTTGGGTCCTGTCACTGTCACCACAGAGCATAGATCGGTACCTGCCCCTCCATGAGCAATTCGCAGACTGCAATGAGGCCTCCCCTCAGTCTCCTCGTTTGCCGAACAAACCAAGTGACCTCAGCCACTCTTCATCACCCATCAACCTTCAAGGCCCTTCACAATATTCATAGCCCTCCTTTAGATGCTCTATAGGAGATTTACACCTTTCTTATACTGCACTGCCCAAAACTGCACACAATGTTCAAGGTGAGGCTGCCCCAGCCCAGAGCACAGCAGATCAATCCCCTCCCTTGCCTGGCTGGCCATGCTGTGCCTGATGCCCCCAGGACACACTCGGCCCTCCTGGCTCCAGGGCACTGCTGGCTCCTGTTCAACTTTCCACTGACCAGGACCCCCAGGTCTNTTATTGGACATTTTGTTCAGAAGTATCCTATGAGAAACAGTATCAAAACCTGTACTGAATTCCAGAAAGATTACATCAATTGGCTTCCCATGATCCTACAGGTGAGTTACCTTGTCTTTAAAGGAAATCATATTTGACAAGCACGATTTTGCTCTCATGAAGCTGTGGTGGTGCTCTCATGAAGCTGTAACCAATGCCTGTATTGTCTTTCAGGAATTTCTCCATATGGAGATCTTCTCCATAACTTTTACCAGGCACTGAAGTGACATTAAAGGCCGGTCATTTCTAGGTTCCTCCTTCTTGCCTTTGTTGAAAACTGTGACAGCACTTGATGGGTTCCAGTCAACTGGGGCTTCTATGGGCCCCCAAGACTGCTGAAAATTCAAGACTTTTTGCAATGACATTAGTTGGCTCTTTGAGGATTCTTGGGTGAATCCCATCAAGTCCCATGAATACGTAGGGATCCTGCTGGAGAAGCAGGTCACACACAGTTTCAGGCTCAGCTGAGGGATAATCATTCTCACAATCGTGGTCCTCCAGCTCTGGCCACTAAGACTCCCAGGGTCCATCATCTGTATTGAAGACAGAGGCAAAGAATGCATTAAACACCTCTGCCTTGTCCATGTAATCATCTTTAGCAAGGGTTGAATTTTTTAGATATTTGTATTCCAAATTTGTATACAAAGAGTTTACTCATTCTAAATGTCCTTTTTTATGACTTTTTTTTTATGCATCCAAGTGAGGAATTGGCCTCTATAAATAATTTTTATTTCATTCTTCCACGAACAATTACTAAAAACCTTTCAGATTTTAGTATGGGAAGTGTGGGCAACAAAGATTAAGAAAAGAATATGTGCAGAAAAAGGAAACAGAAGAAAAAGGAGGAATATCTGTGCTTGGCTTTATTCTGCAAGGTTTATAAAAAAATTATTTCACAGATTACAGTCAGAAACAGTGATTATTGAACAAAGTCTTCCCTAAAGCACTCTGATTTTCCTTGACAATGACTCTTCTATCCCGAGCTGAGCACTTTCATATTTGGAATATACCCTGACAATAGGCATACTGATATTCAGCTGATGAGAACCATAAAAAATCCTAATACTAATATACTTTTCCATGGGGATTATTCAAGGGTATTTAAAAAAAAGAAAAAAAAAGAAAAAGAAAGAAAAGTAATATTCAAAATTATTTTGTCTATATCTAAAAGTTGTACTTTTACATTAATACAGGAATGGAATGGTTGTACTTCAGAGACTGACTGCCCAGAGAACTATAAGGCAAACAAAATCTAGAAATTTCTCTTTGCATTTTTAACCTATGTTTTCATTATTGCTGTAGGACTACAGGGTGCAGAGAAGCTCCATGGACTGTACATGATGCTGTAGATTTGAATCTTTTGGTTGGAAGGAATTGTTTTTACTTTTCAAAGTTCAAAATTTTTTATAAATTTTGAAATTTAGAAATTGGGATTTTAATTTTTTTATTCCATTAGCTTTTATTATCTAATTTTCCAGCTGCGAGTTATAAAGTGTTTTACAGGTAGAAAACTTCAGCAGGTTCCTATAGCTTTCTACCTCTCTGGTTTTGGCTAGTTTTGGGGTTTTTCTTCCCCTAGGACAAAATGATACAGAGTTAAGATGTATAAAAATAACTGGTATGAATCTGTGGCGCAGAATGTGGTCTGAAATCTACCCTGGAAACTGGCTGACTGATACTGACCCTTTTTTTGCCTACAGTTATGAACCTTCCTCTAAACCAGCAACCATTTTCCTAAGAGACCTTAAGATCTTCATTTTGAAGTAAGTATAAGATTTCGCATGTTTTGAATGATTTTCACATTTCTCAGTGAGATCACTACATTATCAGCTGCCCTGGGCATTTCCACTGGCTCATATTTCAGCAAGGTCATAGGGGCCAAGGGCAAAAAAAGAGACTGAAAATATATGCAGGATGTGTAGAGACGTGACATCAGAACTTTCCAAACAGATGTCAAGATGAAGCTGCTGGCATTTTTGCCCTCTGTAATTCTGTAGGTGAATACCCTTCAGGCTGTTGAAAACAGCTTTCCACATGACTACTGTTCTCAGCAGCCTAGCACCTAAGAAACCCCTATACAGTATTGCTTTTGACTCACAATATTCACTTGAAGTTAACCTCTGCCCCATAGTGTTACTGTTTCTGTCAATGTCAAAAGAGGATAACAAATAGTAAAAATGTACTTAAGAATATCTAAGCCTGCATCAGAGACAAAGGAATATGATAAAGCTCTTCCCTGCAAGTTGTGATGTGGCAGATTATCAGCTGATATTGGAGAAGGAAGATTTCTTTGAAACAAAGGCAGTAGTGGGAGGAGAAATATTACACCAAATTATTTAATGTAAATGCTCCAAAAATTTTCTTGCATCACTGTTTTAAGGATATCTATTGTTTATTACTTGTTTCTGTCAGCTGTCATTGTAAGCTCCATGATTTTCTCTTTACACAAGTTAAAAAA
>VWYI01024987.1:15984-40331 GCA_013399455.1 Anthoscopus minutus
AAAAAAAGTAATTGTGTAAGTTTATGGCTTCTTTACTTGAGAAAAAATTATTATAATTATTTTTATCTCCAAGGACTTTTCTAGGCAAATAATTTGTGAAAAAGTCAGTAAATGGTAGACTAAGATATTTATAGCTTTTCTATGCAGCTTATAAATTCAATAGGAAATTTGTAAAATTTCTGATTATTAAGAAAAATAGAAAATATATACAAAGAATTTTAATCTTAATCCAGTCTTAAATAAGAAAATACTTCAATGTTAAGGAAAAGTTAATTTAATATATTTATGCAATTTACTCTCTCTCTTTATACATACACATCCGTAAACGTAAACACATAAACACATTAAAGCTCCATGTAGGAGTCCAAAATCCAAATATTTTAGCAATTTAGTGAATAAAAGTTCATGTAAGTGGAAAAGAATGTTATTGAAACACAGAAGTATTTATATGCAGTGTCATTTATAGCTATCTTAAGAGATAATTTGATATAACCGGGTTGAATGTGAAAGCAGTGCAAAGTCTAGAGCATATTTGTATACAAGTGTTAGGAAATTTTAGCACCTTTTTTGTCTTAACTCTTGGATGCTATTATTCTGTTTCTGTTTCTTCTGTAGTATTTGATATAAACATTGTTTCACATCAGCATGTGTTGTGGTTTCAGCCCAGCTGGAAATTAAGCACCATGCAGCAGCTTGCTTAATGCTCCCTCTCTCCTCCCCACCCTGGTGGAATGGGGAAGAGAATCAAAGTTAAACTTGTATGTTGGGATAAAAACAGTTTAGTAATTGAAAATAAAAACAGTTTAGTAATTGAAAATAAATACAGTAATAAATTATTATAAGGACAGTTAAAAGGGAAAACCAAGTGGTTCACAATTCAATTGCTAACTGCCTGCTGACCAATGCCAGACCCCTCTTGTCAAACCCGTATCAGCTGCCATTTCGGGTCATTTCCTCCAGTTTATATTCTGGGCTTAGCATTTTATGGCCTGGGATATCCCCTTGGTTAGTTCAGGTCACCTGTCCCAGCTCTTCTCCCTGCCTTCTTTTGTGCACATCCTCACTGGCAGAACATGAGACAAGATAAAAGTCCTTAACTTGGGATAAACATATCTTAACAAAAAACCAAAACATCAGTGTATTATCAACACCATTCTCATTCCCAATCCAAATCACAGCCCTGTAAGAGCTAAGAAATTAACTCTACCCTAGCTGAAACCAGGACAATGCCGCACTTATTTTCTTCATATCACTAATATTTTTGTCTTATTTTTTGCTAGGAGAGTCAATGAGACATTGGTATTTGATACACTTGCACAACCTAGAATAGGGGGAGAAAGGAAATTGGTAATTTATATACTGAAAACCCAATATTCCAATGAAAAAAATGTAACTCTCTCAATATAAAGAGTCACTTTACTCTTAAATGTTAATCTGAAACTCTGAGATTCACTAGGTTCTCTAGGTTGTTGGAGACAAACATTCTCAAGCCATAACATAATGCTCAGATGAGGAATCAGTATTCTATGTGCAACTTATAACTGTAGAATATGTAAGCTATTTTAAAAATAGTTAAAGGATGTTATTCCAAATGAGCAATTTATAACAAAAACCTGAATATTCCTGAGGAAAATGAGTTCTCTGGATGGTCCAGGAACTGCTCAGCCAGATATCTTCACTTACAAGATAATAGATATGTTTGAGACAATGGAGCAAGTTGGTACTGGCTAACTCACTGAATTCTCAACAACACTCACAACTTAATAGGTGAAGGGCTGTTCTAAGTGGAAATTTCAGGCGGTTCTGAAAACTTTCTCCAGGCTTCTCCTTCTCTGGAAGGACAAAGTTGTATTCTTAATATGTTAGCTAATGTCTTTTGTGGAGGATCTGGTTCATCTTTCCAGAGATTCCCCTAAATGGCTCATGCTAAAAAATTCATCAAATTGTGCATAGATAAAAGATTTATAATGAAGCAATAAAAACTTCCTGCAAATGCAGAAATGGCCACATAGGACCATCTTTGTACATACTTAAGTTAGGAGATGCCTTACAAGTGGATTAAGAAAGTCTGTGGCAGTGAATCATACCTGAGCTGAGTTGGTCACTTAAGAGAGTGGGCCAGCTGAATCACGAGACTTCAGCAGAAGAGTCAGATCCTATCGTGCTGAAGTCTCTGTTGTGTATTCTTGCAACAGAAATCTCGTTTCCATCTAGACAGTCACTAAGGGTCTTTTTTTAGATATTCCCGATGTGAGAGTTCCATATTCAAGGACCAAAGAAATCCACCATGCTTGCTCGCTTGCTTTCAAACAGTCCACAGTGTTTTCAACATGGACAGAAACAACCTGCCAACTCCATTTGAATGTCAGTTTAGTTATAGGTGAGTTGCATTATATTTTGCAGAATATTTTCGTAATTACTCTAATGTTTACAAATAAATCTGCAGCTCCCATACTGTTGAGACACATAGTTTTCTTGTTCTCTGCTTTTTATCTATATGGAATTATCATCCAGATGCTAAACCTTGTTCTTAGATGTTTCTACAATGCTTAATGTAACATAGTTTTAGTTTATATTTCTTAAATGCTGAAATAAGCATACAAATCAATGTTGGTTTATGGTGAGATTCAGTAAAGCAGAACAAAGGACATCAAAGAGCTTGAAATGAACTGTCATGCAACAGTTGCCTGTTTACCCATTTTCAAATACAATTTGAACATTCTTTGCAATGACATTTGTTAAAAAAATGTGGAAAACGGTAATTTCTCATAAAATTGTCTGACTTCAAGAAAATAAAATCCAAATGAAATTAAATTAAAAATAAATCATCAAGGATGGGCATAATATTATCAGTCCCTAGACACTGGAAAAAGAGTGAAATATTTCACCTATATTTTTTTTAATACACAAAAACTGCTTTAACATATATACTTATCAAAGGAAAAGATCTTGCAGACATTAGTGGGAGTTATATCAAGTTATTTTCATCAAATACAGAACAGCTCATGATATATACCAATATTCACCTAGTTCCATTTGTCTTAAAAAATAAATTTCCTTGCAAAAAGACCGACAGAATTAATTTTCAAAGCCAAATAGAAACCTAATTTAACATATCTGTCAAGAAAACTTTTGAATGAGAAGGTGAGGAAAATCTGAGGTTGCTTTTGGAAATGAAGAGTAACGTCTGCCATTTTAGTCACAGTAATCAAAACTTGTCTTCTAAGAAACTAAATAGCATGTACCTGTTAAGTTTTCAGAGTAATCCATCTGCCTTGTTATGTAAAAAATTCTGTAAATATTTAACTCAAAAAAGAATATTGTGTTAAAGAAACCAAAACATAATTTTTTGCAAACCTGTAATAAGGTTTTATCATAACTGAATCCTAGAATAATTAATCTAAATATTTAATTTAATTTCATATTAAAAATATTACTACATAAAGTATTTTTCAAAATTAATTAAATTCTATCAGGAAAACATAACATGGTTTTATTATATCACATATACCAAAGTGCTGAAATAAACACGATGGTTTCAGTCAGTAGAATTTTGAGATCTCAAAGCCTTAAGAGTGTCATAACTGTTCAATTCCCCTCCTGCATCATATTTTAGGCTTTAAAAGTCTGACACTATTCAAGCACTGTCAGTTTTCACAGTCAATAGCTGAAAACAATGTGATGGCAATTTAGTCAGCACCATCTCATGCATTCACTGTTTTGTTGAAGCGAATTTTTTGTCTGATAGATCCTGCTGACTGCATCATAGGGGTCTTAGACTTACATAACAAATATTCTAGTTCATATGAAGTGTCAGCTTTGTAATGTTAAGCGTTGACAATGTCTAGCTTCAATGCTTTTTCTGATGTTCGGAAATTAAACATCTGATAATTATTGTTTCAGTAAATCAGTAAAGTAAAATATTTGTGAATCGATAGATGGAGGATGTTGGTGCACAAATTATTAATGCCCTCATAGGGGTGGGTGGTTTGTTTGATTAGCCAATTTGTTTTGGAGTGAAGTGGGGATTGGGAAGCTTTAGAGAGTGAGATACGGTTTACCTGGTATAAAAAATCTCTGCTACACAGATGGTTCACAGTATTATAAAGAAAAGATACCTCATACACTTCTCCTACCCCAACACTGGACTCTTGCATGAAGAACCATAAGGTTACCTTTCTCAGATAATAACATATTAGTATCTCTATCTCCTCAGTATCTGAGCTGTATTACTACTCTTCCTTACGGTTTTTTCTGAGTAGTTGTCTGACCAACCAACCTCTCAGCTATGAGTTAGGACAATGCAGAAGGGTGTTGAAGTCAGGTGAGCAGCTGCAGCAGCAATGCTGGGAGGATCAGACATCCCTTTTGGACAGGTATGCTTGATTATGATTGTTGTCCCCATACATTTTGTGCCCTTTCCTATGAACTGACAAGAAGCTTTGGCTAGTATGCCTTCATTCCTTAAGAAAAACTCTTCTCTTATTTCTTGAGTTGTGTCTGCTCTGGACAGGCCTTAATTACAATGGGTTTAGCTAACTAGTCATTGACTAATTACAGCTACAGGAAGAGCTTGGTAAAGGCATTGATTGCGTTGAAGTTCCACAGAAGAAAAATTTATTTTCTTAAAGGAGTTAGGGATGTAAGGTACATGTGTAATGCCTAGAACACAATCCAAGAAAGGTCCCTCTTTCTTCCACCATAACTAAGACAATAAATTTTATTCCATTTAATTAATTATTCTTTGTGCTCTTTATCCTTTATATTTTTCAGTTCTCTGGAGCTGTAACCCATTACTCCTGTTTCTAGACTTTGGCTGCTCCTTGGCTTTTGTCTTTAGCACTCTATTCAAAGAATAATCATGAACCATCAATACACCAAAGGGTAGTGCTCCTGACTCATGGGGTACCCAGAGCAGAACTTTTCCATTCTAGGAGCTACTTATCCTGCTTCAAAGCCCTTGCAATATAAAACTCATTGTTTCTGCCTCTGTACTGTTTGCAAATAGTTGTTCAAAGGCATTTTTTGCCTTTTGGTAGACTTTAATATACCTCCTTGCTGTCTTCTCCCTCCTGTCAAATCCAAGAATATATATGCAAAAAAAATTCCTGCTGTTTTAAGTGGATGTCAAGCATGGAAGGAACTTAATCTGAACAGAAAAATGTCAGAAAATATTTTCAAACAGTAAAAGACTGATTTTCTAAGAAGTTATTATAAACCATGACTTGGATATATGATATGGTGAGTTTGTTGTGGAAAGAATTAGGAAATATTTTATGATCAAAGCAACATTCAAAATCTGTATGTTTCTATTAAAACCAAAAATGCTTTGATGAATCGATATTTTGTAATGAAAAAAAATTCCTAGCATATTCAGGATTAACCTAGTAGCAAACCTTTCCATTACTGTATCTGGAACAGATCAGTTGTAGGAGTACATCAGTTAGAAATTACAAAAATTTAGGGAGAATTCACATAGATCTAATATACTGATCATCTCCTAGAGTTTTATATACTAGAACTGCATTTTCATGTAACACTATAGAGATAATTAACGGCATGATTAAATTGCTAAATGTATATATGCTATTTGGGTATAAACTAATAAGTGATAATGTTTGCAGAATTATGGTATTAGGATTGACCTCCTGTCCTACAGAGGGTAAAATAATAGGTTAGTCCCATGAAATACTGATATATTATTTTTCATCTGACACAAGTATGGTTTTTTGTGATTATTTGTCAGATGGTCTAGAAGAGTATATCCTTAATCATAAGTTTTATAACATCTATATTCAATGGATTGGTTGCAGAATATCTATTGGAAAGTTCATATTTTTTAAAACTCATGATCTTTAGCTTCCTCTTGTAATCCTCCCTTAAGCTATGTATCAAGAACAACCCTTAGTAATTGATATTATTTGATAAGATAGAGCTAATAGAGAAACAAAAAGTGTGTCTGATCATAAATCTTATCCTTTGCCTTCTGATAATTTATGGAGCCTGTGCCTTTTCAACATAATAGCCATATATCTATCAATGTTATGATGGCATCTTATCTAGTCAGTGTTTAAATAATTACTGTAGCAATCAAATAATTCTGATCTCTCTCTCTAGTATTTCTGAGCAGCTAACACAACCCACTGCTTAATTATTATATTTCTACCTGCAGATTCAGAATATATGTATTTTTTACCAATCAACAGTCATAACTATATATTTCACACATGTATTTTCAGGCAGTGTGTTGTATAGAAGAGGCAACTGAAAATTTTCTCTGTGAACATATCAGCTGTAATTGTGAATATTTATTCATTGACACATAAACTCTTGCTGTAATTCGGATACTTGACCACTGACTGGCTAAGTTGATTCTTGTGGATTTATGCCTTCCATTTAATGTATTAATAATCTAATCTTGATGAAGGAATTGAAAACTATCTTTACCTTCTCGACATACTGCTGGGGTGCACATACTAATAACAGGCTAATCTTGCCCATTTGTATTTATTGTTTTTTTCTGAGAGGATGAGTAATATGGCACTCATATTCCTTCCACATGCTGCTCAGAAAAATATTATTTGCAATAAATATTATGTATTATATATTATAGATATGTTAATATTTTGTATTTATTTAATATATTTTATTTATACATACAGCATTCTATACATAATAATACATATTTATATGTTTTATACATTATATGTTATATATTTTATTAATATTGTCTTTATTTTGTATAATTGTANTCTCCCTGCCTCCCTCCCTCCCTGCTTCCCTGCTTCCCTCCCTCCCTTCCTAAAGGCTAAACTTGCAAGCTGTTCTGGTGTCTTACTACCTCTGTTTTGAGATAGAAAAATTAATTTAACAGGATCACTAACTCGTGTACCTCATTTAATATTCACATTCATAGGACAAGAAATATACTTTTTAATCTGTGAAACAGGGAAAGCCTGAAAATACTTCTAGGAAATTTTATCATCGTTCCTGTTTAATATTAAGAACAGTGACACTTTTAATTCCTAAGTTTTCTTTTCTCATTTTTTTTTACCATTTAAAAATATTTATTTAGAAATTTTACTCTTAGTCCTCAAGCACTGAATGTGATTCAGAGAAATAAGAGACTGCAGAACTTCTCAGATTTGGTTGTGTACAGCAAGTTGAACTGTAGTTCACAGTGGCAGCATTCTCTGAATGGGGCCAGAAGCACTAAAGAGCTCATTTTTTTCTTCTACGATTCGGGTAAAAGCAGAACTATGGCTTTTCACACTTTCTGACAGGGTGGTAGAGTTTTTTTAACAATAAAATACTTTCTGTGACCACAGTTCATAACTTATTCAGTATGTGAAATACATGATAATGATGGCAATGTAAGAGGGCTAATAAATTGCTAGTGCTTCTACAGCTATAAAGTAACATTAAAATAGTGATGGAACATTTATATTTCTTGATGTGATGCAGCATGTGAAGAATACTACCATCAAAGATTAATTTTATTTAGAAGAAGGTATGAAAGACAGGTACATCATTAAAAACTATTGCATTTTAATCTATACATTAAAAAAAAAAAGGAATTCATATGCCATAAATGAATTTATTGTATAACCTTGAATAAAAAAAATTACTATGCATTGAAAGATTTAAGGCAGACACTGTCAAATTGATGGAAGTCTGCCAGTAAATCATGTAAATTGTTTAATCTGTCACTGAACAACTCTGGATTGTTTAATGAATTAAGGTTTTCTAACAATATAGTCTTTCAGTTCTTACAGGTGTAAAATTGCATATTTTGCATTCTATTTTGCAGATTTTGGGTATCAGATCAGATGATCTTGTAATATTTTATTTCTCAGGCACAGTACAGGCAACTTTTCGAAGTTGCAAACAGATTTCAGAAAGTTTTCACATAATTTAAAATTATGATGTATTTTTTTTCTGTAAATATATTTAATAAATGACCAAACTAATTTATTCCAGATTAACAATTAACATGTTTGCTATTTGAGATGAGACATGTCATCTATCTGTGCTGATTCAGATAGTCATTAATCAGGGGAAAAAGGGTGGCCCTTCTTGCTTCTTGGGATGAGCTGATCACTAACATTTTGAAATCATCTTTACATGTATTTTTTCCTTGGGATTTTTCACATTTTACATCAGTATTTCCCATCTATAATCACAGTTGTTGGCTGTCTTATGTCAATTATGCTACTTCTTACTGCAATTTTAGCCTTGTGATCATTTATAACTCTTTCCTATGCTCATACTCACAGCTTCTTTTCACAATTTCTCCATCTTCTCAGAAGTTTAATCCAAGCATATACACAGCTGGAATGTATGAGAAAGAGGCATTGATCACAGACAGTAGAACCTCTCAGAAAAGATTTACCATCTTACTCTATGTAGATTTAACATTCTTCATAAACACAAAGTCTAATATAACTGTGGTCTATATGGAAAGAAGAAACATCAGAAAAGAATGATCCTATACATTGTTTTAAGGCGATAGTGCAGTCTCTTGCTCCAAGGTTACCTTACTGAACTAAAAAGCCATTAATGTTACTAAAACAATATTTTGGAAGTAGTGGATATCTAATTGTCCTTGTTTGGTTTTGTACATGGTACAATGATTGATATATATATATGTATTGGCATACCATAATAACTAAATGTATAGTAGCTAAAAATGTTGTGGAATATCTCAGCAGTGGAACATGCTAGATTTTTTCCCAATATTAAAAGTCCTTATGTAGAAGCAAAAATTATTTCAGAGGAGGAAAAGAGCTATAAATTGACCAATATGTTGGTGGGGTGGGGAGACTAAAAATTGTTTTCAACACTACCCCAGTTCAGAGGTGTGATTTCATGCCTGGCCTCTTTAAACACATACAGTAATTAAATTTCTCACACACATAAGAAATCAATTCGATGTATAAATTTGAAAATAAAGGGTCTGGGATTTGAAGTTAATTACTCTTATGGGAAAATCTGAAAATGAAGAAAACTTTCAAAAGTTCACATAGATTATTGTTACTGTAACCTGTTAACATCAATAAGGTATTCAGTTTTCCAGATTTGTCGTCTTTTACCATAAACTTTATTTCCAGTTTTGTTAACTAAATGGAATCATACTTTTAATTTTGAGCATTGCTTATCCCTCATCATTGCCATGTTCTTGATTACAATGGCTAACAATAAATAGCACTTCTTACTGGCTGTTTAGAATAACAACTTACCACTAGTTTAGGTTCATAAGATTTCTAAGTGAATACAGCTTAATGACAGTGAAATATATTAAAATTTAATTTTTAAGAAAAATAGAGGAAAAATTAAGCCATGGTCATCTTAGAATCCATCTGAGTCTTCCTCAGTATAAAAGTGTCAGCAACAACTGAAGCCTTTACAAATTCCATTTTCTGGGCTAAAGTGTAGTTTGGTTAGGTCAAGTGTCAGTGTTTTATGCCCAGCCTGAACTAAATATAACACAGCCCCTCACTCACTCCCCCACCAATGGGATGGGGGAGAGAACCAGAAGGATAAATATAAAAAACTCATGGATTGACATAAAGACAGTTTAATAGATAAAGCAAAAGCCAAAAATGTAAGGAAAGCAAAACAAGGAATTAATTCACCACTTTCCATGGGTAGGCAGGCATTCAGCCATTTCTGGGAAAGCTGGGGTCTGTCATACATAACAGTGAATGCAAAAGATGTGCACCATCACTCCACCCTTTCCTCCTTTCCATCTTCTTCCCCCTCCTTTATATATTGAGCATGATACCACATGGTATGGGATATCCTTTAGGGCAATTGGAATCAGCTGTCCTGCCTGTGTCCCCACAGCCTCCTTGCTGACAGGATAGTACAAGAAGCAGAAAATGCCTCAACTCTGTAAGATCTGCTCAGGAATAACTAAAATATCTCAACATTATCAATGCTGACAAATACAAAATATAGACCCCCTACTAGCCATTGTAAACAAAATTACATCCCAGCTGAAACCAGCACACCAGGGAAACAACTAATATAAGATCCCAACTTTAAGAGATTGAAATAATGGTCAAAAAGTGCATTTCAGCAATTAAGATTTTTGTGGAATACAAGCTACCATAGGACATGAGAGAATTTTAGCAAAACACAAAAATCAGAAAAAATATCTGAACACACATATATGTATCTTAAAAAAATGAAATAAGACATTTCCATATAGTGAACAACAGGAAGAGAGAGATGAGCAACATATTAGAGATTAAATACATAAACTACACATCTTCCATGCATTTTCTTTCTCATTAGATTTCGTTAACACCTATTTTATAAAAGGAAATAAGTTTAATTCTTATGAAATATATCAAAAAGCGCACTTTTGTGGTTAAACTATAAAGAAAAACAAAATCATGAAATTCATTAATGTAGGATCTGTAATAAGTTAGGAATAAAAGGAAAAAAAATGAAAAAAACCCCCTGAAAATTCAAATTTAACTAAAGAAAAAAGAAACCATCTGAGCTGTTTCCCACTCATTAAAAATGCATTATTTTAATCCAAGGCCTTTTATTTTAGAAAAGCAAAGGCTAGGCATGCCTGTTTATATTTACTTGCCCATTAATATAATTTCATGCAGAGCATCTCTGACACTAGATGTTGTTTCTCATTTTGCACAAAAGGAAATGTAAGCAGAAATAAAAGTAGTACTTATCATAGTCCTAGAATAATAATTTTCACCCTTTTTTTTTTCCAAGTAGAGATGTACAGTGTTTTCTACATTCTCTTTCCATAATGAGAGATAATCTATTAAACTCCTAAACTTGAAGTGAAATTATGTTCAAGTTTAGAAAATTAATTTTCCAATCATGCTAGTGGTTACCCCATTATGATGCTAATCTGATCCTTTAGAAAATTTTCTCCTCAACAAACTTCTAACACTTCTTAAAAAACCTCTAGACTATGTCTGGTTTCTTTTTGGTTTTGGCTTTTTGGTTTTTTAAGTTGTCTCTTCCTCCAGATAGAAAATTCTATGTGCTGTACATCATACACCCAGAGGAATTAGGGATTTAATGTTCTACATTGTACTATCCTCTTTCCATGAAAAGCCAGCTGGCAGCTCCTCTATACCTACTTTCTGCATTGATAGAAAAGAGACAGAAAATATGTAATAGGAAATGTAGCATCAGAGAACTGTAGATCCAATTGATCTTTTAAATGCATGACTCTTGCAATTGGTCTAAGGTCCATCTATGACAAATAACTGTATTTGCTTACTAGTTTCTCCTTTTGTTAAAAAATAAGCACATACTTTATCACAATTTGATTTTTAAGACTTGACTTGTATTCAGAATTGCAACAGGGTAGCTGTGTAATATATAGGAAGTGCAGCCTATCACTTAAAAGAAGCTTGATGCTGCTCTGAGGTAGCCAACAGTCAGAAATACTCTCTGAATGCCTACCAGTCTGTAGTCTCAAAACCAGTCCATGCTCCCCTTAACAGCAATTTCCAACAGATGCTGAATTGCAATTTATGTGGATGAATCTATGGAGCAACACACTAATTTTTCCATGTATTAAAAATAAATGAATAAATAAATACATATTTTTTGTCATTTCATATTTTGTTCAATAGAAAAATTGAATAGTTTAATTAACTCACTTTTTTAAATGGAAAATCATTGTTTACATTTTACTTTTGTGAAATCTGGGGCTTAAAATAAGCAAAAACCAAAACAAAAAAACAAGATTACAAGAGCCGAGGGCAAAAAGTTGTTTTTACAAAATAGTAAAGAATTGCTGAATGCAAACTGTAAAGCTGGCTGAGTAATCCTGGTAGGTAGAAATTTTACGAGAATGAGAAGGGTGAAAGCTTGCTTTCAGTAGCTATTTGCAGTGTATGAACTTCAGGAGTGACATCTTAACTCCTTTCACATCAATGGTAAAAATCCAATTGATTTCAACTACAGCTACAGAAAGACAGAGGAATTAGAAGGGAAGAGGCGTAAAAATAAGAAATTCAGATGTTAGAAAAAGGAAAGATAACTACTCTTCCTATTAAAAAAAATTATATTTATATATTAAAATAGACATATACATATATACACATTCATATACTAGTCAAAATACAGGTCTGTGGATTAACAAAACCCACAAGGAAGCAGTGGAATCTCAGCTGGTTTGTGAGATGCAATGGGTTTCCTTTAGAGTAGGAGACATCAGGTTGTGCTGTGTCAGAGCTACATAACTTAATTGTTTTTCATATTATGTTACAAATGCCAAGCTCTAGTGTGTGCTTATTTTAAGATACAATATAGATAGATTTCCAATATTGTGAGCTTGGTAGATAACAGACTTCACTTTCTTCTCTGAGGCAAATATTTAAGGGCAAAGTTTGACTGTGGTGTTACAGCAATAAACAAGCTAATGTTTACTGAAAGAAGTTTTAGCTGGGGTTCCTTGATGCCCCAGCTAAAAGAGTTAGCTGAACAAAAACAGTTGCTGAAATCTATAGTTTCATTTAGCAAGATTTCCTCTATAGGAAGGATTTCTACGCTGTTAAAAAACACCATGTAGAAAACAGATTCTGGTTAATTGATACATTATGCAGCTTTAATTATAATATTAATCTAATTACAATCCAGATAAATATTTTTTTGCCCCCAGAAGAATGTCTATTACTTTTTACCAAAATAAGCCACATCCTTATATATTTTTACACTTGTCATATCTCTACCATTTAATTTTCTTACAAGGATAAATATCAAGGAATAATCCTGTCCAGAATATTTCTTTTGCTTGATTGTCTGAACATCTTCTGCAGATAGAAAAATGTTCTCAGCTGTTTCCATTTGTGAAAGTCTCCTAATTGCCATCTATAAAGGAAATAACTCTAAAAGTATGTGCTCTGTTTCATTGATTTCTTTTACCTGCTGGGAAGTCAATGAGAGGCCTTGGACATCTCACAATGCTCAGAGAAGATGTAATGGTGGTATCATCATCAGAAAACTACTGTCAGAAGAAAGGGCAGCACTTGAACTTGGTGATAACATTAAACTCTGTAAGAATTTTGGAACTCATTAAAGTTAGGCTTTGATGATCTAATTAAACATCCTTCTAGAATTCTCCTAACAGAATATTTGTGTCAGCAGTAATTCAAATTGAAACAATAATTAGAAATACTAAAACAAAGGTAACAACTTGGAAATCAGTTTAACAAGATAGAGTTTAGCATGATGGCAATAGTTTCAATGAAGGTATTTCTGTCTTCTACAGGAGATTGTGTCAGAAAAAAACCCCAAAACTATAGCACTTTCAGACAACAAATAAACCCTGTTTAGCTTTTACTGCATGTGATATCTCATTTAGAGCTATTGACTCCTCATGATCCCAAGAAAATGATTTTTGTTTTTTTCTAAAGCACCAGAGCAGAGTGTGTCTGAGTTAATTACTGGTATGTATCTTCAAAAAGGGAAAGAGGGACAGAAGCCTCATCTTGATGAAAGGTGATGAAGAAACTAACTCTGGAAACTATTTCCAGATACATTAAGGACAAGAAGTTATTTGTAAGGAGTCAGCATGAATTCAGAAACTCACCTCATGAAGTGTTAACAAAGGGAAGTGCAAGATTCTACCCTGAAAGAGGAATAATCTCATGCATCATTGGGATGCTGAGGGCCAGACAGATCACAGATTTTCAGAAAAGGAGTTGGGAATATCCTTACAGAAAAGAAGGCTGATGGCATCCTGATCTGCATTTAGCAACAGAGGTGTTCATTTTCCTTTGCACAGCACTGCTAAGGCCCCACTTGGAGCACTGTGTCACAGAGTCTTAGAAATCTATCTCTGAGATTGAGAAAGCTGTGTTCACCATCCTGACAAACTTCATGTACTCAAACCTAGAGCAGATTGCCCCAGACCACATCTACATATGATCTCCTAGGAGGAGAAGGTCCCTACTCTCTCTGAGCAACATGTAGCAGCGCTGTCACTCTCACAGTAAAAAGTGTTTTCCTAGGTCTGTACTAAACCTGCTGGTTTTTAGTTTATGTCCATTGCCTCAAATCCTGTCCCCAGGGCACCACTGAAAAGACTGTCTCTCCATCCTTTTTGCACCTTACCTTGGGGTATTTATATATATTGATGAAATATCTTCTGAGTCTTCTCCAGGATAAACAATCTCAGCTCTCTTTGTCTTTCATGGGAAAGATGCTCCAGTTCTTTGTTCACCTTTGTGGCCCTTTCAATACCTCCATGTCCCTCTTGTACTGGGAAGATCAGAACTGAGCACAACACTCCAAGTGTGGGTTCAGCAGCACTGAATAAAGAGAGAGGATCACCTCCCTTGACCTGCTGGCAATACTGCCGGCAATGCACTGCCTAAAGCAGCACAGGATGCCTTTTGCCTTCTTTGCAGCAAGGGCACATTCTGGTTTCTGTTAAACCTGGTTCCCACCAGAACCCCCAAGCTCTTTTGTGCAAAGCTGCTTTCCAGCTAGTTGTACCCTAGCATATACTAATGCATGGGATTGTTCTTCCTCAGGTGCAGAAGTTGGCTTTTCCACTTGTTGAACTTCATGAGGTTCCTGTTGAGGAGCCTTTTGAGGTCCCTCTGGATGACAGTACAACCCTCGGGCATACTGGCCGCTCGTCTGAGTTCAGTACTATCTGCAAACTTGCTGAGAGTACAGTTTGCTATATCATCCAGATCACTGATAAGGACATTGAAGAGGATTGTACCTGGTATTGAGTTCTAGGGTGGATCACCAGTCATTTCCCTCCAGTTTGATGTGGTGCCGCTGATCACCGCACTCTGGCCTGGGACATTCAGACAGTTTTGAATGTGACTCCCTTTCTGGTCATCCAACTTTTACATCAACAGCCTCTATAAGGGTATAATGGGAGATGATGTCAAAGATGTTCTCCAGGTCTAGGTAGACAGCATCCACTGCTCCCTCCCAATTTACCAGGCCAGTCACTTTATTGTAGAAGTTTAACAAGTTGGTCAAGAATAAATTCCCCTTGGTGAAGGGGAATGTTGAATGTTGGCTATTACTAAGAAGGAGTGTTCAGTTTCATGCACCCCACTAAAAGCAACACATGGAAATATTGGACAGCAGAGATATGGAGCTACTGGAGAAGCCAGAAAAAGGCCACTAGGATAAAGGACAGACACTTTTAAGGGACAGACACCTTTCTCACATGATGAGATCCTGAGAAACCTGGGTGTGTTTTTCCTGCGGAAGAGAAGGCAGAGAGGACCCTTCTCAATGTGTATTAAAGTTTGAAGGGAAGGTGCAAGGAAGATAGGTCCTGTCCACCGAGAAGACAAGAGGCAATAGGCACAAACTGAAGCACTGGAGGTTCTGTCTGAACATAAGGAATCACTTTAATTTGTGACTGAGCACTGGCACAGCTTGCCGAGGGAGGCTAAAGAATCTCCATCCTTGGAGATATTCAAAGTCTCTTTTGGATATGGTCCTGAGCAACTGGCTCTGGATTTGGTAAGGTGGATCTGATGACCCTCAGGGTTGCCTTTGAGCTTCAACCAGTCTGTGATTCTGTGGCAGATGTAATCAATTTATCATGTATTTTTTCATCTGCCATATCTTGAGATTCTACAGATGTATCTTAAAACGTACCTTGCCAAAGATACTAGCAGATCACATTGCTATCTGTATAGAAAGAGACATATCTAATTATTTTCTGTACGAAAATAATTCTAAAGTGAAATACTATTCTCTATTTAAGCTTTTGCTTTTGTAAATTTGCTGTGATTCCAAGTAGTAAATAAATAAATTATGAAGTGAAGTAGCCCATAGTAGCCTAAAAGAAATATAACATTGGCGATATAAAGTAACTTTTTAATTGGATGTACACTTCAGAGTGGTGACACATCTTGTTTTTGTCTAAACTAATCACAGTTAGTTGATAAAACTAGTCTTACAGAACCGTTTTAAAAGTTAAACATCTCTGAACATTTTGAATCATATTTTGTTTCAGCTTATGTAAAGCCTAGATATCTGCAGAAAACCTGCTAGTGTCTAGCTCACAACTTTTGATGTTTGGGAAGCAAGCATGCAGACTATGTAGCTCATTAGAGCACTATATCTGTATAATAGGGATTTATTTTCCTTGTTTGTCAGCCAGTGCATTGTGTTGTCTGTCAAGCCAGATTTTTGTGAATTGTATCTACAGTAAAATATTTGAAAGGGATAAGAAGTGTTTGAGTTTTATAGGTGTGGCAGACCATTAACAGTGGTGTTTTCACTTGCTTAATTTATGGTAGCATAAGATTTCCTAAAATTCTAGTGTGTCAACATTTAAACAAGTCTTCAGTATTTGATAAACTACCAGTGAACTGCTATTAGGAAACACAAAAAGAAAACCCATCTTTACAGAAGTAGCAAAAATTAATACAGAGTAAATTCTCTCAGCAAAGTATGCTAAACTTTCTAATAAACAAAATATACAACATCAACACAGGTTCCCTATGCTATCTTTTTGGGAAAATGTAGTACCTCCTAGAACAGTGGATAAATAAGTGGGATACAGCTTAATAGACATAATATTTTATGTGACACTGTGATTATTTTATTGGATAATAGTAAGTGCTATAATAATTAAATTAATATTTTTATTTTAATTTGAGATGGTACAGCAAGCTCAAGAATTCTTGCTGCCTGCCTCAGACTTCCTAAATAATGTCAGTAAGTACAGTAAAATCTAATCTTTCATTACTGGTGAAAGGCAAGCATATCTAAAGGTATATCTGCTCATCTCAGCTATTTATTTGTCAAGCAAAATAAATAACTCTTCAGAGGGTCCTGTAGGGTCCCCAAGCATCTTTATTAAATCTATCTCTGTTGTTGCTTACAATCAACATAAAGAACAAATTTTAAAATTCACCATTAATGTCAATTAAACATGTTCTAATTCAATGACTTTAATTATGTTGTAGATGATTAATGGGAAGACTTGATTTGCTGCAGATTTATTTTACAGTAGAAACAAACCTCAGGACACCAGAGATAACTGCATTGATTGTGTATCATATTTGAGGAATATTTTTTGATATAAACTTCATAAGCAGTTCATAAACCATACATTTTTACTTTGAAAAAGAATGTGAAGCAAAGTGTTTCATATTTTAAAATATTTGGATTCCAAATATTGTGAGATGGTATACAGTGTGTCTGTATGAAGTGGATTCTTATTCAGTGATTTGTTGTGAGAAGTGTGTCAAAATTTTAAGGGATAATAGCACATTATTTACAGCTTCTCTCAGCTTCCTACATTGTCCCTGAGTCAATAACCAATTCACCATATGTATTCTTGAAGAATTTTCAATCTAATTCTAATTTGGAAATGCTAGAAACCTATGGGAGGATTATATAATGTGAAAATTGATTTGTTCTAGTCAGAATATTCTATCATATAATTTTTAAAAATAGTTGCATCTCAGCTGTCTATGTAACGTACATGTAAAATAGAAAGGACACACAATTTTCACTTTAGGTTTAGCAAGAAAAATAAAGATGCAAAGACGTTGTGAATAGTTTCACAAAAATACATGAATATAAAATATATATTTAATATATACATATTTCACACTGCACTGGAATGGGGTGAACCTCTGGAACACATGATGATGTCTTTGTGTGGGGCAGCACTTGGAGAGAACAACCTTTCCTGGAGGCTCTGGCAAAAAGCATTAGGGAAGACTCGAGGTCAACCCCATGACGTCTGGAGTCAGGGATGCAGAGGATCTGAGGCCAGCTATACTCCAGTTGAAGATAGGCTGGCAACCTTTTTGCTTTGGAGGATGATGGCTGAAATACAAATATGGGGAGGGCTGACTGATTGACTATATCACTCTTCCCCAAACCTGCCAAGGTTTTTAAAGGTATTAAAAAACTCCTAGCAAATATTAAGTTAGTATTATAAACCACTTGAAAACCAGAATGCTCAGAAACATTTATAGATTTCTTTGATGTATGCTGGAAGTAATTTCTTTCTAAAATCCATTTTATTAAGCATTTATGAATATCAGCTGTATTTAGTCCATTACTACTACAGATCAACTTGTAGGCACCAAATAATTTTTTATCAGTTGCAATCAATTCTGCTCAACAACAGAAGCAGAGCTAAAAAGAGCTGACAGCCTGTGCCAATGTTCCCATTTAACCTATCTTGACTAAAGAAGGGCTCATACTGTAAGGGCCTTCTGAGAGCTCTTTCAGTGGCTACAAACCATGCCAAAACAGAGACCCTCATAGATAACTAGCATCTAATAAGACAACTCAATAATTAATCTCTGAAATGTAAGTAGAATTCAGCCTTTGGGTTTCTATTTCATGTTGCACATAAGTAAAACCTTACAAAAGAAGGGCCTTGTAAAATCATGGTTCAGGCCTGTACATCAGCCTGTATTCCTAAGAATCAGCCTGTTCCTGTAGGAACCAATTTGCACCTGTGAGAAAAGAAATTTGGACCCATGAGAACGGATTCTGTACTCATGAGACAAGAATGCAAGTTCCTTCGAAGAAAAAAATCTTTTAGCAAGCACGTATACAAGCAACTACTAACCAACGATCTGAGTAGCAAAAAGTTACTAACCATTTAGAATTCAACATGATGCTTTTAGGAACCATACAAATAGGAGCTGTGAACAATGAAGGGAGGCTATTTGTTGCATGAAGAAAAGGTGTCTTGTCCAGCTGTACTGTGACTATTTCACTCTTCCAGAGCATTTTTTTCATTTTTATCATGGCATGACCTCATCTAGTGGAAGGTGCTCCTGTCCATGGCAAGAGGGTTGAAACTAGGCAATCTTTAAGATTCCTTCCAAAACCAAATCATTTGTGGTTCTATGACAGTACTTCAATGCTGGTATTTGCCATTTCATTTATGTTTGGGAGCTCTGTTAAATTCTGCACTGAGTGTATCAAGGTGGAAGGAGGTGCAGAGGTGGCCTCTGGAGAGAGTCCAGGGACTGCCATTTGCAGGTGCCAGCCACTTCCAGTTCTAAAGGACCTACTGCAAGACACAGGTTAGCCTGTTTGCTACAGATGCAGCACCTCTAGGAAAGTGCACATAAGAAAGGGCAGAAATTGCTACAGAGAGGAGGGATCAAAAAGCTTGAGTAGTAAAAGAGATGGAGACCCATTGAGGACTGGATTTTCCCCTGCAACCTGTGTGCCTTTTACACTGGAGCAGGGAAAATCATGAGAGGAAGGAGTGTCAGAGAGAGACCACAAGGTACTGACTGCACCTGCCCTGTGCCCCACCTCCTCTGCACTACTTAGGGGAGGACAGAGAAGTTAGGAGTGAAGGAGACAAGTTGAGCCTGGAAAGGAGAGGAAGAAAGGTGTTATATGAATGTTTTTCCTTCTTTTTTTTTTACTACCTGAATTAGTAACTACATTTTAATATTAATTGTCATTAAATTCAGTGAACCTTCCACAAGCTAATGTTGTGATGATAAGTAATGTCCCTGTCTTCATCTTGGCTCAAAAACTTTCTTATTCCTGTACTTATTTCTTCATTCATTCTGTTAAGGGAAGAGTTTGGTGGGAGCTTGATTGTTAGCCAGACCTAATCCATTGAAGGTTCTTAAAGGTGAACATAAATTGAAAAAGATAGAAGGACAGACTTTTCTATAGGTATGATAAATTTTCCCTCACAGTTCTGTCCAAAGCTTGCATAGCCTTAACTGACCTCTGCTCACATAGAGTATTCGTTTCTGATTCCTGCATTCCCCTTTTTTTTCTCTCTAAAATGTTCTCTTAAAGCTACTAGCTTATAATTGTTTTGTTCTAATATTTTTGCGCTATATATATCCACTACCTTTAATTTTAATGCTAAGTTTTGACACCTGAACTGCAGCTAGAGACATTGTTTCTTTCCATCATGTGTATGTAGGACAAGGGAAGAGTCCCTACTTGCTGTCTACAAAACAGGAGGCCTTTGTCCTGCAGCTCCCAAGATCTTTTCCCAAAAAATGACACACACATTGTTTTTTTCCTGGTAACTAAGTTCAAATTCTGTTTGAAACTCTTCCTTTCTCCAGAGGTAAAGTATTTGTACTTCTCATGAAAGCTTGTTCAGACCATTTGCTGACAGCTAGTGTTCTTTATCAGAATACCTTTTTACTTCTTTTTGAAAAAGATATTTTACTTAGTCACTCCAGAATATGTTTTCATTCACAAATCATATATAGTAGATGTATGCTTTTATTACCCTCTACTATTTCCTTATTTACTGTTTTACATGAATTTCTTTGCAGTTTTTAGCTCAGTTGTTTATTCTCTTTTGTTTTCATTGCATTAAATTAATTCTATAAGCACTTATTAGTTCTATGTTAAACTGTGGTCTTTTGGCTTCTTCCGATTTTGTTCAAAAATACACTTAACCTACCTTGTTTGTTGATAACATACTAAGATAATGGTTTTCATGTTTATTTAAACATGCAATGAAATATAATAAAGGTTAGGAAAAAAAGGGAATATTTTTAATCATTATTTTGTTTCCTTTTAATGGCTCCTTGAACACTTCAATGTTTACAGCATTTCTCCAATGAGATGATAGTGGTTTTGACACTAGTTGTTAGAAAGGGACAAATTTTTTGATTGATAAAAAAGCCCCATTATATGGACAAGACCAGAAATAAATAAATTACATATTTGTCAGGATTTCAGAGAGAAAATTTATGTTCACTTATTAAGAATCTTTAAAGGAACCATGGACAATATCAAGTAGTTCTCTAATTAACCTACTTTTTCCCTTCAACTATTCCCATGATATTCACAAACATAAGAGCAGCTTTTTAAAAAATTTAAGTATTCATAAATGCCACAACTGTATTATATTCCAAGTCTGTTCTCTGAAAGTATAGTACTGATCAGGATGCAGTATAGGCAGAATGACAGCTGACGAATGATAGAGACATGGTTCTGTACAGACATTTTTTCTCAAGATAAAAGTATCTCTGGCTACTTGAAGACACCATGACTTACTTTATTTGAACTAATTTCAGACCATTGAGGTTTATTTGTACTTGATTTGGAGACCTTGGACAGTATTGAGATCTTGTCCATTGTTGATGGAAAATTTAAACTTTGTTTCCCGATAAATATTTTTCATAAATTGCATGGAATTTTATCTTAAGCAATGAATTTTCCCAGTTTAATTTTTTTCTTTTTTATGTCAAAATATTTTATTATCTAGTGTTGTAATTCTTTTTTGATTTTTTTAATTTCACTCAGTGATAGCACTCAACAGATTGTTACATTTGATTTTTACTTTAAATACCATGTCTGTCTTTTCCCAGAATAAATCCATTGTATCTGATAAAGCTTCCTGCTGTGTATATGAGATCCCATTGCCCCTTTCTTAAACCTTCCTTTATATGAACCAACTTCATTCTTTCAAACACAATAATTTTGTACGAATGTGTAATTTATATACATATATTTGCAATCCTGTCCAAGTCATAAGACAGAGAAGGAGTAGATGTAGTTGTTACAACCCACCCTAGAAGGCAAGAGTAACCCAGGTTGTTGTAAATAGATCCCGAAACAACACCCAATGATCAATGTTAATCTGCATGTGTAGGGTTTATTGCAGAACAATTTGGTTGCACAGGGAAACAGGTATGAAGCCATTTCAGTTATTATCTATAGTAATATGAAAATATAAAAACATAAAAACATCACTTAAGAAAATGCATAAGAGAAAGAAAGGATAAGAGCAGAAAGATCTTGGTACCCATAGTGTAGGCCTCTCAGTGGGACTTGGTTGTTCAATGTGTAGTGGTTGAAGGGGCAGTGGCAGTGGTGGGTGGGTTGTGGTTGAGGTTGTGGTTGCAGAGTAGAACCATCAGGTGGTGGTGGTGGTGGTGGTGATCCCAATGAGATGGTGGTGGAGGAAGAGGGTCCCAAAGAAGTAGTGGCAGTGAGGGGTAGGGGAAGGATATCCCAAAGAAGTAGTGGGGAGAAATCCCACAGGACACCACCATCTATTGGGTATCATGCCATATCATACTCAGGTCCCTCCCCTGGCACAGGAGTTTCAAGTGGATGGTGTTGTGGAACAGGGACACTTTGAGTGTCTTTGACACCCTCTAAGATCATACAGCTGCCTGTTAGGCAGTGCAGTTGAGTCCATTATGGCCCATTACGGCCCATCAGCAGAGATCACCCCCCTCAGCTACATGTGAGCATCCTAGTACTTCCCCAGCAGGGGAGTATCACAGATGAGTGGCTTGAGTAAGGAGAAGCAGCAATTCCCACCTTGCAGGATTTGCCTCTTCTCTTGTAGTGTTCAACACCAAGCTGTAGCCTGAGGTGGGCTGTGCTTCTCTCTGCACCTGGGCCGGTACTTTGCGCATTGACAACTTCCCACCCCGAATTTCTGAGGCACCAGCATTCCAGTCTCCCTTCCAGCATCACTTGTGGATATATTCTTCTCCCCAGACCTGGGATGATTAGACAATAGTATCCCTTATCTCAAGTTCCTTTCATAGTCCAAATTCCAGTTATTTAGCATGTCTGGGGAGAAGTGGGTTTTGTTTGCAGATGGACAGCTGTTTCTTTGAGTTTGCTACAGTGAACAAAAGTCCTTTGATGACTTTAGCAGTGCTTAAGCCATTAGCCATTTCAGTCTCTCACCCTAGTCAAGAGCATATATACTGATCAGGAGGGCCATTAATCAATTCTCCTGTGAGGAAAGGCTAAGGGTGTTGAGGTTCAGTAAGGAAAACAAAAGGCTCTAGGGAGACTGTACTGTGGCCTCTTAATTCTTTAAAAGAGGCTTAAAAGAAAGATGAAAAGACACTTTTTGCCAGGGCCTATAGAGACAAGACAGAAGATAATAGCTTTGAACTAAAAGAAGATAGATCATGATTGGATGTAATGAAGCAATTCTTCACTGTGAGGGTGGTGAGGCATTGGAACAGGTTGCCCAGGAAAACTGTGAATGCTTCATCCCAGAAAGTGTTTAAGTTCAGGTGGGATGGGGTTTTAATTGGGTTTTTTTAGTTTAGTGGGACTTGTCCCTACTCACTACAGGGAGCTTGGAATTAATGACCTTCAGGGTCCATTTCAACCCAAATGATTCTATAATTTTATAATTTTCTCAGAATAAAATTGGAATAAATATTGTAAAACCTAAGCAGAATTGAAATAATTTCACTTATCTGTTATAAATTAAGAAAAATACAATGTAACAATTTAATTTTATGCTTTTGTGGTTTAAATTTAATTTCAGGTTAATGAATAGGCAACCAGGTCATATAGTCTCATATTTTCTATTCCACTTCCATGCACTCCAATTGAGAATAATCACAATGAAAATTAATTTGTATTTCTAACTAATTGGCCAGTTAATGGCAGCTACTTTGAATACAAAGTAGGATTTTGCTTGCAGAAAAATGGAAGAAGTTGACATCTGAAACAGCTGATGTTCAGTGGGGGATGATGACCCATATGACCTCTCAAAATCATTTTGAGATGGCTGAAATAATAGATAACAAAAATCCCTTGGCCTTTGGTACTTCCTGAGTGAAATATGTGCTTTGTGTAATATGTAGAACAGGACTAAAAACTGCATTTTTGAAAGATTGAACTTTATAATAGAAGAGAGTAGTTGTTCTGTTGTTGTCATCCTGTTGTTTGGGTGTTACCTTAGAACTTAAACATTCAAAACAGTTTCCTGACATTTAATAATTCACCCACTATTAGAGCAAGGAAGTTTCTTTTTGCAACCATAAAGTACACATACAAGATACTGAGGGTAACATTCAGTGCAGGTAGCTCGGTGTGCAGCTGCAAGGAGAGCAGCACATGGAGCTCTGGGTGGCTGGACTGTGAGGGAAGAGACCTTGGGCTGCCATGAACAAAGGGCACAGGGACCTGCTTGCCAGGCAAGCAGATGCTCAGAGACATAGCAGGAGCCAATGACCCTGACATCTCTGTGCACTTGGAATGGGAGGGTGTAAAACCCCAGGGTTTCCCTTTTTCAGGGTCCCTCCTTGGAGGCATCCTGTTTGAGCTGTTCTGTTGTGATTTAATTTTTGCACCAAATTAAATTATTTTTAGGATTGTGCTGTCTGAGACTCTGCTGTGGGAAAACTTGGGTCAAGCCAGTATGGAATCTGGGTCTGGCTGTGTGAGTTTGACATGTGTAGCTGCAAAGGGGCTTTGGCCTCAGCTCAGGTGGTGCAAGTGTGACTCTCAGAGTGGCTCCTGGGTGGTCAGACAGGGAAGTTTCCTTAGCAAAGATAAATGGCACTATCAAAAATAGGATATATATTCTTTTTGCTCATAGTCTGTCTTGTAGTTTTGCTGGGAAAAGAGAGGAT
>VWYI01024994.1:2599-14950 GCA_013399455.1 Anthoscopus minutus
GGAACAATATTGTGTTCCCTTCTGGGGCATCTTTAAGAACCAGCTCAGGGGATGGGTAGGTGTCTCAGGCATCATAATTCTGCTGTATTAGGTCCTCCAATACCTTATTCTGACATGCTTAACTAGGCTGTATTTGGGGTAGCCTTTTACTGTGCTATTCTACTAAAATGGCAAATTTAACTTTTGCCAATGTTTCTAAATCTAATGATAAGTGAAAAATTTTCCTGCAAGACTTTTCACACTTTTTATTGCAAACATCCTAATGACCGCAAGTTTTAATCAGCATTTCCTGTAGGAGTGGGTCCCCAATAATCTATTCTTGCTTGGCCTCAAGGCTCAAGGTGCCTTCTCCTTTTGCACAGGGGGAGTCCCCATGTGAAGAGAGATGCCATTTGACTAGTCACTCTGGTACACAACAGCCACTGGGCAAGTAGCATTCACCTTAATCAGTGGGGCTGCTTCTGTTTTTTGATGCATGTCAACATGAAAAAAGGAACTGTGCATAAAACCAAGGCTTTTCTAATCCTACTATATCTATGCACATGAAGTGTAATGGTAAGATACTGCAGGTCAGAAATTAACTGCTGAAGAGAGGTAGCACAGATGCCTGATGGCCTCAAAGCACAGCAGTATTTCTTCTCAGTTTGTTAGATTCTGCAGACCAGAGCAATGGTAATGGCTTTTAAAATTTAAAAACACCCCATGTCCAAATGGTTGCTGACCTCTAACTTTTGCTTATGAGCTATTGCTTCTAGTCTCTGATTTTGGAACAGAAACTTCTGCTGTATGAGAAGGTTCTCTCCTTTACCTGTTCTTTGGAGACAGAGGCCAAGCCCCAGGAGAGTTGCTCTGTACTGGGGAGAAATGGGAATGTGTAAGTGTAGGGAGATGGTCCTCTATGTCCAGTGCAATGATGAGAAAAGAGCATCTTCTCTGTTCTTGAGATTGTGAGTATAAGCTGCATACCTCCACAGGAGAGAATTTAGTAAGGCAGGCAGTCAAGCACAAACTGTAGTTATTTTGTCCTGAAGGTGGGAACTCAAACCAGAAAACATGACTCATGGCTGTCATAAATTAGAGACAACTGGGCCAGGATTTTGGGGTGACTGACTAGAAGATACTAGAGGTATCTAGAAGTATATTCCAGAGGACTGCTGACACTGGCTTTAATTTAGATGTAGATGTAATCTAGAAAAAGCAGCTGATTATGTATGGGCAACTCAGTAACTTTTCTTCCTCAGGTCTTTTACCCTTTTATGATGCAGCTTCTTTACTCCTACTGACCTCTGTTCATATAAGCATTGCCCCCTCCTTAACCCTCTCCTTGACTGCTTTGGTGTCAGTCTCAGTTCAGTGTTTTGCTATGAGTGAAGGACTCTCTGGAGTGCTGGGGCATACCACACACAGGGATGGGACACGTCTCCCGTTCCACCGTTGGGTCTCGGGTATAGCACCATGGGCCTTCTGAGTTGTTGTCTGGGTTCCTGCAGTAGTTCTCAATGAGGTTGGGATAAATGGTGGCATTAAATCTATGAGAGACAAAGCAGGTTAGGCTAGGAAGGAAGGACACCCCGGAGAACTCTTTAAGGGTATGCGGGAGATGATCTTACTTAGGAATATGTGGGTATTTGCTTGTCCACACTTGACATTCAATCCCAGACTTGGTGTGGCTAATTGTTCCCTGATAGTTCTGGCCCAGCCCAAGAGCACAGTTACCTGTCAAAATCCCAAAACAGTGTAAGCCAGAGTCAGTGGAGAACTGGATGTTGCATTTTTCAAGGTCAGAAGTACCATCTCACATATCCCTTCAACTTTTGCTGGGTGCACGAACCTACACAAGCAGAGGCATCCTCTTCCTGTGAGAAGAGCACACAGCCTAAGCTTTCCCTGCCTTATCAGAGGGAGCTGTCCCTGAGGCCTGTGTGCTTTGCTTTGGCTCACAGCCTCTCTGAGAGGCTGCTCACTCCTGACTGTGTCACAAGGATAAGGATATTTACCCCATGCTATTTCAGTGCACAAGCCAGATTGTTGAAATGGTTAGTGGGGAAATAAAGAGTAAGAAATCATTGCAAATTCCTCTGCTGGTATTTTTCTTTATAATTACATGGCTTCTCCAACATCAGTCTCATTTTTTTCTGTACAGTCTCTGCAGGAAGCAAATTCCTGGCACTCACTGTATCTAGGAGATTGAGGTCAGCATGAAGTTCATACCTTCTAGACAAGCATCCAGAATTGTCCTGGACATTCCCAGGCCCTGACATACTAGCAAAATAAGAAGAAAGAAACACATTAGATGAAAGCAACCCAAATAAGCATCATCATTTGAACCAGTTTATCATCTAGAGACAAACCACAAATGCTTAGCCCTGGAAAGTGAGCTCTTAAAAGAGAGAGCCATCTCTCCAGGATAAGACAGTGCATCCTAAGGGATAAGAGTACCTACAGGACTCAAAACAACTTACCTTGGTATTTTGACCAAAATATGTCCTGTAAAATAGAAAAAAAAAAGAAAAATATGTATTTAGGGACACAGAACATCAAATCTTTCTTGGCTACTGCAATTCAAACCAGTAAAAGGAAGTCCCATCACAACAAAAAGACTAACCTAGCTCTGTTTATACCAATTACTATGGAGTCAAAGCAAAAAATCCAATACAAAACCATATTCCCACACATCACTCAGGAATCAGGATGGTATTGTTTCTAAGGAGACCAAAGATGTTTACAACCTTCCTCAATCTGCAGAGCAAGCAGAGCTTTCTGTGAGCTACAGTGGGCTACAATGCAGAACTCCAAGCAGCTGAATTTCTGAGGCCACAGATCATGTGTAGGTATTGCTCAGCTCTTTGGATCTACATCTCTACCAGGCAGCCTGAGGCTGATTGCTTTTGAAATACTCCACAGAGCTAGTGTCTTGCTGGCTTAGGCTCCTAACTATTTATCTGTTGTATTTTTGGGTGTGGAATTCTGCTGGGACACTAGCCTTGGAGCTAGGAGCAAATCCCAAAAGGATGCAGCACAGATTTGGCAGAGTGAGTGAGTCTGGAAACCAGAAAAAGGGATGGGGTGTGCAAATGCTTTAGCTGAAAGGAGTCTGAGGCACCTGCACTCAGTGTTTGGCTGCTATGCCAGCGCTTCTGTGAGTTTCTGGGACAGCAGCTCACAAGTGTGAGGTACCATGCTGAGCTAGTGGAAGATGCTATTCAGGACCAATGGCACCTTGTCACTTCATGCATAGAGAGGAAGAGAAAAGAACCAGAGCTTTCAGATGTATTCCCTGCAGTATCTTAAGGAGGGAAGCTCCCTAAGGAAGCCTGAGCTTGCCATGGGGCATGCACACATCAGCCTCATCTTTGGTTCACAGAATTGAGTATTCCAACCCTGGCCCCTGGCTGTGTGTGCAGCCTGCTGGTGTCTCCCTACAGAGGCTGGCTGGGGGCTGTTTCCTGGTACATACCGTCTGGTCGATGGATTCAAGGGCTTCAAAAGCCTCCTCATAACTGCATTTCTCCTCCAGGCACTCTCGCTCCAGGTTTCCCTTAAGCATCTCTTCTAGAAATCCCTTGTTGGCACGTCGGTGGCGCTTGAGCAGTGACAATGCCTGCCCCTTTTCCAGGAAAACTATCAGGTCAGAACACTGCCAGTCAAAGGGCTGCTCACAGCCAGAGGGCACCTTCGTCTCCCCTTGCAGTTTCCAAAAAACACATGCAGCTGATGTGGTGATCCCACAGCCCAGCCTCCCCCAGCGACCATACAGAGAGGAGAAGCCATGTCAGGTCTACACTTGATGATCAGAGCAAGCTCTCTAGAATTCATCACAGCCCCCATCACTTAGGGAACAGAAATGACAGGAACACTGCTTCCTCAGCAAAGCTGCTCTGCTCATTTGCAGTTAGATAGAGGCTTGTTTGCTTTGACCCTGCTGTTATTCCTGAACCCAGTCACAGTATTTCTATCTTGCCAGCCTCAGATCACTGTGACAAACACAGCTTGGTTCCATTTCATATTCAGAGCCCCTGATTTGAGACCTGGAGACAGGTCTTCCCCCACACATTAGTGAGTTTGAGAGGACTTAACCTCATGTTAAGAAAAGACAGTTAGAGGCTCTAATAAAAGGAGCAGTGAGCAGGAAGGTGGCATATTTTGTATGACCTAAATTTTTCATAAGGGACAGCTGGGAAGGTAATGGAGAATTGAAATCACCTAGCTGAGGAACTCTATCCCCAAAGCCCCATGGTTGTGTTACACTTGTTCCTGGACTGTGCCACAGTCCTATTCCCTGCCATTTTCCAGGTGACCCATAAAATCCACTGGGTTGCTGTCACCAGCTGACGGATGCAGCTACATCCTCCTATGTTCATTCCATTCTCAGCACCCTTTTGCTCCCAACTTCAAGCTTTTAGCCTGTCCTCCTGCCTTGAGGAAGAAAAATTGCCACCTGTGTTACCCCTGGAAAGAACTAACCTCGTCTTTCTTCCTCCTGTCATCTACTGGTACTTCTGCCCTTGAGTCTTACCTCCAGCATGGCTCAAGGTGAGGTGCAGAAGGCTGGAGAAGAGCAGGCCCCTCAGTATGCTGGTTTTGGTGTGCGCCATGCTGTACAGCCCTGGCTGCGGGGGAATTGCAAAGGAAGCAGAATGAGCGGAGTCACAGCCCTGCTGGGTTAATATTGAACCAGAATGAAGAAACAGGACTCCAGGTCGTGGTGTGTCAGGGACAGTGCCTTATCCCTCCTCTCTTGGCGTCATCCCTCCCTCCCGTCAGAGCATCTTCATTTCCTTACTTAACTTCCTATTTCATATCTGGAAAGATGGGATGAGTAGCAAGAGGACAATTTTGTTCCAGGGCACAGGGAGAACTCAGGCTAGAGGGAGGTACCTCTGCCAGCTCACAGCCATCCCAGCCAGAGAGTTTGCTGCTTTTCCCTGCCTTTGCTCCTGTGCAGCCCCTGGCACACTCACTGCTTCCCCACATGCTAGTTCAGGTCCCTGCCACTGACTCTTCTCAGAGGCTGTACTCTAACCACCTTGAACACAGGAAGACTTTGAGACCTCCTTAACCATTCACAGTCTTCTTTTTAGCTGCAACCCACCCTGATTCTTCCTAGTGTTCAGTTATCAGCAGTTATCAGCAAGCTCAGCCTCAGCACCACAACACAGTTTCAGTGTTCCCCCTTCTCCCTTGGTCATGACAAGGAGCAGAAAGGGTGCCTTTGACAGCCCATTGGGAATTTAAATTTTCCTCCCAGTTAGGTCAGCAGCTCCATTGTCAGTGCATTCTTCCCAATGCCTTATAATTCCCAGTTGAGTTGGGGAGGATGAAGCAGCATGAAGGCTGGGCTCCCCCTTTCCCCCACAGTGGAATGTACTAAAGTCCATCAAAAAGGAAACAGAAACTCTGACAAGCAGGAGCTAGGACACCTAAAACCAGCCAGAAAAACAAGGGCTTCCAGGAACAGGGAAACAGGAATGGTCTGGATGTCATGACATCAGCTAGTAAGTCAAGAATCGGACTATCAGAGCTGGGAAGGTTCTAATGATTGCTACAGCAAGCAGAGCATTGGCAAGAGTGGAAAAACAGCAGAAAGCAGGGCAGTGTGGGGGTGGTCTGCCCTGGAACTGCCACATGAAACAAAAGTGCTTCCCGCCACCAGAGAGCATATTGTGTGCAGTGCCTCTGTGCAGCTGATACATCTGTAATGTTTATCTCCATAGAAGGAGTGCAAATATTAGCATTAGGGTGGCTCAGGAATGACTCCGGACACTGGTACAAAGAGCAGTTGCAGAGGCTTCCTTCCTCACATAAGAGTATCTCCTGTTCTCATCCACACACATCACTACTCCCCACTCTGGATTTTAGAGAGACAGTTTTAGGATTGGCTGGGATTCCCTGGTTGGAGAGTGTGTGCATGGGATTAGACACAACCCTAGAAATATCCATGTTACCTAACAGGGGAAGCAACATTTAGGCAGAGAGTATAGGCAGGCACAGGAAAGAGGACAAACAAGAGTGGTGAGGTCAGAGCTGCTACTGCTGCTGCTGCTGTGTCCCACACAGCTACCTCCATTCCTCACTGGAGGAGGAGGAGGAGGAGGCATAGGCAGCTTTCAGTATCCTCAATCATTTTCTTTTTCATTTCTGCATCTCTATCTCTTATTTATAATAACCAGGCAGCCTTTACACTGCAAGCTTAAGTCAACATTGTTATGCACAGATTTTGACCCTCTTCTTAGCTTTCCTTTAAAGGTCTTACCACCTTACTTGGGATCATGCAGTATATAAGGCTAACTTTAAGCAATGCTACAATACAGCAGTTAAGCTTGGTTATCAAACAGGTATGGATATCTTCTAATACTTACCTATGCCATCCTCCTTTAACATTACTTCTGTTCTGGTCCCTACATTAATTTTGTTGCTTAAGCATTTTTTAGAAAAACTTAGTGAAACTGACGATGATTCTGTCACTATGTCTGGCTGCTTCTTTTCCAGCTGCTGTTCTTCTTTCCCCCTGTGATACAAGACAAACCCACCTATTAGGGCAACTAGGTTGTTAACGGTAACTGCTGAAACCTTTTATCTCTAAATTACTCAAGGCTACATCTATCGCGGTGGTTCCTTCTATTTCTTAACTTTTGTTTTGCTTTGTAATTGGAGATTTTCACTACATCCTGGGACTCTTTCCAGCCCTTTCTGGTGTCTCATAACAATGTAGTAATTAAAGATGCTGACTCTTCACATTGTGGCCTTTTCTCATTCCATAATGAGAATGAGAAAAGGGCTCCTCTCTGTTTCTCCCATTCCTGTGGTTAGCCTCTGCAGCAGCACAGCATGCATCAATTCACCAGGGGTGACTTCCACCCCTCCAACATTTAATTTTTCCATTCCTGTAAGCAAATTTTTATCATTTAACTTTCTTACTGTCTTCACTCACCCGTGGATGATCAATGCTATTTTCTTTCTTAGGACAAGACAGTTAAGGTACCTTTACCATCCAGAGTTATGGCTTATGTTGGGAGTTTTGATCTCTTTTCTTCCATGTGTTGATTCTTCTTTTTAAGTAAAAAAACTTTTGGCAATTCTTTTTCCCGTGTAACTTCCAGAGAGCAGAATATAGAGGATTTTGCCTTGGCCCATTTTCTTGGCCATTCATCTGCTCTGTGATATAGTTTGCTAGTTCAATAGTTGGGGCATTTATCAATCTGTTCCTAAAGTGAGTTACACAGTTTGATCAAAGCAACACCTTGGATACAATCAGAAAGATGACACCCTTATGCCTTCACACATGGGTTCCCCTGTCCCTGAGGGCCAGGGAGCTGCCAGGTGCGAGGGGGACTTCAGGACCCAGAGAATCCTCTCCTTCCCTTGCAGCCTGCTCCTATTCATTCAAACACCTTGGTCAGGTTTAAGCCAGTTTACAAGTTGTCCAGGGGCTGAACCCTGACCCTGGTGTGAGGTTTAAATGCAACACTTGTGTGCATGCCTGACACCTAATGTGGCCCTGCCAGCACAAAGGAACCCAATCATCCAAAAGACCTTGTCACTTGTCACTCAGGAGTGTTGCAGCAGCACCCCAAAGGTTTTGGTGAAGCCCTGCCAGCATGGTGGACCTCAACGACCTAGGGGAGCTATGTGCTTGCTCCCTGAACAAATGGTAATTGGTGTGCAAGATCTGCAGCCAGCTGGGTAATCCATGTGTCTGCTGTCCTGAAGCATAACCTTCACTGGCACTGAAAGGCAGCACGCTGTGTAACTGTTCTCCATGCCAGCATAGGGCACCAGGCAGGCACACATCCATTTCCTTGCTATCCTTCTTCCCTTCTGAACTTTGCTGCAGTTGTCTGATCCTGACAACTGCAGCAAAAGTAATGCACTGGCGTGAGAGTTTGTTATGCATCCCAATAAAAAAGGCACTCAGAGCCCACAGTGTAGTCATTGAAATACCATTTACTGGACATAATACAAGAAAGGGTATAGCATTAGACAATCCCACACCCCTTCAGATGCTGCAAACACCAAGCTATACAGCACTGCACAGCTATCTAGTCAGGCCACAGCACCCAGTACAGATCCTATCCATGTTGAGGTTTACCAGCACCATGGTCTTCAGGGCTTTTATAGGAATTTCCTAGGAGTAAACAACTTTATAGATCATTTTGCTGTCAAGCAAATAAACGTTCACATAAGAACATGCTGTTTCTAAGACAAAGACACACTAGTGGCATCAGCACCAGGGGCCCATGGGAGTCACCTATTATGGGCTTCTCTGAATTAGCCAGCTAAATTTATCCTGCAGCCAAGTGATACGTGCAGCACAGCACAGAAATGCTCCCACCTACTGAGATCAACTGTTAGGTGAACAATGTTTCTGTGAAGACCTCCTAATTCATAATTACTCCTTGTATTTCTCTCCTGTTACCTTAGAATAAAGAAGCAGGTCAGCTATTTAGGCAATTGGGGTCTGGGTTCTCCCTGCCCCCCACTGCTCCCCCTTCCCTCCCAGTTCTGTGAGAGAGGGCATATGCTTCATAAGCCCAGCTCCAGTGCTGCAGCTGTGTCAATATTTGAGTTTGGATAGGAACCAGAGAGAGAACTGTAGGAAGCACTGCAGCTTCAAATAGAAGCCACCTCAGATGCCTGTACTCCAAGAACTCAGGGAAGACTTAGCTCAAGTGCCCCTATAGAGAAAATATTTTAAAATTAGGACACCCAAAGGTTTACCAACTTTATTCATCTTCCCTCTTTACATCATATCAAAGTGTCATGGATCTCACTCTAGCACCTTGTCTGAAAACAGGTCATAAAAGTTCATGAAAATGAAGATTTAATGTAGAAACTGCAAAGAGTAGCTTTTAGGAGTATCACATAACTGCATTCATGGCATTCCAAAAGAGAACTGTGCTACTTATGATTCCTTGGTGCTTCTATATTTTCCTCTTGTGCAGTAGGCATAAGAAATTCAGAGAATTTAAAGCCACTAAACAAGACTAAACAAAAAAGTTTGGGGAATTGCAGATGTTTGGGAGGCATAAGACAGAGAGCAAGAATAGCTAAAACTGAGGATTCAGCAAGGTGGTGTTCCTGTAACATGTGAAAAGAGAATGCAGAGCAGGCAAGTCTGAAAGACCTGTTAGGTCTGGTATTGTCAACCCTTCCTAGGAGGTCAAGTTCACATAGCTGTATACTTCCTTCCTGCAACAGGACTAATTTACATCAGCACGCCTCAGTTGGCAAACAGGCTCTGGAGAAGATGGAGCAGAGGGGATAATGGGATGTAGTTGTGGCAGTGCTGTCTTTTAATGCTTTGCTGCAGGCATAGGAAAGAAGGGGAAGAGAGGAAGCAGAATGTGTGAAGAGAAACAAGGAAAAAAATTATTGAACCCAACTTGAACGTGGAGAGGAAATGGAAAATCTAAACAGAGAAAAACTAGTCAGCCTTTATGTGGAGAGGTGAGGAGCCTTTCAGCTGGGAACACTGAAAATTGCACAGTGAGACACAAAATATCCTTTTCATGTCCTCAGACAGACTGTCAGGTCACTGTAAGAGAAGGAAACCAACAGCAAGCAAACCAGGTGACAATGGAGAAGGAACACTCAGCCCTAGATCCAAGGCAAGACTTTGCTTCTGCTAATTGTGAAAAATGCTCTTCATATTAAAAGGTACCTTGTAAACATTTGGGAAGCTTCTCACCAGTAATGTCTGGCACCAGCATGAGCTTCAAATGATCAGAAGTGTTGCTTAGCTCCTAAAAGCCCAGGAAAGCGTTTGAATAGCAACAAGTAATTAAAAAACTTGAAAGGAGGACACTGTTAAAAGTCACTGCTTTGAGACTTTTCGTGCCTTCCCCGCAGTGCACTGTCATGGACTGACAATGTTACACAGGCAGAACAGAAGCACTGCTCATTAACTCTGTGTCTTCTCTACAAAGTTATTCCCATCAACAGCCAATGCCTTCCCTGTGCCAGGCCCAGCATGTGGCATGTGTAGCCTCATAGCTTCAATGAGCAGCTACTACGAAGACCCACATTTACATGGGCAGTCACCTTCAAGAGAGCTAATTCTGCCTGGGGCTGAGCCAAAGGGCCTTGTTGCTAACAGAGAGATGAGAGAGCCAGGTTTTACTTTGGTTTTTTACCTCAGTTTTGTAAGTACAGAAGAAGATCGGCTAAGGCATGTTGGGACAGGTCGGTATTAGTCTTGACCTCTATCACTTCTGTCACGGCTCCCAAAGCCCCTCCTCAATGATGACCACATCACTCAGTGAGGCCTCCTCCTGCATCATAATGCATTTGTCTTTGTGCTCAGAGAGGATGATTTTTACTATATCCTTTGATGTTGGACACATGGCCTTTGTCCTGTGTGCCCCAAGATCTGGGATCTGCCTCGAAACTGGTAAGTAGCAATGCAGTGACTGGTGGCTCTGACCAGCAGCTCAGCCTCACTCACTGGCCACAGCATCTACACCATGAGTGGGGTGGGCTCTGCCACAAACCCCCTCTGCTGGCCCTTCCTCTGTGGCTTCTTTCTTGCTGCCTCAATAGGTCCACAGCAAGTGACCTCAAGCAAGTTCCTGAGAGTCCTTTCCCACCTTGTGGGTGAGCACATGGTGCACAAGGCTCAGGGGAAGGGTGTAGCCCATGCCATAGAGCTTGCATTTTCAGGGCCTGCCAACCAGGTGCGATTTCTGATGGCACCACAGCTTAGTGGCCAGAGTGCAGGACTTGCTGCACTGCTTGCAGGTGGAAGTGCACTCCCCACTGTGCAAGCACATATGGTTGCACAAGGAGCTGGGTTTAGCCAGGTAACACCCACATATGGCACACTGGCACCCCTTGGGACCAGCTGGGCCACTTCCAATGGATCTTCCTGTGCATGTGGAAAGAAAGCCAGCACGCAAAGGCCTTACCACACTGCTAGCAGGACAAGGGATGCTGGCCAGTGTGCAGGACCTGGTGCTCCTGCAAGTCTCACTTGGGGCAGCAAACCTTATTACACTGGGCGCACTGGAATGGCCACACAGCCCCATGGGCCAGTGCCTGGGCCCTGAAGCTCCCCTCTGAACTATGGCTCTTGCAACACTTTGTGTGCAGGAGGGGCTTTGTGGCCAGGGAGGACAAAGTAGTGCTTCTTGGGGTGGCAGAGCCACTTCATCATGCTCCCTGGAACACCACCTGTGCTAGATCAGCCCCTTTTGGAACAGAGATTTTAGCAGAGGTCCTGGGCTGCCAGAATAATCCTCCAGCAGCTCCATATACTCCCCTTGCTACTTGGACCCCCTCCAGTGAGGCCTTCCCCCCATGCTCTGGGAATGCCAGTCTGAAGTTTTTGGAAGCTTTGTTCTCCTTCTTACAAATCTCTACAGTCTCTCCTTCTGTAGGACTGGGCTTCTGGGGCTCCTGCTCCTGCAGGCACTTCTGGAGTGGACTGGCCAGAGCATGCACCTTTCATGACTTGTCAACCAAGGGAGCACTGAATCAAACCCTACTTGACAACAGATCCAGGTCTCCAGGACTTGCTGCCTGCTGTCCCATTTCCACTTCTTTCTGCTGCAGATCTGGGATCCACACCCTTATCCAATTTTTCTTTGCACCTGCCATGGTCTTAATGGTTGAGATGGGCTTCCCATGCTGATTCTCAGTCCCCAGCACCCTGGCTCGCCATGGCTCATATTTTCAAGCTTCTTGTAGCCTGTGGAAATATTTCATGGACAGCCTGCTAACAGGTTCATTGAGGACTATGGTTTCATTAGCTACTACCTTGGAGACCTCGGGATCCTCTGCACAAACACAAAGGCATGACAGGTGAATTAAAGCTGGCTGTTATGTGATATAATTGCAGCTGGATAAGAAGATGAACGCTGGAGATGGATACTCTGCTACGCAGTAATCCTGGGGCTCTTCCATGAGAACCATGACCTCTATGACCATTTTCCCTTTTAAACTGGGGAAGAGGGACGAATCTTCGATTTCTCACCACAGACAGTACCCGTGCAGCATTCCTATTGTTTCACGAGCAGTATTTCTAGGACCTATCGTCATGACAGACATAAAGCAGGGCGACACGCTCTTTCCTTGGCTGGTAGCTCCCAAATGCGACCCAAGGTCCGGACCGCCGTCCCGCAGGGGCTGCAGGCCGCACAACGCCGGGGTCAGCTAAATGCGCAAACCCGACGCTCGGCAAGGCCGGGCCGCTCCCCGCACCCACTCTGCGCCTCGGCACGCACCTACGAGGGGCTCCGCCTGCGGGGGTGGCTCGGGCCCCTCGCGGCTCCGCAGCCGCCCCTCGGCATCGGGCGCTCCGTGCCGGCGGAACGCAGCGAAGGAGCGTCGGACGCGCCCGGACGGCGCTCAGCA
>VWYI01024994.1:15014-70206 GCA_013399455.1 Anthoscopus minutus
ACCGGCACCGGTGGGGCGGCGTGTGGTGTCCGGGGAGCGCAGCCGGGCCCTGCCTGCAGCAGCGGGGCCTGTCCTGGTGCTGCTGGGGCGGGGGCGCGGCTGGGGCTGAGCGGGCCGGAGCTGGGCCCGGAGCCCCGAGCGCTCCGCCCGGGTGTTGCCGGGTTCGCCCTGTGTGAGGGAGCGGCTCGGTTCGCCGCGGTGAGCGCCTGGCGGAAGAGCGCGGCTGGTGAAGCGCCGCGGGCACCTGGGCGGGGAGAGCTGGGCCGACAGCCCGCGGTGTCCTAGTCAGCGCTGCTCGGTGCTGGCGGTGCAAGTATCGCCGGAACGGCGCCGCCGGGCCTGCTGCTGGCTGCTCCCGAGCTGCGGCGGGGCTGGGGCTGACTGCAAACAGCAGCAGGGGCTGGTACTTGTTCTGCCTTCAGGCAGTTGGCTTTGTTTTAACAGCGTAAGTAGCAACTCTCGTTGCTTACGAGTCTCGTAAGCAATGTTGAGGTTAACTCAGGGGTCTCACAGGAGATGAGTTGAAAGGAACGGGAGGGAACGGATGTATGGTGGAGGGGGTGATGAGGAGGAGGAGGGGTGCGGCCCGCGCAGGGCTGTGTGTGCCCCACTGCCTTCCTCACATGTGAGTCCTGGGCGGGTGTTGCACGGCACTGAGAGCAGCCTCTGTACTTTGTGCAGCAGCTGCTCACAAGGAGAGGACACTTGAGGAGTTCAGCACTTTTGCTCTCAGACCCTGGAGAGAACCAGTAAGGGGAAGCTGGCTGCTCGTTAGGGTGGATTTCCAGCAGGCACGGAGGTGGCCTTCAGCAAAAGGATTGAGATGACTGGGGAAGGAAGGCTGTTCAATTAAAAAGCTGTTGGAATAATGAAGGACCAAAGAGCTTCCCTGAGCAATAGTTTGTCTGTCCCGAGTTTGCTGGTCATGGTGAGCCATGACAAGGTCTGGCCTTTGACCTCTAAGTTCCAGAATAGTGATGCTCTCAGTGGTATGATAGTCTTGATGTGAGGGAAGACACAGGGTGAGCTTTGTGGGTGAGTCTTGGTTCTTGAACTCATTCATGCACGTGAGTACTCTGGAGGTCTGCTGCTGAGTGACTGCTCCCTTTTCTTGCAATGTGCTTGTTTTTAACATTATAGCAAAGTGCAGTGTCTTGATTGATGTGTACAGAAAAAGAGACATTTGTGCAAATAAACCAAAACTGGGAGGAGGTTGATAGCAGCAGAGTCAGAAAAATAATCCTGGAACTGGGACTGTGTTGTGTCTGACCATTGCTTCATCTTGCATGGAAGAAGAGGCCACTTTGCTTCTGTAATTCTTTATTGTAAGTACAGCTCCAGGGTGTGGTAATATATACATGCATATAATATGGTAACATATTTTGAACTGTAATTCACTTCTGAACTTATAGTACATCTGGAAGAAAAACAGGAAAAGGAAACTACCAAGCAGGTACAGCTAAGAAATAAGTGGTAGAAAAGTAGTGAGATTGAAATTGCGAAATAATAGTTTGCATGGACAGCAGCTACCAAGCTTTTCCGGATATAAGTGAATAGTCTTCCCTGGATAAATTCTGGATTTTATATAAGAAATCTTCAACTTAGAATTTATGTGAAAATTGTATTTTAGTGGTCTAAGTTCTCTTCTCAGAAGAGACAAGTGTGCTGTTCTCCATCGCATGTCTCTCATATCTAGGAAAGTTAATCTTTCCTACACAGCAAGTATTCAGGTGCAGTGTAATTGTAGAAAACATACTTAAATACTTAGGAAAAAAGGTACCAGTTGGCTCTTTAGAGCTTGGCAGTAAGTAAATTCTTCTGCTATCATATGTGATTCTTTAGTTTTTAAATGTTTGGCTAGAATTTTTGATTTTTAAATCTAGGTATGTAGTTTTACTTATATTATTTGCTATATGGAGAGTACCACTTGCGTCTTTTATGATGTTTATGTAAAACAAGTGTAGTTTTTAAATTGAGTTAAATCTGTTTAAATGCTCTTGTTGTTACAGAACAAAATATTTTTAACTAACACTTTACCCATTTTAACAACTATATGATACATATGTACTTTCCATTTGATGACAGATCCTTAGTGATCATTTTTGAATACACAGGTAAGCATCTCATGCAGCTGTGCTATTGGAAAGTGAAATATGTGTCCTTAAATGAAGATCCTGAATTTGTTTCTTACATCCTAGCTCCAGTTCTGTCCTTCTCAGAGCCTACTAGTTTCTAAGCCTTTAGGAGATTTCATGTCCTAAACTGCTGTATGGTTATCTGATGTGAGATCCTGTGCATTTGCCTTTTGAATGTTGGGAAAGGGCTAGAGAAAATTCTGCAAAACCTTCTGGGGCTCTCTGGGTACCATGGTCTAGTTCACAGGAAGGACCTGAAATCTAAGAGGTCTTCTGCTCTGGATCCTGCTTCCATTAACACCATGGAGCAGTAACCTACAGCCCAGGAATGAAGCTGGCTGTGAAAACCACATGAAGGTGTCTGGAGAACCTTGTCTGTTTTTCCAAGGCGTGAGGCCAGAGCAGTATCCACTGGGCTCTTTTTGCAGTGTTGGTTCTACTAACAACTTCCACATGGTGCCATGCTAAGATTAATTTTATGCCTCAGGGGAAGTCCCCGTGTCTAATAACCTGCTTTTCTGTCTCTGGAGAAGTGCTGCAAGCTGACTGTGAAGCCGAGTCATGATCTGTGTAGGGACAAGTGAGGACACTTGGTGACTTGCTGGTCCTATGGTGGTACCATCGCTGCTCTGTGGAGGGATTTGGATTTGGTCCCCGTGCATTTCAGGACCCAGCTTTTGGGAAGTGGTTGTCCCCAAAAATCTTCCATGAAAGGCATCTCAGAGTATGGCAGCAGCTGAATGTGGGTCCTCTGTCCTCACTAGGGCTAGGAAGTCCCTAAGAGCTGTGAATGCTGAGAGGCTGCCCTGGGGAGCCATGGATGCTTTGTCAGCATGGAGCACTGACTTTTGGGGCTGCTGAGCTCCTTTGGGGAATGCTTTAAGCTCGCTGAGTCATAGGAATCAGTGCCTGCTGTTACCATAGAAATCAGATCAACTGTTAGTCCTTGTCCCTTGGCTCCAATGCTGCGAGGTTCCAGCATGAGCTCATGGTGCTAGGAAACCTGATTTCTTGCTCCTTGCCCTGTCAAAATCAGAGGAGGTCAGGCAGCTCTGGCAGCCCTCACCAGAGGGCAGGGAATAATTTTGCATGGCTGCAGTGGTGGGCCCCTGTGTGTCTGATGTGCTATCTTGATGACCTGCTGCCTGTATATGTCATGCTCTTTCATATTTTGGGAAACATTGCATTTGATTAGCTGTAGTTTCCAGTCCTTCAGGAGCCCTAGGGAGGTGAAAACTGGTTGTCAACTGGTGAGTAGCAGATAAGGGAGGACAGAAAGTAAATAATAAGTTTGGAATGGTCCAAAGGGAGAGGAAAACCACTGAATTCCCAATTTCTTGTGCTCTTAAAATGCATCCCCAAGCTTGGTGGCAAGTATAGACCTGAGCATGGATGTGACACCTTCCAGAGCTCAATCTCTCACAGGTTTTGTCTTCTGTGCTGTCTGAGTAATTTTTCATTGTTTTATCTGGATGCATATACACATTCAAGCTCTAGGGTTGGAAGATGCAAAACATCGTTGCCCCCTCTCCATTCTGCTAAAGGAAGTAGCTTTACTGTGAATATACCTTTCACACGAAGGTGTTTTGCCTCCTCAGATCATCTTTGAACCCTTTGCTCTCCTCATAAAGCAAAATAAGCGCAAGCATCTTTGTGAAACAGTGTTATAGAGACTCTTGCTGATGCAAGGCATCAATTTGTTTTTCTACAGTTCCTCTTGGCTTGCTGCCTGCTGACCACTGAATTACTGTCTGTGTGGTCTGTGTGAGCAATCCAGATCTACATAGTTGTCCTTTTTAATATTTCCTTGCTTACTTCCAGGAGACTGAATTCAGAGGATAACAGCTACTTCCCAAGGATTGTTCCTAAGAGTTGGTACTCTTAGGATGTCCTGTGTGCTGTGCTAGCTCAGTCCCAGCTTTAATGTATCTTTTGCTTCAGATGAGAATGAGAAATATTTGCAAACAGAAGTAAATGTACTGAGCTGTCTGTTTCTTGGACATTCTTAATTCTTTGGTCTGCTTACGGTGAAAAATACTCATTCAGGCAGAATGGCTTAAAGTGAAAGAGATGATTACTTGCTGCTAGCTATTATGTAGGAGAAAGGGTTTACTGGGTGATGCTGAAAGGAGATGAGTATTATATGTGCATTGTTCTCCCCGTTTTGTTAGCTCAGCCTAAGAAATTCCTGTTTTAAGGAGCTGTTCACTTCTCTGTTCAGATCCCAGCACACTGAAGCACCCACTTCAGTGTTGTTGAGAGCTCTGGTTCTCCATTACGGGGAGAAGGAGGAGGGCTGATTCTTGGGAAAGCTTCCAGCACGGCCAACTGTGGAAACAGCCGGGCTTTGTGCCAGCCGTTGGGAGGGAGGGGGACCTCAGAGCCCTACAGGGAGTGTATCAGGCAGGGGCTGGTGCAGCCTGTCGCCTTCCGCAGAGTCCTGATGCTGCTTCTGTTTCAGGAGAGAAAAACTATTCTGTCCAGAGCTGTGGTCAAGCAGAGACTCCTTGAGAGGGTTGGTACAGCTCTTGATGGCCTTTGATAGCAATTGGCATGAAAGAATCTGACATGTCCACGCCTCCGGTGAGGAGCTGGAGTTGCTGCTTATATTAAGGGGGAGGGGAAGCAATCTCTGGATAAGTAAAGATAAGGGAGTATTGGGGGAAAAGCAGTGAGAGGAGGAAGTGCCTCTGTGGGGAGGTAGATTTGTGATCTGTGTTCTCACCTAACAATCTCTGCAGTCTGTGTTCTAGACACTGCAAAATAAACTGCAGTATTTGGGGACCATGGCTACAGACCCACTCTCGGAGCTTCAGGATGACCTGAACTTGGATGATACAAGTCAGTCCCTCAGCCAGCTCAAACTGGCCTCCATAGATGATAAGAACTGGCCAGCAGATGAAGTCCCTGCTTTTCCCAAATCAGGTAAGTAACCTACTTGGGGATCTGGGTTTTGGCCAAAAAGCAGTTGTTTGTCCTGCAGCATTGTGGTTGTGTCTACATATACAGAGAGCCCCAGCTCCATTTAAAAGCTTTGTAGACACATTAAACTTGCACCACACCCAAATGAATCAGCCTCATCAGTATTGAACAGCACTAAAAAGTGCAGAGCCAGCTGCTGTAAATATGCTCTTCTCAGTCCTGTGTCTGCCTACATTTCGGTGCTGACAGTATAGATGTAATCCTTGAGTGTCCTCCATTATGGTCTCTTGCAGGAGAGTTTGGATTTGTGGACTGGCATGGTCTCAAACTTCCATTTAGGAGGTGGTGCTGGAGACCTGAGTTGTTGCTCTGAAATCCTGTGCTATGAGCTATGAACAAAGAGGTCAGGAAAATTAGCTCAAGGACAACTAGGATGACCACCCATCAGAGGATTGTGTTAAGATCCTCCTTTCCTAAAAAGCCATGGTGGTGTCCTAAGGTTTTGTCTTTGTGAATATTTGTGACATATCCGAACAGTTGTTTGCGAGAGTGTACATTGAGGGACACATCTGGATCTCATAGGACTGACAGGACTCTTCTGAAGTCATTGCTGCTCTTGTCCACTCAGAATTTAAGACATGGGTTTTCAAGGTATACAGCTGCATACATTAGTCCCTCCCATGTAGGAGAGCCATTTTTTCTTATACTTCTGTCTCTTTGTACTTGCCAATAATGTGCTCCAGATCCCTTCTTCTGAATGCTTGTTTCTTGTACTTTGTGCAGACAGCTCCAAAGGCTCCCCTGAGCCCATCACTCACCTGCAGTGGGATGATCCCTACTATGATATCGCCAGGCACCACATTGTGGAAGTAGCAGGTAGGAACCTTCCTATTTTCTCCTTTGATGTCTTTGCAGCTGGGTTGAGGAAGGACTTTTCTAACAGGGCTCTGGGGACATCTGCTGTTTGCCAAGCCCAAGTGGCAATGACAGGTGGCACAGAAGGAATGCCAAACTTCTTGAGTGTTTGTGATATGTGTAATTTTCCATGGACTTCAGCTAAACTTGGGTTACTTCTTGGCTCTGGTTGACTTGGTTATATTATTATCAGGACTCAGATGCTTTTGCTGAATTGTTTTAGATATGACTCTTTACTACATCCCGAGAACAAAAGTGGTTTTTGCTTGATAATGCCGCAGAAATTACCTAGTTAAGCAATACAGCTGTAAGGTCCTCAGCTGAGTAATCCACTGTAGGTGGCATCACTCATATCTGAATGGCCAGAGCTTGCCATCGTGTCCTGAAATAACATGTACAGAAATTTGAAATAGGGAGAAAAGGCCCATGTTCCACTGCAAGGAAAGACCTTTTCATTGAGGGTCACAAACACCTGGATTTTCTTTTATTATTTTGTTTTATTTACATTATTATTGTCCATATTATTTTATTTACATTAACCCTTGATGATATACTGCTGGGACCTCCATAAGAAAGTTTTGGGAGTATTTTCCAGGTTGCTGTGATGAGCCTGAGTGAAGGGTAAGGTCAGTTTGTCTTGTGTTCCTTGTTCTTAATAAAACAAAGAAGCACTTCTTCAACTTCTTGTGACTTGATTCATACTTCCTGCTTGACTACAGCCACCTCCTACCCCTCCTGCTGCCACCTCCTACCCCTCCTGCTGCCACCTCCTACCCTTCTACTGCCATCTCTCTGTACCTTGGTCCCTGCCTCCCATGTGAATTTTCAAGGAAACAGAGGCACAAGCTGGAGTCCTCCTGATTCAGGGTTGTTCTGCATCAGAGTTTGACCACAATGGAAAGAGTCTCAGGCACTTACTTGGTAAGAGTTGTCTTGATATCATTCTTTTCTGGGCAGTTTTCTTGAATGAGCTTTTTCCTGATCTCTCATGTTCCATCTTTTGTGGAACAAAATTATAATGGCAGACTCAAAACCTAGTTGTTTATTGTCTCCTGCTCAATTTGACAAGCCAGGTGTTTGACATTTGGGCCATTATGCCTTACAGATTTTCCAGAAGTGTTTTCATTTACAAATGTGTTACTAAGCTTCTTTTCCATGGGGCTGGAGTTTCACGACTTGGATTTATAGAGATCTGCATCCTGGTCTCTGCTACTGAAACTGGAAAGGGACAGATGTGTGGACTCTACCATTTCAGTGGTAATAGCCAGAATATTTGGAATATGAATGGCAGAGGTAACTGGTGTTTGAGAACTCTGGAAAAGGATGAGTTAAATGATACAGTCGTTTACTTTAGACTGAGCTTCAGCCAAAGTGCTTAGCAGAGTTTAGATCCAAGACATTGATAAGACTAGAATGTCAGCCCAAACCAAGGATAGACTTTGTCTGCTGCCTCCTGACATGAGCACCACTCTTTCTGCGGGATCTCTGTTCCGAGGTAACATGACTTTTCTTTGGCAAGCTCTCTGAATGGAGTATCCCTCCAGTGGAGGTGTGTCAGCAGCTGTTGGAACGTAGCCATTTGACACGGTCTAGGGTGGCAAATGAAGAATTAGCCAGCTTCCTGAAAAGATTCCGGGATTGGTGGCTTACTGGGAGCTGTGCCTGCATTCTGAACTCTTCCCTGCTGTGGTTTAAATTTGTATTCCTAGTGAGCTCTGTGTCCCTACAGGGTGTCTGTATAGTGCAGAAACAGTTCAGAGAAGCTTCTGTTCTTGGCTCTTGCTGGCCAATTTTCGCCGGTAGCTGATACGTCTGAAAGCATGTGATGGTCCCACACACAGCGTGTGGTGTGATGCCTTTCTTGGTGCTGGGAGAGCTTGGAGTGCAGCTCCAGACAGAGCATTTGCTGCCATATAGGTTTGAGACTTGCTTGTTTCTCATCTCCGGAAAGGAGAATTTATGAAGTTGATCAAAGGGGTCTGACTTGTAGTTTTGGTTCTGGGGTGAACCTCTTAATTTATTTTTTTTTGTTAGTAATTGAGAATTTTAACTGTTCAGAGTATCAGACAGGGTAGTGTTCTCTGGATTGTTGTTGGAGACGAACAATCTGAGGAAATCCTATTAGAGGTAGCCTGGAGAATAAAAACGCACTGGAGGATTAATATGAAACTGTTCAGATCTGGCTTTGCTGAAAAGTGTGTTTTTTAGCAGCTTCAGGTGCAATGAACACTGGCTATGCTGAGCCTGAAACAAATATACCCTGGTTCTCTTGTAAATGTTAGCAAATGGCAGCAGATCAAGGATAGTTTTTTCCATTCTATTGATTCATTAGCTTTCTGTCCAGTGTTCTTACCTGTTCTGCACTTTAGACCAGAAAGCTTGTGGCTAACTCTGTTCCTGCCTGCCCTGAAATATGTTCTGGGATGATGAAGCTATTTTGAGACAAAAGCAGAAGGCTGGATCCCATCCTTGGGATGAGCTCTGTGATCCTACTGTTATCCTGTGTGGTCAGAAAATTAATTGCTTCTTGCTGGATGTGTGCATGGTGTTAATAACTTAATAAAAACCTGGTTTTGATGACAAAAAGTTAGCACACTCATTTTCTAGCTGATCTTAATTTCTGATTCAGTCCAAGGCATGCTGGATTTGAAAAGCCTGGCTTTTTGACCTAAGAGGGGAAAGAACTAAAAAACATTTTGCAGAATTTGTTAGGAAAATGATTTTTTGGGGTTTGTTTTTCACTTAAAAATAGTGCAGCAGTTTCATGGAGACTGTCCTTTGTGCCCTATGCTCCTGTCTCTTCTGGGGACTGGGATCTTGCAGGAAGAGGCTTTCCATGGGAAAGGAGCAGGCATGTTTCTGCTGTCCCATGTGGTGATGACAGCAAAAGGCATCCAGGCCACAGTCCTGAGGGAGTACTCAGAACTGGAATATTGTTAGGAATCACCATATTTTAGTTTAAGGAAACATTCTTTTGGTTTTGGGATTTGATGCTTTTATGAAGGAAGATGTTGATGCTCTGCTGGTCCTTTCAGAACGGCCTTATGGTATGTTATGGAGTTCTTGACTCTTGAGTACCTCTTTTTGTGAGCACCGTGGCAGTGAAATTCTTCTTTACATGTGGCCAGAAGCTGAAAGAGAGGAGGTTTGATTTCATTGCACAATCCACTTCTGCAAAGTGTGGTTTTTTTTCCTTGCTCGTGTCACATAGCATTTGGAGAATACACAAGCACCTGGTTGAGGGTTCTTAAAAGAACTATTCCAAGTTTCTGTTAAGAGTTTCTGTGTTCTGCCAGTTCTTACATGGCTAAGGTGCTGCTTCCATCTTCTTGGGGGTTGAGGCAAACTAGATGTGACATAGTCTTGGCCTTAAATTTTAGCACAGGCTGAAAAATGCAAAACTAAGGCAGATAGTTAATAATAGTCTGAAGGAGGTCTCTGGAGATGGCTGGTTGTACTGGAAATGTGTGGCTGTGTGGGAAGAGCAGGGCTCTTGTCAGCTCTGGCAAGGTGTTCCTTCCTCATTCTGCTGCCCAGTCTGAAATACTGGTCTCTTCTCTGTGGTCAATATCCAACCCTATGGCTGTGAGGTTCATCAGCATTCCCATTTTACACAATAACTGCCTTGCTTTCTTTTGGGATAAGAAAATGGGGGCCAAGCATATATTGACGTAGAAGTTTCTCACTGCCACAGAGGGTAGAAGATAGTGTATTAGTAGTCAGAAAAGTGGCTGTCACTATATAATCCAGCTACATAATCCCTGCCCAGTGATTTCAGAACTTTGTTGGAGCTCAAAGCATGTTTCTGCTCATTTGTGTGGGAAATCTGCTGCCTTACACCATTAATTGTCAATCTGTAGGGCTGCCCTCGAAGAAAAGCTGTAATGCTAATATGTGTGTTTAAAGTGGGAATACAAGGTGGAGAGCTATGAGTGTACCTTCTTTTGTGTTACTGGATTGAAGCTGCATTTTCAGCAGTAAATCTATTTTCATTGGTGAATCTGTTACCAAACCTACCCAACAAACATGGCTCCAAGTGCCAAAGCTGTAACTAGTGCTGATGATTTGCTGTAGATGTTGGTGATTGACATGAAGAGGTAAAATCAATCTTGGAGCACCAGTAGCTGTTGTTTCTCTAGGCAAGCAAAGGTAGAAGTGGCAGACAGAATTTGTGTTGACAGTGTGTTGCAGGGTGTCTTTGGTGGCTAAAGGCCCATTAGCAAAGGGTAACAAGGGTCCTTTTCCCTTCAGGCATGGTATGTTGTTACTGGTACCATTAATACAGATTGCCTGCATTTCTGCTGCTTTTGGATGTAGTTTCCAGCTTTTAACTTTTTTGTTTGTTTAAGAATATTTTGTATGATAAAAAAATGATGAATTGCCTCTGTAGAACTGAGTCCACTGGGCAAAGCAAGCCCAGCTTGTGCACCATGTTTTGATATGCAAGGTCAAGGGAAGGGAGAATATCTAAGGAATTTTAAGTTTCTAAGGGAGGCTAAGAGAATGGAGAATTTCTTCCTAGAGCCCTGCTCTGGAAAGGCTCCTGTCTTGATAGGCCCATGTGGGTCTGTTGAGTATACAGCAGTGAGAGTGGTGGAAAGGGGTTGGGTGTGATAATAAATGTCTTCATAAACTAGAGGAACCTTTTTTTAAAAAAATTCTAATTGGCTGTGCATTTTTTTAAATCCAGAATCAACTAATCATGAAAAAGAAGTTACAGGTGTGGGATGTGTTATTCATATGGTATGATGGCATTCTCTGTACACTTCTGAAGTTGTCTAGAAGACTTTAGAATTAATTGCAATTAACCCTTTTAAAAGTGGCAGTACACCAGTTGCCATTTTGGTGACAAAGGGAGTGTAACAGTAAGGGTAAGAAATTTGATTATACAGAATTGGTTGCAAATTCAAGAAAGAGATTTGGAATCAAGGGTTGCTGTTATTGCCTGTAATTGTTAGATAAGGCTGCTTTGGAGAGGAGCATGGGGGAAAGATGAAATGGAAGGAGGTTGAATGCAGCAAGACAGCCCAGTGACAATCTGGCTAGGCTCTCAGACTTGACCTTCGTGATTACTTTCTGGGAAAGGATGCAAAGCTTGGCTTGCTATAACTTTTTTTCTGTTCCTCCAGACCAGGGTGCACTTGATGGGGCCCAACGAGGTAGGTAGATTTTTTGTGGCACTAACATTTGGTTCTGTAGATCATGGTATTCCTTTAGCATGACCATGGCCTGTAGCTGGACTGTCTCAGGGGAGCCCAAACTTTGCTCAGCCTTAGGCTGCACTGGCAGTTTTTGAGGAGTCCAAAGGCTGCACAAAATTGTTATCTGGGGGCTGCACCTCTGCCTCAGGCACAGCAGAATCATCTGAGCCAAATTTGGCGTGTGGGCTTTACTTTGGGCACTTTGGGACTCAAGGGTCTCTGTAAATCCTGTTTCTGTCCTGTCATGGTGGTGGCCTGCTTGGACCAGTTCAGTTTGAACACCAGTTTATCCTGTTGTCATATGTGCTTTGGAAGTTCATTCTAGGATTGCTTCCTATTCTTTCATGTGATCTGCTGCTGCGCTCATGTGCTAAGCAGCTGGCACTTAAACTGGATTCTCCATCTGAAAGTGACTGTTATCTATTTCTTCTCCATTTGGCAGCAGAGATGTTGTGTTCTGGTAACTTGTTTGCCCAAAGCTGTGCTTGACTTCCCTGGGCTTGCTGAGCATTTGTTAATACTCTCCGGACATCAGTCCTAAGTCTCAATAATTTGGCTGCTGATGCTTTCATGCTTCTCAGTGTACATGAAAACTTCTATTGGTGTGAAATTCTTAATTGCTAAGACCTTCACACAATTCATGGAAATGCTGGTTCTCATTTCCTCATTATGTGGAGTCTTTTTCCCCTTTTCTATGCTCTCAGACATCCTCCCATTCTGCATTCTTTAATCTGACCCTGTAGTATATTTCTTATCAGTTATAGCTGTATTCACTTAATAAGGCTTTCTGATTCTGGCAGTGTTTGGATATTGGGAATATTGAGGTGGCCAAAATCATGTATTAAAATACTTCTGCTTTGAGCTCCTTACCTTTTTTTCCTTCAGGGCGAAATCCACTCTGGAATTCAATAGGCAACTAAAATCTATAGTATTTAAATGTATCCCAGCTGTGCCATAGGTTTAGCGCAGCTAATTGGAATGAAATCACATTTGACAGGATTTTTACTGACAGTATCTCTGATTAAACATGCTAAGCTTTGTGAAACTTATGTAATGTTCCAGTATTCTGTAGGGCTGCCCATTCCTTGACTGTGAGCTCTGTTGACTTTGCTGTTTCAGCAGTAAAACTAGCTTTTGGTGGCAAGTTTTATCCATCTGCATTCTCTAAGTATCAAAGTACTAGGATATTCCCATTTGAATCTTTCAACAAAGTGGGCACTTAACTGAGGCGGTCTGATGAAGGTAGGAATAAGCAGTCTTTAAGACTGCACTTGGGCTGCCTCAAATCATGACATAAATGCTAAAGGATGTATTTCAGTGAGGATGTATTTTCCACGTTGGCTGTGCAGATTCATTTAAAGCCCTGTCTTGGGTCATTATTGCCAGCTTGATGTGAATTTCTGCTGTGATACGTTTATATTGCTGCAGGTTTCAGTCTGAAACATTTGCCTCAGTATTTCAATTTCAGCCCTTTTAGAAGTTTGGTCTTGCACTCATGGCTTGGAAACACAGAAGTGGTTTTCCTTGCCCCTTGTCTTAGAAGTGCCCTGGAAATGCTGCTTTTGGAGTGAGAGGAAAAGTGCAGTTGGGGCCATAAAAGTGCCATAACAATGTTCAGGAGCTTATGTCTATCAATGCTACAAGTTCATCCCTTTAGATGAGCAGCTGTCTTGATGGGAGAGGCTTTAGATACTGGCTGCTGTCTTGCTCTTTGTTGTTAAAAGCAAAATAATCTGAATCACATCCTTCAGGGAGGTAGTTTAATTCCAGTGTACACTGAAAATATGTTTTATATATGAATTTACAAAGTTGGGGTATTCTGTGAGTACTGATGGTTCTGTGAGTACTAATTGGTTATCGGTTTGTTGTTAACTATTGAGCATTCCTCATTTGGGAGAGGTAGGAGGCAGCCTGAGAAGCCAAGTGATTACTTCATTGTCTATAGTTGTGTTCAGTGGAAACTTCAGCTATTTGCAATTGCAAACAAGAGGTGAAAACCTAGATACATAAGATTAATACTGCAAACAGGAGAGCAAATAGTACAGGGGATGGAGCATCTGGGAAAGATCAAACCTGATAAGAATATGTTCTGTAGGAGGCAGAGGGTCCACCTGAAGGTAGCTTCCTCCAAGAATGCATGAAATGGACTTTAGGTTCTTGTTTATAAATTGGAGCAACTGATTGTTCATCTTTGATGCTGAATTTTTGATTTTGTCATCTCTGGCAGAGGAGACCGATCAGATATATGTCAGGAACAAGATTGGCAGTTGATGGTTTTAGAAGCTTCTGTGTTGATAGGCTGAGCTCAGTGTGATGGAACAGGAGCAAAACCCAGAAAAAAAAAAAAGGGAATGCTGGTTCCTTTGTAGGTCTCATGCATAAATTCATTCTGATTTGGAAGGCAAAGCAGGCCACTCCTTTTTCAGTCATCCAGGGCACTGTAGATTATCTTTTGATGTACTTGGCCCTGGAAATTTTCCAGGGATCCATGCCATCTCCCCTCTGGCAGAATCATGGATTGTCTGTTTATTCTTTACCAACGATCCAAGCCATTTTCACCAAGGCTATATAAGGAAGAAGACTGTAGACTTTGAGTAGGCCTTGCTGTAGGCTTTTATGTCATTTCAGAGAAAGCTATTTAAGGTATGTTGTTCCCAAATTGTGACTTGTCAGGTCTGATAATCAGTGTCCTGAAGCCTGAGCTGTGTGTATGGCCACCTACAACATGGCACAAACATGATACTGTGCTGTACACCACAAAGGTCTGCCTTGATTAAGCTTGCAGTCTGCATCTGGCCCTCAGACTATCCACTCTGGTGTGAAATGCAGTGTCTCAGTTAACTGAAGATATCACCTGTTCTGAATTTAGCATAGAGCTATGTATGATCTGCAAAGATCTGTTGTCTTTCTGACCATTCTTTTTCATGACTATAAAGCTCAACAGATTCTCAAATGCTGCATCTTCTTGATGATTTATACAGGCAGGACCCTTTGTCCTTCAGATAGAGATATATGAGTTACTCAAAACCAATAGGAAGGGTTGTAATATGCCATATTCCTTGCCCAGGACTTTGTAACCTGCACTTAGTCTTTTAGACAACTCAATTACATTAGACCTGGCCCTAAAGCTCATAGCAAGCTACCAAGAAACTCTGGGCTAGGCAGAGAGTGGGCTGCCATGGGATATGCGATGTGATGTTGGTCTTGTGGCCTGGCTGTGACTGTATCCGGTTGTTCCAGATGAGCCTTGCATCACTTCTCTCCTAGTCCTGCATTCCAGGTTATGTGTCCTCCCTAACTGCCCCGTATGTCCGCATGTGTATGTCAGTGTGATGGCCTGTGCCGCCTCTTTCCTGGTCCATGCCTAGTGCTGCCGCAGTGTCCTTAGCTTTGGTAGAATTTCTGGCTTTTGTGCATCAGTAAATTCTGTGTTGTCTGGCGAGTAACTTGAAAATGGGACTTGCAAGGTGAAAATAGAAATGAACAAGTAGCAAGATAATCTGTTCTGGAAAGATGGGGGCAAAAGGGGGCTGGTGGCATCTCAATGTCGTGGGTGGCGTGTATGAGTTCTCTGGCTGCTGTTTGCAGCACCAAATGGTCATCTGGTACTAACAGGCAGTGTTCCCAGAAATAATCAGATTTGCTGTTCTGAGACCTCAGTTGCTGCATGGCAAGTGTAGCTGAGGACCAGAGCCTGTGCAAGGGTGAGAAAATGGCTGCATGAATATTGTAAATCCATGCTGGGGAAATGAATCATTTCAAGAGGATGATGTATTGCAGGTCTATCCTGCATAAGTAGTGATCCATGCTGTGTTTCCGTGCTGTGGTCTGTGTGAGATGGTTTACCATATGGGAGTAAGGAGGGTATTGTTGAGTATAACCTCAACAGCCCTATTCGCTGTTGCACTCTCTGCTTGACAAGAAAACACAGGTTTCAGAGCAGGGTGAGTAGCTAAAAAGGTGGGAAGACTTTCACTCTTCATACCAAAGGAGCTCCACTGCTCCTAAAAAGAAGTCGTCTTTGTGGAAATGGATTGAGTGTTGTGTCTGTGAGAGAATTAGACTTTCCTTCAAATTCTGTATGTCCACAAGATTTGTGACCTGGTTCTTACTTATCCTAATCTCTCTATTCCCCAGCATGTCTGCTAAGCTTGGCCATGTGTGTCTGCTTGGGCTTTGTTGATGGGGCTGAGATGTCTGCTGGCAGAAGTCCACTGACAGTTGAAGACTTGCTTTGGGAAAAACTTGGCTCGTTGTCTTTGAAGCCTCAAGTGGTGGCTGGGAGTGTCCTCCATGACGTGACAGTGCTTTATGGGTTATTTGGCTCCAGTGTGATGGGGACTGTCTTCTGCATGGCTTTTACAAAGAATGCTTTGTTGTGCTGCACTTTGCAGCTCCTTCCGTCTCAGGCTGGAAAAATCTCTCTGTGGATGGAAAATCTAGGAAGCAGTGAAGAGCTTATTCTATAATCCCTCTGGAGAATCCAGAAGCCCTGCTTGGCCTATCTGTAGAAGAGACTTAGGATGATACTTGTTTGTCATCTTTGAGATGCTACTGGAACTGCTCTTTTTTTAGGAATTTCTTGATTTCCAGGGTATGAAATTTCCTGTGGTCTGTGTGCAGGACTAAGCTTCAGGTGAAGCAAGAAACAGGTGCACCAGACTATTAGAAGCTAGTCTGGGACTGTGTGCAGAGTGGAAGGAGTTATTGTGCCAGTGAGGGGCAGTTTTCCCTGTGCCTCCTTGGACACATGTGCATCAGAAGCAGTGCCCAGGGACAGCTTTGCAGGATTAATGCTTTGAGCACTCTGCTTTGTACTTGCCTCCATCCCTATGTGCCCTGAGGTATCCTGGCTTCCAGTCTTTCCTCTCCTTTCAGGGCTGGAGCAGGGAATCTGTTCTTCGTTCTTATTGTTGGCTTGCCAGGCCCTTGGTGTTCAGATTTCTGCTTCCACATTAGACCCATGATAACTGCTGAAAACCAGATTTAGCTTTGCTGGAAGCTATGCCTTGTTAGGGTGGTTTCTCATTCTTTCTTTACCCTTTGCTGCCAAGACCACATGAAGTCCTTAACTCCCTTTGATCTCTGGCATTTTATCTGCAGGTGATGACAAATATGGAAGAAACGTCATTTTGTTCAGTGCCTGCCGGATGCCCCCAAGTCATCAACTAGATCATGTGAAACTGCTGGGGTAAGTAGGGTCTTAGTAGGCTACTGTTAATTCTTAAATCTGACCTAATTTTCAGCTGCTGGATTCCTGAGGACAGATCTATCTGCAGCAGCTTCTTTAGCTGGATATGTCCTCCCTAGTGCTTACCTCCATTGCTGGAGATGCAAATCCTCTATGATGGCACACAAAAAGAGCCCCTAAGGGAGGAAGAGCCTCTCTGTAGCAGAGCACAAAGTGAGTTCATCAGTTCTTTCCTCTCAGGTACCTGAAATTCACACTGGACCAGTATGTGGAGAGTGATTACACTCTGGTGTACCTGCACCATGGCCTGACCAGTGAGAACAAGCCATCCCTGAGCTGGTTGCGGGATGCCTACAGGGAATTTGATCGCAAGTGAGTAAAGCCACAGCAAGCAAGGATGTTACATGCTGTTCTCTAACCTAATGTAGAGGATCTTCCCTAGGCCCCCTATGTAGCTTGCTGATCATAATTTACTGTCATTTATTCTCCTGCTTCAGCTGGATTGTTGTTTAATGCAGACTGAATCATAGGATAAACAGCTCCTTCTGTAGCCTTTAAGCCAACAGGCAAGCAGCAAACCCAGGACCTGGTACAAGTGTGTCAGCCCCATGCTATAATCGTGGGTTCCTGTGGAGGCTGCTCACTGCTTTTACATGAATCTTGGAGTATAGAGTAGCATGCATTTGGGCTGCTGAGTGGCCTGACACAGCTGCAGAGCATGGGAGAGCAGAGGCCATGCATGCTGGGGTGTGGTGAGGCTCAGTGCAAAAGGGATGAAGCAGCCAGGGCGCCTTAATCTTGTGGAAAGGTTGGTTCCTCTGCTTAAAGTGCAGCTTGTCATTACTGGACTAATCTTGACAGGTACAAGAAGAACATCAAAGCCTTGTATATTGTGCACCCAACCATGTTCATCAAGACCCTACTGATACTCTTCAAGCCTCTGATCAGGTAGGAAGGAAGCACTATTGGAGGCTCACCCACATGCTCATGCTGCAGGGGAACAGTGGGGCATTCTCAGAGAGGCACAAGCTGAGCCCAGGCTGCCAAGCCTATCCTGGAGTCTCTCACCATTTTCTATCCCCTCCCACTTCTGAGCTCAGAAATACTCACACACCAAAAATACCTCTTTAAGAACCTACAGAGTTTGCAGTTCTATGCTACTCTTTTTCTCTCCAGCCAAGTAGGAGTAAAAAGTTGCAGGCTCTGCAACTCAAATATATAATTTATTGTGATACTGAAATCATAAATCATTAAATAATTGGGAGTAAAATCTTCTCAAGCCACTGCTAAACATAGGAAGGAGAAATCTAGCATTTGAGGGAGCCTGCTACTGCTAGAGCTTCTAATGTATCTTGGAAAGTCTTTGCATCTTCTGGTAAAATAGATAGAGTGGGAGAGCAATGTGAGTGATATCTCTGCTACTCAGCCACACCTCCCCTTTGCCTCACTGATGTTTCTTGCAGTCCCCTGCTCTCCTTTTCTGTAAGAAGTCAGTTCTGTGACTGGATTTCCCAATTCCTCACATATCCACCTTTCTCTTGTTTTTCAGCTTTAAATTTGGACGAAAGATTTTTTATGTGAATTACCTTAGTGAGCTGGAGGAGTATGTGAAACTGGAACAGTTGGGGATCCCAAGTCAAGTGCTGAAGTGAGAATATTGCCTGTCTCCCCCTTGCTTAGGGCTCTGTGAGAGGGGATTTTTTGAAAAGGACATCAAGGGAAGAAAGAGATTGTTCCACTCAGGCAGTGGTTTTCCAGGGTGTGGTGACAAGTTGCCTTCAAGACTGCTTTCTCTCTATAGTCCTTCCTGTGTGTCCTTACACCCAGTCCCCAGTTCTGTCTTTGAGTTAAAAATCCTCCCTCAGTGGAGCACCAATCCTGCATCTCCCACTCACCCCTCAGGGACTTACTGCAAGATACTGACCTTAACACTGACCTGAAGCTCATGGTGTGCATCTGCTGTTGTCTGGGCACCTGCTTAGCTCATTCTGCACTGCTCAGCTTGTCTCTGGGGCTTCCCAAAGTTTCAATAATCTCAGTCCTACCAGATTGTTTCCCTGTCCCACACCCACATATGCATCTGTCTCATCAAAAGCAGTGCTATCCTGGCCTCCTGCCCATGCTGTTATTCAGCTACTCCAATTCTTGATTACAGATAGATACTCCTTTTTTCCTTGCTTTTTTTTCTGACAAACAAACGTTTGTTCTTGTGCTCCAGAGCTGCCTGTGGTGGTTTTTAGGTGTAATTGACCATACTAGTCTGGTGCTGTTACCAGTGGGTGTGCAATGCTGGATTCATGCACTTTCTGGGAGGTGGAGTGGCTTTTTGCTAATCTGTGTTTTGCTGAAGGTATGATGAATACCTGAGGTCCCTGCAGAAACCTTTGCAAGTGCCCCAGAAGCCAACACCTCCACGCCCACCGCTGCCAAACCAGCAGTTTGGAGTCTCCCTACAACAGTAAGTATTTCTGGACTTTATTGCTTTTGCCCTGACTTGCTTGATATTAAGTCACTGTATTTATTACTGAGCAACAGCAGAAAACGGCTGCAAAATTTCTTGCAGTTCAGACTGCCTATGAAACTTTAATAATTTTCCTGAGGAACCCTGTGCTCGTGTCAAGATCCTGACCTAACTCAGTTCAGTTCCATCCTCTTGATCCCTGGGTTAGATTGTTTTTGTAACTTAGGGCCACTAAGGGAGGAGCAAAATAATGGGACAGGTTTATGGTGCTAGAAACTTCCTTTTAAGCAAAAGAAGTCTGTAGGAGGCTGACAGAGGTCTCTTTAGGACTATGCTACTTGGAGCAGTGCTGCAGATTTGTTTCTTAGTTGTTCTCCAAATCATAAATTCTATTTTAAAAGCACCTCTATTCACTCTTGTAGTGAATCCCACTCCCCATTCGTGCACAGTGACAAAGGCAAACACAGACACTGGCAAGGGCTGGTGATACTGAGTAAGTGTTGAAGGTATATTTAACTCTTAGTGTGGTTTTACCTCCTGGGGAAATGAGGAGGAGCCGGTACTGCGTAGCTAGACACATCCTCTGAAGCAATCTGGGAACACATTCGCCAGATTCAGTGTAATATTTCCAGATGATGTTTGCTGTTGTGCCTTGGTCCCTGAGCTTGTCAGCAGCCTGGGAGGGGTGAACAGCTCCAAGCTATCCCGTGGTCTGGACAATGGAATGTGAGGGTGGCAGCAAGCACCTTAGCGTCACGAGGTTTTCCCTGGTGGCCATTTTGCTGAGAAATCTTCTGTCACAGGAATGTGGTGGCCAAAATTTTTTCTCTCATGTGTCAGCTTCTTTCTACCTCGCTCCTATGGAAAAGGAAAAAGAAAGTGTAACCCTTTTCACCTGATTCATGACTAGCATCCCTGCCTTCTGGGAAAGCCTTTGCCCTGTCATATACAGACTTGAGATTTTTACAGGAGATGGAAAAACATTTCTGTGGTTTAGTAATGAGCTCATAGTTGCTCCAGTGGATGATGGAACGTGATAGGTGAAGAGGATAGAAGGCTGGAATAATGGCTGACTGAGGAATGGGGATAGCAAGATCATACACAGTACAGCTTGTTTAGGCAAATTCAAGAGCTGGAGGCTGCACATAGGGCAGGAGCAGTCCTGTATACCGGTCATGTACAACCTGTTGTTTCTTGCTGCAGTCTCAGGGAGAAGAGCCCTGATCAGTCTGCTGTTCCTCTGGTGGTCAGAGACACCATTGCTTACTTGCTTGAGCACGGTAAGTGTTTGGGGAATCTGCAGTCCCATATCAGTGATCTTTGTTCTGTCCAAGCTCCCATCAAGACTGTGGTAAGATAAAGAACAACAGCAGTTTAGAATAGGGTGTAAAGCCTGAACTAGGTGAGTTGGCCCTTGAGTGAGATTGTGGAGGGCTCCTCCTTCTTTCTGGAGGAGTCTGTGTTCCCACTTGGATAAAACTAGCCAAATGCTCCTTGTATCCTTTGTCTGATAATGGAAGCAACATTGTTGTACTCTATAAAAGGGACTGGTTCCTATCTGTCTGAATGTCCCACAGCATGGATTTATAACTGTTAACGCCAGCATTTTTAGAGACTCTCACATGGCTGATTTTTTTCTTCTCCATCTGCTGTCACTTCACAGCTCTTAATACAGAGGGCATTTTCCGGAGATCAGCAAATACACAGGTTGTCAGAGAGGTCCAGCAAAAATACAATATGGGTAAGTGCCCAAACACATCAGAGCCCCTTTATTTCCCAAATTACTACTGTCCAGCTGCAATTGTGTTGGAACTAGTCCATCACGGATCCTCTCCTTCACTGATGGGTCTGTAGATGAGGCCTCATTTTGGGGTATAACCTGAGTTGCAAGGGAGAAGTTATTTGGTACTTCTGCTGTGTGGAAATCATATTCCTTCCTACTCATATTCCACTTACTACTCTTTTTTCCTGAAAGTTTCCTTGTTTCCTGGGGTGGGATATACCATCTTACTCTGGTTATACTAAAGGGACTTAAGATGACCGAGATGAAACTTGGTCATGTTTCATTTGATGACTTCTAAAGATGCAGTGCTGGATTCAGCACTGCTTTGTATATGGTTTTGGGACATATTTTTCCACTCTGCTAGGAGATGGGGTACTTCAGGATTCTGTATTCTTTAAAATAACGCTTCCTTAGTTTTGGGCTCTGACCATCATGTCCTGTCCTTTGTCTGGAGGAAGTGCTGCTTTGGCCTGTGAGCACTGAGTCTCTGCTCTACTTTCTCAGGTGTGCCTGTAGATTTCCAGGAGTATGAAGATGTCCACCTCCCTGCTGTGATCCTCAAGACGTTCTTGAGGGAGCTACCTGAGCCCCTCCTCACTTTTGGCCTCTACAGCCATGTTGTCAGCTTCCAGAGTGAGTTGTGACAAGTGTGCTACTCCCTGAATGTTGCACTGGTTAAGGACAAAGATGTCTTAGTGGGGACATGCATGGGATACCTTGTGACTGCCAACAGGGACTTCCTCAGGATGGATGCTGAGGATTGTCCTGTCTCTCTTGATTTTTAGGTGTGGAGGAGGTGAAACGTGTGGATATTGTTCGCAAAACGCTCCAGGATTTGCCAGAAGAAAACTACCAAGTGCTTCGTTTACTGACAGCCTTTCTAGTGCGGGTGAGCACTAGCCTAAGCATTTGCTTGTCATGACTCTGTGAGGTGCAGGCAGGCCTTCAGACTAAATGGTGCAGGCATACAGCTTGTGTGGTCTATACCAGGGAGGCTGAAAACTCCTCAGGGTGGAAGGAGAACTACAGAGTAGCTGAGAATACGAGGGGTTTCAGATCTGCTTTACAGTACTTCTTGCTGCCAAGGAAGCCACTTGCAAGGCCATTCAAGCAAGAGGAAAGATCATGAGTAGTGATCTGGACTTGGAGCAAAATTATCTGACAGTGCTCTTGGTCATGTATGTTATGGCCTAACCAGCCTTTCTCCTCTCATTTTCTCTGTGAGTCTGTCAGCTCTGGCTTTGGGAAGGGTAGAGGGCAGCTTCTGTGCTTTCTGTAGGATTCACAGTGATCTCTTTCCTTCTCACATAGGTCTCTGCTCACAGTGACAGAAACAAGATGACAAACACCAACCTGGCAGTTGTGTTTGGCCCAAATCTGCTCTGGGCCAAAGATGTGGCCATCACTCTAAAAGCCATCAATCCCATCAATACCTTTACCAAATTCTTGCTGGACCACCAGAAGGAGCTGTTTGAGGCTGCCGAGGCCTGAATCCAGGCCAGCCCACACCTGCACACTGTGCCCACCTTCCCCCTTCTTTGTCTTGGAGCTGTGACCAAGCTGTCTCCAGTACAAAGGGACCATTGATCTTCTGGGTGATGAGCAGAGTGAGGGCTGTGGAGATGATGGTGAAAGTGTGCAAGTAAGTGAGCAGGAGAGAGTGCAGCTCTGGATGGGCAGGGGAGCTGGTCTCCCAGCTGCTGAGACTGGAGTCCTAACCCACCTGTGCAGCTCCTCCAGGGCTCATCACCAGTCCTCTGCCCTATCAGATGACCTACCTTCCTTTCCTCCTTCCCTTACATGCAGTTCTTCTGCCCTCCTGGTCCCTTACTCAGCACAGATCTTTTTGTTGAAGCTCCCAATAGCCCCAGCTCACCCCTCCTTGACTCAGCTGGGCTCTGGGCTGTGGCGGGCTTGCTGAGTTGTGTGATGGAGACATTCTTACTGTGAGTGCCATTTCTCAGCACTGAACATTCATCCTGCCTTCTCCCAGGGGCACCTAAAGCAGGGAAGGGAGCAGCAGCCCTTGTGCTTCAGGTAGCAGCATGTCCTGCATTTGCAAACACCACTCTAGACCCCCTGCTTCTGGCAGGCAGGTGAAGGACAGGCTCACAGCAATGGGCTGTGTTACCTGTCAGACTCCAAAACAGTGAAGGTGAGTTTAGCCCAAAGCCCAGCCCCTCTGGGGTTACCCACTCCAACTATACTATTCAGTGTTTTCTGGACTGTAGTGGATGACTTGCCTCCTGTAGTTACCCAGCTCAGGTGTATTTGTCCCTTCAACAGCACTTCCAGCCTGGCTGGGAAGGTTCATGCCAGGCCTGGCTGTGCATGGCAGGCCAGCTGTGACCATTTGACAGCTGGTGAGTCTGAATGGCAGGAACAAGTGCCCTGGTGGCACTGAGCTGCTGAACACCATGAGGATCACCACCTGGCCTGGCAGCAGCACAAGGCCTCCTGGCATATGTACCTGTGATGACTGGTGCAGGCTGCCTTAACTAGTTGTCTTTTTGAGCACAATTTTCCCCAGCACAGTGTAACAGAGCATGGCCTTGAGGGAAGATCTGGAGACTGGGGCTAACACTCACCATGGAGTACACCAGGCCTGGATTGTAAATTTCTGCCCAGGTGCTGAGTACTCATGTGCCAAAGCTGTGAGGAAACAGCTATTCCATGCCAATGGCCTTTGCTGTGCCTCCTCCTGGGTTCATACTTTCCACTCTGCCACCTGGTCTGATGTATCCTGTATGCTTTGAGCACAGCTGGAGAGACTGTGTTCTCTGAAAGGCAGGCTCAGAGTGGTCCTGGCACTCCCTGGAGCAGGTGCAATACTGTTACAGCATCTCTGTTGGGTTTGGGTTGTCTCATTCCCATTACCTGAGCTAAAAGAGATCCTTCTCCTCAGCCTGGGCTTGACAGGGTTTTAGGAGGGAGCTTCTAGCCTTACTTTACTGGTGTGATTTCTCTTTGTATTTTTGTGCCCTGTGTGCCCAGGCCAGACCTCCCTGCTGCATCTGGCCTCAGGGAAAAATCTTTTGGACCAAGCAGAACTGCTTTTTTAAAAGCTACTGGATGCTAAATTGAATTTGCTTTTTCATAATATTTTAGCCTGCCTTTAAACACCAACTAAGGGTTGGTGTCCCTGGTGTAATCAAAGTAAATGGCATCTGCTGCAGGAATTAAGGAGATTGCTCTAGCTGAACTCTGGAATGGGGATGGGTGCAAACGCAGGCAATTCTGCAGGGCAGCACAGGTCCAGCCTGGCTTGGAGGAGGCACACCAACATATGAATGGGAACCGTGAACAAGAACTTGAGCATTATTAAGACTGGAGCAAGAGATGTTCTAAGATAGGACTGGATCTGATCCTTTCTAGATACCGGGAGACTTTACCCTATGGAGCTTACCAGGCTGCTGCTTCAAGTCTCCCTCTTCCAAGAGTAGGAGCCTTCCCTGTTTGGCCAGGATACGAATTGTTTCATCCTGAACAATTCACAGCAGTAACTAAGTAAATGTGTTGGAGAGAGATATAATCTGCTCCTAATTAATCTTTGATCTCTTCTAGAGTCAGTTAGCAGGGCTGATGTGCTGTGGAGAAGTCATCTGGGGTGGACTAGTGTGGAGAGAGGTGTACTTGCCCCTACAGTGTTTAAGGTGCAAGGCTGTGGAGGCTGAGGGTGCCCAGTGCAGCCTCTCTTTCCCTGAAGGAGTCCTGCTCTGTGGAGGCTTTGCTAGGGGTAGAAGGAGACTTGGTGCTCTGTCTGTATCTGCAGCTGACACTGGCTTCACCTTCATCTCCCTAGAGGAAAGGCAAGCCCCGCTAACTTCTGGGACAAATGCCCAAGCTCAGCAACCTGGAATCCAAGTGTCTGCGTGCATGAAGCCTGGCCGTGTGCACTCTCTGGGGAAGGTGGCATGTTCTGGTCTTGCAGAGCAGCAAGGAATGTTTCCTGCCTAGTAGCCAGAGGAGCAGTGCTGGAGTAGCTCTTCTCCAGGGGGAAAGTGGGGAATACTGCAAGTGTCTGAGTTCTGGCTGGAGTTTGGTGGTTTATTTTAGGGTAGGTTTTGGGTTGGTTTTTTTTTTTAGTGAATTCTTGAAATGATGTTTCCTTTTTTAGCAAAATAGAGGCTGGTTCATCCCCTGCAGGCAGGGATAAAAGCCTGCTCCATCCAGTTCAGTGCCTGCAGGGAGCAGATTCAGAGTGTTCAGGGAACTACTACTACTCATGGTGGGAAAGTGCTTGCAAATCCTGGAAGGGACCCACTGTAAATATCCCCTTTCCTCTGCTACTCCTTGTGCTGGAGCTGCTGAGGGCCCTGGAGCAGGCACAGTAACTAGTGTTGCTTTTGCAGTCTGTTCTCCTGAATGCCTTGTATTGAAATATTCCCCTGTGATCTGAGCAAGGAACTGGCCCGGGCCAGCCTGCAGCCTGTGTCAGGTGGGTGGTCACTGGAGCCTGCACCTGCCAAGGCCAGGGGATTAAATTCTCTCCTCACCTGAGCAGGGTGCTGGCTGGGTTGGGTTCCTCTGCCCTGTAGAGGTGGAGGCAGTATACAGTTAAGGTGCTGGTCTGTGTCAGTTTTCTCTTTGCTGTAGAGCTGCCCAAGGGTCTCTTTCCTGGCTTACCTTTCAGGTTAGCTGTTAGCCATTTCTTCCTGTGTAGTACTTGTTCTGCATCAGCTTCCTGCTTTTAGCACCCAGAACATTCCCCTCTGCTAGCTAAGCCTCCTGCTATCTTAATGGCCTCTGATCACTCCCTGGCCCAAGCTGTGAACTGACACCAGAGCTTTTGGGTGGTGCAGGGGGTCTGGGGCCATCCAGATGCCTTGTGTGCCAACATGAGCGGGCCAAGGGCCAGTTTGGTCCCAGTTTCCTTTTTTATGCACAGGGGCTCCTGTGCAAAAATTTTGTCTCTGCCTTTATTGCCGGCGTTTCTGCCCTCTTTGTTGTTCATCGGGTGCAGGCCTGGGTTTTCACGGTTCACACTGTTTATTTTCTTTTAATCTGCACCAATCTTGTATTTCACAGTTTGCACTTTTTTATTTCAATAAAAATCAAAATGTATTCTCAGATCCAGGTATGTCTGTCAAGTGGCAGCAGCAGTGGCACATCTGCAAGAAACAAGACTGTCTATGCTGCCAACCCACAACCATGCTGCAAGGGAGGAAAGAAAGTATGAAATGCCTCCTATGTGAGTAACTCTGAAGAAGTACTAGTTTGCAGGCACCTTGGGCTGGAAAGGGTTAAAACAAAAATGAAGTAGTATAGATTTGGCTCTTTCATGAAGAGGGTTGTTCTTCCACATTACCATTTTCCTGTCATGATGAGCAGTCTGCGTAGGATTTCCAAGGGTGCCAAGTGGGAGCCGCTTTACGATTAGCTGGCAAAGTTTATCCTGTGGCCAGGTGCTACATGCAGTAGAAGCCTGCACCTTCTCATTTCAATGTATGTGGATTGCCAGCTTGATGAACGGTAAGTAGTCTGGTTAGGACCACCAGACTGCTCTTGATCCATATTCAGTTCATTGCAATTTGCCTGTTACATCAGTAAGCTTTTTGGCTAGGATGCAAGGAGTAGAATGGGGAAAGCACTGGAGCTAAAACCATCAGCACTGGGCAGCAGCCTGATGGGTGGGATGTCAGCGATGATGTGTCAGGGTGATGTGTTAATGCTGATGTCAACACCTGCCTGTCTAAACGGTGTGCTGCTTGACAGTTTTTACTGTTCATAAACTGCCCAGTTAAGGGCTTCCCAGTTGCCAGTTCCCCTTCTACATGTTGACATGGCCCTTGTAATGGGATCAGTGTGGTTAACATGCCAACTATACAGTGAGATCTCAAACCTCATCTCAGTGTAGCAGCTGGTCCTAGCTCTGGGCTTTGTAACAGTGACCTGCCTGGCATTGTGCTGTAGCAACATCAGCTCAGAGGAGCTGGAGAGCAGGTGCATCTGTCCCTGACAGGGAGCTGGTGTTGGCAGGACCTGCGTTATTTGCAGTCATGGGCAGTACTGAATGCAGTGTGAACTCCATTGCAACTGGACACGTTCTCATGAGTAGCTGCCCCCTGGCTTTATGGACACTGTTCTGAGAACATTTTTTATGAATACATACCGTAGGCTCACAAGGTGATGGCATTTAATTGTTCATGACCTTGGTGATGAATCACACTTTTGCGATTGTTTACTTTCTCACTTACTTGCTGATGGCTTTCCAATTCCTTGTCTTACTGGTGACATGGTGTAAATGGTGGATACCAAAAGCCCTGTAATAAGCTCCAGATCCCACAGGATGGTTTCTGTGAGTTTTGATACTGTACCATGTCTTCTTTAAGTTCATGAAATGATACTCACACACACATATACATGCATATAATGAAGACAGATTGGTATCCATAAGATTGTAGTGGGATGCTGAGTTTACTGTGTTACCTTCTGAAGATGTGATTAAAAGAAGATTGCTTTTTATTAGTTACTCTTGTATCCCAAGCTGGAATATTCCCTTCATAGAAGCTTCTAATACACAGAATTTTTCTTCCCCCCCATTCCTGCCATTTTATCCACTATGTCTTTTTTATAACCACCAGACACCCTTTACACTGAAGTTAAATCAGCAGTTGTTATCAGTACACAGATTTTTATAATCTTGTCTTTCCATTAATGGGAAGGTGTTGGCACCATATCTGGCATTGTGTGTTACACAGGGTTAACTTTCATCAACATGACAGCTGTTGGGTTTGGTTATTCTTTCCATATTTTATTAGTCTCTGCTATCTCTCCTGTCAACTCAAAACATTCCCATGCTTATTTAAGCATGTAAAATCAACTTTGTACAATGCAAATTCTGTGGGTATGTTTTTTGCCCTTTTCCCACCCTGTTCCTCTAGAGACGAGTTAGTATTTCAGTTTCCCAATTCACTGGTGAGGTCAGCAGGGTCAAACACTGTATGACTGTTCCTCCCACCTCCAGGCACCTGTTCTGTCTGCCCCCTGCTGTCCCTCCTGTAGGCTGATGTCAGTAGGATCCCACTGACCACTCCAACTATAATGCACCAGTCCATTTTGCACTCTCTAATGGAGGCAGCAACTTGCTCTGTCCTGCATTTACTGACAGGCCCCTGACCCTCCTGTTTCCTGGAGGAAAACAAGCATGAGTCTGGGACTGTCCCAGACCTGTTGATACACACAGAAAAAATGTAGAGTGTTGCTTACATAAAAGTTTTATTGGAAATTCTTTGAATACTTGAAATACACTGGAGACTTTCCAAAACAATACACTTGAGGAGCGTTCCCCTCCACCCAGAGTATCTGTAAATCAGCAGCTACATACTGTCCTTAGTATTTGAGTCGAGCAGAGAGCTGCTAAAATAAACAGCCTTCATAACACAATCTGTGGCAGGCCACAGCAGCAGCTAGATCTTTACTAAAGCAGAGCATTTGTGCAGTGGCCAGGAACGTGGAGCCTAGATGTAGCAACTGTGTGTTGAAACTCAGGACTGTCCAGACAAGAGGCAGGTAACTCAGCCTTGGAAAATCTTATTGCTATGGCCATCCAGCTCAATACTAGCAGCTTATATAGGCAATTTCCCAGCCTTTTGAAGAGAAGAAAATGTGCCATAGTGACATTCTGCCTTATGAGATGTCAGAGTTGTAGCCGTGTTAGGAACTGCATTCAATAAAGAAGCACGTAGTACAAGCCCTGACCTCCTGGGTGGAATTAAGAAGAACGATGGTGCTCCCTGCCAGCTCCTGTTTGTCAGCAGAAGAGCACAGCAGGAGTGCTGGCTAGAGGAAGTTTAACCTCAACTATTCTCTATTCATACAGTGTGAACCAGCACTTTGCCTCATCTCTGCTGCTCTGCAGCCCAGAAAGTACAACTTTAGAGACTAAAGGTGACAACCACCTGTCTATGAGCTACTTCCTACAAAGTGGCAGACCAACTTCCTCAGCACAGGTGAGAGACAGTTGATCCATTAATTCCTTACATTCCTGCACCCTTCTGCAGCCCTTTCCACCTGTGAAATAAGGTGGGTCTTGGATGGCGAGCAAGTATTTGTTACATAGCACATGTAACTAAAGCCGTGTTATAAACTTTAATCTTGGAAGCTTTCTTAAACATTTATTCATCTTACTTTGCATGGACAAAGCAATTTCCACGTGAAATTGCTAAAAAGTTGAATTGGTTGAGTAAAATAAAAAGGTTCTGGTAGGTAACTTTCCTTCAATGAAGCTCTTACCTGGAGATTTAGAACTTAAAAGGCCTCCCGCCAAACACATCTCTCAACAAGAAATCTTGTAAAGTTCAAAGCATTGAATTACTCTGGCCTTAGAGTAAGATCTGTTATGAATGCGGCTCCCTGCTCCAGCAGTGGCACAGAAATAGCATTGCAGATTGGAGTGGGGTTCCCCCATCAGCTGCAGGCAATCTCTTCCAACTATGAATGCAGCTAAGCTGAAGAAGCTGCCACATTGCACCAACTAGAAGGTTACTCTCACTCAGTCACTCTGAGGAAATGGTTTCTCCGTACTCAAGCAACACAACTCCACTAAAAGAAGGGGGAAAAAATGTGGTTTTGGACAGGAAGGGGTCTTGCAGTTGCTCACTCTAGTTACATGGAGGAGGAGAGAACCACAAGAAAACCCACCTTATCCAAGTTTCTGTTTAGTATTACTGCTACTCCTTCCATCTTTACATGAGGCAGAAGACACGCAGCAGCCAAATCACCCATAGAGCAATGCCAACCAGTCACACTGTTGATGCCCAGATTATTACAAAAATAAAATTTCAGCTACTCAAAAGCCAGCTGATTAAAAAGTACCATAAGCTTCCCAAAAAAGTGTGCTTCTTTAAAGAAGCTGCCTTCTGAATGGCTACAAATTCATCCATGCCTATCAGAAAACAGCTTTTTACCAAGTCCCTGCCACTCCATTCGACTGATGAGTGCATTTCATTCTATCAGTGAGCCCTGACTGGATGCAATGGACACACAGTCCCCAAAACAAAGTATAGTATTAATCAAGTCTGTCTCAGAAAATAAATATCTTGGATTATTTTCCTGCAGAGAGACCAGTCTCACTGGCCAGGGTTCCATGGCACACTTGCTTTCTGCAGTGATCAGGACAGAATGACCCACACTATAACATGAAAACAGAACATCTTTTAAATATAAGTTTCTTTAAAAGCAATAAATATTTTTTAATTCTTAAGATCATCTATTAACCATAAAGCAGGAGGGCTTGCAGGGATTAGAGGAAAAAATCTTGGACTAAGACTCCTAGTTACATAACCCTAAAGAAACAGGATTCCTAGTATTTACAGTTATGTTTCAGAAGCAGAGGCTATGAATTCAGCATCATCACAGCTGCTACGTGCAGGCTTGCCAACAGTCAACACTGTTAAACTGAGCATGGCCGACTGTCAGTGCAGTTTGGGAAGGAAGTGTGGAAAGCATTCCTGTACTTTCATTCCTGCTTGTCAGCCACCTAACAGAGGGCCTTGCACAAAATCACTGTGTAGAGACCCAATTCCTTAGAAGCAGGAAAACAAAGGTAACTTGCATCATGCAGGTCCCAAAGCTGACGTCTCTCCCTGGGCTCCAAGCACACACTCTGAAGTCAGGATGAAATGCCCAGTTCTGTGGAATGGATGTCCTGGACTTCAAACAGCCAAATTTGCTGAACTCACAGACCCTGGAAATAAACCAAAGCTTTCTATGCTCTAACAAGATCAGAGACTGTAGGAAAAGTCTGTTACCAAGAAGCTCTACCTGGGGAACTTGCACCATAGGACCCTTGGAGGAAGCATATGGCAACTTTCCACAAAGCCCCTCCATACAGAACACAGAGTATAAAGTAAGTTTCCATACACTGGAGTTTGACTTTCTGTGTCCCTACTGAAGTCTTAAAACTGTGAGCAGGAAAAGCGGTCCAGAACTATGTGGTGGAAAAGCTGAGGAGAATCAGCCGATGAGCCATACCTGTCACTGAAGAGAGAAAAGAAAGCTCAAGGAACTAGTCAATGTGAACAAAAGGCAGAGCAGGGGCGACCAAGATACTTGTTGATGTCATCTCCAGGATGCCTTGAGGAGGAAGAATTGCTGCAGCAGAACTGGGAAATGGCTTCACTGCAGGGTTTCCACAAAAGCATCAAATTCTTTAACGTTTTTCTCATGGACTGCAAGCTTCTCTGGTAATGAGTCCTGGAAGGGTAAGGAAAGGTGTGGATCAGGGCTCATTCACAGCAGATAGAAGGAAATTTTAAACACACTAGGAAAAAACCCATCTGTTTCTGAGTCATGCAATCTCTTGCCAATGCTCTGGGCTCACCTTTCTATGTGCACAAAACCAGGAGCCCTCTGGCAGCATCCAGCAAGTGACCCTGAGAAGGGCACTCTGCCCAGAGTCTGTTTATTCTGCAGGAACAGGAGGTGCACTGGGGCCTCACCTTGTGCAATCCCCACCAGCTGCAGCACAATAACTCCGTCATGCCACTGCCTTCATCAAGTCACTTGCTGCTCTCAGACTCTGGTTTTCATTTTTCTCCACAGTACAGTACAATGCCAGAGGGCCAAACAGAGCACTCACCCAGACATGACTTTCACCAGCCACACCAGAACTCCAACCTTGCTCAGGCTGCAAAGTCAGGCCTGGTTTGCTACCAAATCCTAGAGGCAGGATTAGTTTGGGTGGTTTCAATGACAACTACAGCAAGCATGCTGCAGCAGACATCAGCTTCAAGACAAACACATGGGTTCCAGAGGCTCAGGTGTGCCACAAACAAATCTGCATTTATTTGGAATATATTAGTGATGGACTCCCTTTGGGCAGAGTCTCTTGTAAAAGCATAGGAAAAACATGAGGCTCGTTAGAGTGGGTCCAGAGGAGGGCCACAAAAATGATCAGAGGGCTGGAGCACCTCTCCTGTTAAACAGGCTGAGAGACTTGGGGTAATTCAGCCTGGAGATGAGAAGGCTCTGAGGAGACCTTATTGTGGCTTTTCAGTACTAAAAGGAGACCTTTAAGAAAAATGGGAACAGACTTTTTAGCAGGGGCTGTAATGATAGGACATGGGGCAATGGTTTTAAATTGAAAGAGAGTAGATTCACACTAGATGAAAGAGAGAAATTTTTTATGAAGCTAGTAAAAAACTCTAACAGCTTGCCCAGAGAAGTGGTGGATGCCCCATCCACAGAAATCATCAAGGCCAGATTAGATGGGGCTGAGCAATCTGATTTACTTGAAGATGTTCCTGCTCATTGCAGAGGAGCTGGACTAGATGACCTTGAAAGTTCCTTCCAACCCAAACTATTCTACAATTCTATGAAGACACTTTTTTCAAATTAGGAATAGGGAGAGCATTATAAAAACATATGATTCCCACAAACAGGAATTTCAGGGTTCCATACCAAATCCTCTGCCATGGACTGTGCTCCAATGTCAATGGAGAGGCTGCTGAGTTGAGGGGGGTTCTGAAATTCACGGTAAAATGTCCCCAGGTCCATTGGAAGAATGTCATCTTTTGAAAATGCTGGTTTCTAGAATTATAGACACTGCAGTTAATTCCCAGAGACACTGGCTTCCCTTTTGTTATAATCTCAGGTAAAGTCATTACCTGCTATCAGTAAACATCTCGGCATTACAACTGTTGCTGCAGTAATGCATATTAAATAACCGAAGAACAGCCAATATCACTTGAGCAGTTGGAAGAGAACATTTCTTTGGAATCTGGCTCTTTTAGATGCTAAGAGAGAGGATGCCAAGCCCAGATTTTAGCCGAGAACTGAAATGGTATTTAATTAGTAACTGTTGATTCCTGGTACCAGTGTCTTTGTAGTTCTGGGACTGTCATGCCCTAGTGAGGTACTGTGAATGATGAGTGTTTTCCACTCCCACTGAAAACTACTCTGACATCATTTGCTATCACACCAGCACGTGAAGCCCACCTAAGGTGCAGGTGTTGTGTAAGAGCTCTGGTGAGGGCACTTACAAAGTCGATCATAACAAAGTCATCATGGGTGTTCCCTGTGCTGCTGCCACTGGAGCCCTCCGAGTGTAAGCTGCCTTGTAGAGGAGATTCCATTTCGGGGGATTCAGGAGGATTGACCTGCCCAAGAAATCAAAGACAGTGAGTACTGATCTTACAGTCATGTCTGTCTGTATACTTTGGCAGTGTTGGGTGGTCAGGAGGCTGCACAATTAACATTAACTAGAGCAGGGGCAGCAAACACTTGCTGTTATTTGCATGTCTAGAGAGCCTAAGATTCAACACAGGAGACTTCTTGAAACCAAACAAATCTGAATAACTAGTTATTTTCTCATGTTCAAGGCAGAGAATAGCACAGATATTTGCTTAAGGGATGCTGAGAAGGCACATAAACCTCTGAAAAAGTCTTACCATGGGGTCGTTATCTTCCAGCTCAACATTCTTGGGAGCAAACATGGCAAAAGGAATGTCTAAGTTGGCCATGGTCACCTGAGGAGATGTAGCAAACAGAATTTCACTAAGATGCTCTGATTACTTGGCAAAGAAAAGGATATTGAATATCTTTGTCAGACCCAAAATCACATCAGCAGTTAGGCAGGAGGCCTGACAACCTCATTTAAAAGGCATGAAATCCAGAGATGATACTCAGGATTATTGACATAATGCAGATACATACCTTGAGATGGGATTGCTTCTATACAGATCTTGTATAATATAGGCAAGGACTAATGAACTGAATTGAAGCAATTCTCCCTTCATCCAAAAGGCCTAGAACTGCAGCCCTAGGAACTAAGCAGATCTCTAAGCTGCCCCAGTGGAACTTAAATGCTTGCTTCTAGTGATGAACTGTTCTACTGCATGTTCCTTCAAGGAAGGGATGCTTGCTACCAGGTTTCCTAGTTTATGGACCTGTGGTAGTGGCAGATCATTGTGAGATTCAAGAGTATCAAGTCTTCTATTCTCAAATAGTGTGTTGACAAAGTGGAGCAAATTCTACAGCTGTCACATTCCACAAAGATTTTATGAAAAACAAAATACACCTTGGCAAAACCTTGAAGGGAAAGACAACAGGCAGAAATACGCACTCTCAGTCTCTGAGGTTGCCCTAGCATTGGGGTGCTTTTTGCTTCTCCATGTATGAACAGATGGGAAAAGAAGGGTATTATGATGCTCTCTGAGAAGATCTACTACTCGTTACCTGGTTAATGGGTTTGTTGACAAAAGCTCCCACCTTCCGGATAAAAATGGTCTCCAAAAGGTCATGTGGGGAGCCACACTTTCCTTCGCTGCTGTTGGATACTGTTTCTGTGTCCTCACTGGGGGAGGAAAATACATAATTAGTGCCTCCTGACACAAACAGGGTAGATAAATAACATTCTTTCTATAAGACTCCTTCATTTTTCTTGGTATACTCCTAGTATTAGAAGAAGGACAACAGAAATCTGTCCCTGTACCATACCTTCCACCTCAGTCGGGAGCACAAAAGGAAAGTGGACAATTGTGCAATCAGATTTTCGTTTAAAGCTGGACAAAAACTAATTAACTGAATGTAAAGTTGCTGAAATAGGCTTTTCTTCTGGGAAATGGACTTTGAATTTGGGTGTGTTCACAGCAATTCCTGTTTGTCGCTACTATTTTTTCACACACAGTAGTGACAGATCTCTCAGGAGGTGAGGACAAGAACTACAATTATATCTGTCACTCAGTTTACAAATGCAGCACTCTGGTACATCAGAACAGCCACTCCCAATATGATTAATTCACCTTACGGCTATTAGGTACTTCCATGACCTATTAGTTTTGGTTTTTTTCCTACCACAGATATTCAGAACTTTAAAACAAAAAAATGGTTTTGTCCCATGGAAAGAGAATTACCTAGACAGTATACCAAGGAAAGTGCTGGTGCAACTGAGTTTTGGTTTCCCCAGAGCAAAATCTCTGTGACTCTCAACTATGTGACCCCAAGACAGATTTCTCAGGAAATAAATATGGTGATCAAAAAACCAGAAGGATTTAATCAGCTGTGAGAGAGTTGATTTAGAACAGTTTGAGGTTGCATTGTTTTCTTTTAAATAACTTTGTGCCTAAAGTTTCTTACTAAAATGGTGAACAGATTTATGGTAACTACAACTGGCTTTGGTAACAATGCACATTAAGTCTCTAGAGAATTTAAGATTTATTTGTGAATTTACTGCATCTTGTTTTACGATAAGCAAAAGCAGCAGAAAGATTGAAAAAAATGTAAAACTGATGATAAAGTTGACATAGAAGAAGATATATTACATAGAAGAAGGATATTACATGGACTAGGATGCATAAAATGATGGGAAAGATCATTGTTTGGAGAAAGGCTGAAAATGCCCCAATCAGAGAAAGCTGTAAGTTGATCTGAGAGATGGAAAGACAATAGTTATGCTACAAACAATAGATAAAAAGGGGAAACAAAAAGTTCTATCTTAATAGGCTTATCAGTGCATTAGCAAAAGTGGTGGATTATCTAAAACCAACTTACCTGCTAGAAGGAGTAGCTGCTGAGTAATGGACTCCATCCAGTGGGGTGCACATCCTCTCTTGGTCAGCTTGAGTGCCATGTGCCGGCTGGCTAGGAACTGGGGGAATTCCCCCTTCTTTGCCTGGACCAATCAACTAAGATAGAAAGGAACAGTCAAGTTAAAGAGATCTCATAATCAAACCAACACCACAGTGCAATACAAAGTAGATTCCATCACACCGGGCATAAGTTGTGGGGGTTTTGGCACATGACTGGGCTCTAGCCCCTGCAAGCTTCAGAGAGATGTCATGTAGGAGTGGATTATCACAATACAAACTCATTTTTTACTGTTTTTGTACTCTACTCCACTTCAGGCCCGTTTTACACTGCAGAGTTCTCTGGCTCTAAGTACTCTGCTTCATGGGGAGGAATGGAAGGAAAAAAACTCCAAAAAATCCTCTTGCTACAACCCCATGGCTCCCTACAGCTTCAAGAGAAGGGAAAATGGAAAAGGAAGGTGCTGATCTCTTCTCCCTGGGATCCAGTGATAGGATGCATGGGAGTGGTTTGAAGCCGCACCAGGGGAGGCTTAAATTGGACATTAGGAAGCGTTTCTTTGCTGAGAGGGTGGTCAAAAACTGGAACGGTGTTCTAGAGAGGTGGTCAATGTCCCAAGCTGTCAGTTTTTAAGAGGTATTTGGACAATTGCCTTAACACCAGGCTTTAACTTGGCCAGCCTTGAACTGGTCAGGCAGTTGAATTAGATGCTCACTGCAGGACCATTCCAACTGAAATTATTTTATTTTATTAACGTTGTGTCAGCAAAACTGGTGCAACACCAATATCACAAGCAGAAAAAGACTTCTGTCAGCTTGGCTTATTTGTCTGTTGAACCAATATAACTATGTCAATATGAACTGTCAGTGTATCCTATGTCTAGCCTACAAAGCTGTGCTTGCACAGGGGCAGCAGCTCTGTAAGACAGGCAATGTTTGGAATCAGTGACAAGCTAGTAGAGGCAAACAGGTCTGGTGCTTGCTCTCTTGGTGAAGTTTTTGCACATGACCCTGTAGGCCAGTAAAGCCTGGGATGCTGAGGAGCCAGTTCCCAACTTCTATGCAAGTTGTGCTTTCTCTGTATTTACATCTTTTCCATTCCTGACAGACAGGACACCAATGCATGCACTACTTTCAATGCCTCTCTCGGGTGTACAAGTGACACAAATGGCTGCAACACCAGCCATGCTGGTTCTATTCTCTACAAGTACCTGGTGAGGGTGTGCAGCATTCAAGCCACCAGCAAAGAGTACAGGATACCCCATGTCAGCTGATCCAACTCCCAGGGCAGCAGGCTGATAGGAAAGACGAGAGCTGGAAAGCTAAGAAAGAAGAGAAAAAACAAGGGCAAAGGGAGAGGAGAGAGGAAAGGGAAGGGGAATGCCCCACAGCCTGAATTTACCAGTTACTGAAGAAGGAACAGGAAAAGTCAGGTTTTCACTGCAATCAATAATGTAGGTTATTCTAAAAAATTCTTACTGCTATGAGGACTACTTGACAGTAGTCTGACAGTAGGGGACGAAGTCTGAGCCTTGACAGGAAAACAAGATTGGCTTTTTACACATATAGGAGGAGGCTGTGCAAGGTATGACTGACATCCAGTCTCAGGGAAACTCTGCTCCACAGGCCTATTTCAAATAGTGGTGTAGTGGGTTGACACTGGCCAGATGCATGAATGCCATTGTGAACTTACTGAAGAGCTAATATTTAATATTTTTTCTTTCCAAAACAACTTCATTCTCAACTGTTTGAACCTACTCCTATTGCAAATTACAACAGCTGACCAGACCTGTTCAAATAGCTTCAGTGAAAGAATACATGGTCTCATAAATGTGCTAGGTAGCTGAGAAGAGAACTGGGAAGCTAACCCTTGTGAGATTGCTTTAGGAATTAAGTGTTGTAAGCAGTGAATCAAAGGAGAAATCCCTTATACATCCCAGGTAGAAACCTACCCAGTCAGGTTAGACAAAAATTTCCTTTTCTGACTTGCCTGACCTCAAGAGGAATGTTTCTTCCAGAGCTCAGTGTGAGCTCCAGCAGCTTTTTACATGGATCCTTTTACATGGATCAAAATGAGGAAGAGCACTTTCATTCACGTGAGGTCTGGTAAGCTCTAATGACTGTACAGGTTCTAGAGGCATTGTCTGTTAAAAGAAAATACTCAGAATTGTGCCTTACTACTTGTGTCTTTCACTAACAATCTTTGATAGCTGTTGTGTTTTTAGGGGTGATTGTCCTGTCTTTGGGAGACTGTCATTTGTAAAGGCATTTAAGAAGCCAGTCTCGGTAAAGTGCCTGGCTCATTGTGGGATCACCAGTCTTTCCCATGCACAACAAACACTCCACAGTGTCAAATTTGTATTTGAGTTTGTTTTGTCATGCCAGAACTCATATTCTGGCCATGTAGAGCATATTCTATTGACAACTCACTTGATGTGAAAAGGCCAGTCCCATCACTGGGACCTTCAAGGTGTCCGTCACCACAGGAGGAGGGGTCTGAAAATGTGCCTTTGTGACAGTAAAAACACACTGTGCACAGACACAGACAAACAGAGGAAACAAGAGAGAGTGAGGAGGGGGAGGGAGAGAGAGAGAGAGAGAAGGAGAGAGAAAAGGACTTCAGAGAGGAATTATGAAGAGTTGGATGAACTGAATGCTAGTGAAGAGGTTTTGGCTGCAGCAGCCACACCTACACAGAGAGCAGAAGTCTCTGTATTGCCAGAAGTACATTCATTTTGTAAAGAATTGACTGTTCTTCAATCAGAGTAAACCACTGAACACAGGTAATATTTTAGACTCCAGTGTACCCTGACAAAGTAACTGCCAGAGACTCTGTTCCACAGTTAATTATAATTGGTACCAGCCAATTAGCAAGGAAAGGCTGAGCAGATGCCAGAAAACGTCAGGTACTTTTTTTTTTAAATTTAAAAATTACTTGTATTTCAGCACTCTCCATCCATTCGTACTCCCTATCCTCCAGCCTTCTGAGGGATCATATCTTGGCAGGTCTATGCTGCACCCTTAGAATAAAGAGGACCAAGACCACAGTGCAATTTAAACACACTGATGTGAAGTGGGAACTCCATCAACAGGAGCAAAACTCCAGAAATAGTCTCTCAGAGGGTGGTAATGCAAAAAAGGCAATCCAACCCTGGTTCAGTCCCATACCTCCTCTCAGTCATTTTCCTACCAATGGTTTTCCCTTTGAGGAAAGTTTCAGTTTCATTTCTGGGTACTACTTACAGCTAGACTCTCCTGAATTTTGGGCTACTTCACAACACACCTACACAGACATGCAAGCTCACAGAGAACTAATAACTATTTCCTCGTATCATACAGGTTAAGCTTCACTTTTACTGAGAAGACAAGAAGAGAGTCACACAATTTGCTCACAAAATCACACAGTTCCTAGTACTTTCCTAGTCACTAACCTGGACAGAACATACAGAAAGCTGGAGAAAAAAATGAACTTCTTCTTTCCCTTTTAATTTGAAGTCCACTCTGCCAAGGCAGCCCTACAGTTCTAACTGTGGTAACAAACACTGGCAGTTGCTTTACAAAAAGGGGCACAGTATATGGCAACTATGAGCCACAGAAAAAGTAAGAACATAGGCTCCTGCTTAATGTGAATCCTTAAGGTTCAAGTGGTTTCATAAAGCTTTTTCCCCTCAATGACAGTAAAGCTTCATGATCCCTAGGGAAATGTCAACTTCAATGTAGCTACATACACTTCGATTGTCAAGTAACACTGGCACAAGCAAGCCAGTGGAAATTTCCTTATGAAATCTTTCGTATTTACCCCACTTTATGAAAACACAGGACACTATCTGGCCACAAACTCATTTCCTGAACTGTGTATTGCAGAATAAGAAAAGCTTTATTCCATGAGACTTACTGTGAGTGCTGGCTAATTAGTTCAACATTGCCTGATGCCTGGTCACCTGAAATCACTTTGGCACAAAAATGCTGCCTAAGAGAAGCTCATTTCTAGCTCATTCATACAGCAGAATACATTCTGCTAAACCAGGCATACTAATTCCTCTGAAGCAGCAGAAAGACCCACAGCAAATTCTTTCAGTTTGGAAACTGAACATTGGAAACTGTGTGGAAAGTGGAAAGCATTCCAATTATACTTCATTTCATGTTTTCACATTGACAGAGATTTAGAGTCTTTAGATTGTCTTTAAAGGTCAGTAGAGCCATCTGCTTTGCAGGACAACAAGGCAGGGCAAACCTCAAAATTTAGTGATACAACAACTGCAACTCTGGCCAAGTCTTCAAAATACAGCTGTGGAGTCAGATACATAAGACAGTAAAAGAACTTTGGAGTTTCTGGGGGATTATATTCGAAAGGAAACCATTACCTATATTTATTGTAAAATTTAAACTTAAATGAAATTTGTATGGGCAGTTTTTTTACAATACTTATTCTTGCTGCCCCAATTAATTTTAGATGGCCCAACAAATACAGCTCTTTTTCTTTTTTCTGTCTTTCTTCTGCATCTTCCTGGTATTTCAGTGTTTATTTTCAATGTCAGTCTGTTACTCATACTTAGGCTGCCTGGTATCAATGTCTGGAATTCCTCTTGCAGTATTAGTATGTAAATGTGTAAGTACACTGCTATCCTCTTCAAGCACACCTCAACACAGCTACAGGAGTAGGCTCTTTTAATCCTTCTCAGTAATTCTGTCTTTCTAGGCCCCTGGAATTTTGTTGAAATTAGTACCTAACTTCAGTAGGTTTTACTCAAGAGTGCAATAACATAATTAACCCATACATTAAATTTTAATTAGCAGCAGGAGGCTTTCTGTTTGCACAAGAGCTGATATAGGAATAGAAAACTATTCTTACAGTAATTGTTCTATCTAGAAGTAAAAAGAGCCTGGTTTCTCTTACCTGAGATGGAGGAGAGGTGGAAAAAGATGTGGTACACACTTCTTGGGAATCTTCTACTGAGGGGTATACTGCACCATTGTCCTCACCAGCTCTAAAGCAGCAAGAAAAGACAAGGTCTCTAACCAGAAATATTCCTTAAAACAAACTAATAGTAAAACACACTGGGACAAACACTGCAGGGAGGTTGAGAGTATTTGGGTGCAGTTGAAAGGAGAATTATGATGGGCTCTCATCTACTTGCCAGAACTGAGGAAAACAAAGTGGAAAACCATCAGCTTTCCTCTAGTGTTTCTCTTCTACCCCACGTAAAATAACAGAGATGTTTCTAACTAATGATTTTGTTATACCAGCTAGTGCTACTGGCTTTGGTGTTTACACAATCATTGTCACACACCACCACTGGTCCCAATTTGAATACCCTTACATTCATTTTAGAGAAGACAGATCTCTCATCTCCAAAGATATCTTTCCCCAAAGGAAATATCCAGGGATGCATGCATCTAGACACATAGTTCTTCATCAGGATTAACCATTACACTTTCAAATTCCTGAAGGCAGCCAAGATTAAACATCCTTTGTGTCCCAAGTGCTTCTGTGAAGAATTTGGAAAAATACTGGGGCTTGCTGCACTCAGTCATCTCAATGTGAGGAGAAAAATGTCATCCTTAATCAATGTTTAACTATGCCAATATCACTGACACTAATTCTCCAGTGTCCCTTCCCATGCTGTTAACAAATAGTGGAAAAGGCTCTGTATTTGGGCATAATGGATGCCTTTGCCTTGGCCCATGACTTCAATTCAGTATTTCCTCACCTGTAATTGCAGGGATGCATGGGTGAAGAGCTGGGATAGGGACGGTCCACAAAGTGATCAATTATAATCCCCATGATAGGAGGGGTCCTCTCAAACTGCCTGCAAGGCAACAAGCAATGGTGTTATTGGCTTCTTCTCTCTACTCTTTCCAATTCGTGGTGCCCTCACGGAAAACCTTTGTGTCTATTAATGGGACCAGAGCATCTTTACAATTTAGTCCTGTGACTCCAGGCATGCATCAACAATTTGGAGTTCTAGAGCTTGGCTCAGGGCTACCCAAATACTCCCCTTGCTGCAAGGCTTAAGCATGAGAGAGTGTTCTTCATGAAAGAGAATCTGAGCAGGAAAAGATAAGCAGAAGGGAAAGATTTGGGGGCTCAGAATACGAGGGGTTTAACAGTAAATTACTGTAAAACAGTTTGTAGCATGATCATATTTTCTCACCTGGTTGACATGAAAGCCAGGTTGATTCTGTAGGCACAGGACAGGGTGATAGTGCCCACTGGGGTACCCACTGTCCCAACACGGACTGTCTGGAAACCTGTAAAGTTAAGGAATAATTTTCAGTTTCACTGACTATTTATGTGCCATACTTTTTTATTCTGAGGTTACATTATCTTATTTCAGTAGTATTTCTACTATCTCTTGCAATCTGAATTCCAAAAACAGACCTAGAACCCATAACAAAACAGCAGCACTAGGTTGCCTTGCTGGTAGGCTTCACCTGAAGGACTTCTGTTTCTTCCTGGGTTCTTGGTCTAAAATATTGTTTTGAAGTGTTTCTTGTTCCTCAGTAGATCATTATATCCTTTACCAGTCCTGCCCCATATCAACATAATTCCATATTCTTATTTCAGTTTTCCATCACTAAAGTCAAAATGGCAGTCACCCAAGACTTTGTCCAAGTACATCTTGTGACACGAGACTGCACTGGTAGATCCAGACAAAAAGCATATGTAAGCCTCAGACGAATTTTCCTTATGGTACTTGGGAATAGTAACCAAAAGGTAGTCAAAATGAAACATAGTTCTGCTCTTGTTTGTGTGTTGTCTAATCATACCTTCTCCCAGGCCACTCAGCTGGACTTCACCAAAATATATCCTGAAGGAAAAGGAAAAAGAAAAGCTGTTAGATCCAGCTGGGAGGTAATGCTATACATATCCTAACTCCTTATTTAATTTTGGGAGTTGAAAGGCTGGAACTACTTTTCCTCTTCAGGAAAAAAAAGCGCTAAATAAATGGCTGGAATGCCCATCTCAAAAAACCTTACAGCTGCTTCAGAAGAGCAGGTCATGTAAAAAGAAGAATGAGAAAATAGTAGTCCAATCAGAAATTTCTCTTTAAGGTTTTTAAGCCTCTGTGGTTAAGTCTACTGTTCAGAGCAAAAATGTGAAGTGATACAAGCTTCACAGACAGGTCTGAGTCAAAAAAGCTGATGCTCATCACACAACATAAAAGATTAACTGTACTGTAAAGAGAACCTCTCTTTAGTACATGCCAAGGCAGTAATGGAGGCAAAAATGAGAAAATGGCGGAATTTCTTTTTGAGTTCTCTACTGTGCAAATGATAAACCTGAGATTTACAATCATGCAATTTAGCTATACAAACATGTCAAAGCCTTTTCTTACAGCCAAAAATAGGGCTGGGAAGATAGTATGGTCCACAAGCCAGTCAGACTCACAGGCCAAACAGAGCTGAAGCCAGTATTTGGATAAGTAAACTGCAAGAACTACAGGAAGTGGAGTTGAGGATGCATCTTTAAAATGGAGTAACATCAAAGAGTCTGAATCTATGCTGCAAAAGTGCACATAGAAATTTTTTTACTCTTCCTAACTTGGTAGGCAAACACTTCACAGCTTGTGCTTAGCTTTTCTTTCAATGGTTTTAAGTGAAGGCTATAAGGTGATACGTAGATCAAAGTTTTCTTCTGTCACGGATCAGTAGTAGTTCTATGCAAATAATTTGATTTTATTATCACTTATCCATTTTTAACTACATTTGCAGCTACTGTACAAGTCTAGAGTCTCTGCTGTTTGCATTTCAAATGGGAAATTTCTGCTTTACCTGTACAATATTACATATTCATGGCCTTGTTTCCTTGATAGCCTGTAGGCTGGAGTTACTCTGGTTATAGCAAGCAAAGACTTCAGCAGTAGAGACAGCCTGTTGTATACAGTGTATGAAACTTTGATTTCTTTGTCACACCTAGATAACACAAAGGGAAAAAATTAGTCTTTTGCCCACAACTAAGTTGCCTGGGTTCGGGGTTCTTGTTTGTTTTGGTTTGTGGTTGCTTTTGTTTATTTTATTTGAAGTAATAATTAGTTTGGATCAGTTGTTTAATTTTATTGCTAAAATGGCAAGTCAAGCCCCAGTGTGGCCACCTGTACTGACCAACCTATTAAGAGTCTTGTTTAAACCTAGTCACCTGCTGTAGAAGAAATTGCCTAAACATGCCATGCAGCCTTCTACTAAACAGAGACATCTTTTCAATATTAAGAACATTTGTCATTACTGAGACTATGAATTCTTGTATCTGAGGAAACCTACTAGTTGTAATGGAAAAATGAAGAAGGAATTAAATTATTAGTTTGCTTTGTTGACACTGGTATTAAAACAGTTTCACTGCTGCTCTAGACAAAGAGGGGAGTTCCCTCTGAAGAGCCCCTGGCCACACAGCCAGTACGTGCTCATTGATCACGTACCACATGTACCCATCTCCTCAGTTAAAAACTACAAATACAAAGAATGTGTGAAGAATGCACTTACTTTTCGTTCATTTCTAGACACCAAATTTCCAGCTCCATAGAGTCTCCCTGGATCAGAGAAAAGATGGCAAACAAAGGCTCATTAGTGATCAGCAATGGCCACACCTCCCAGTGATCTGCCTCCTGGCTCTCACTTTTTTGTCATGCAATAGAAAAAGGTGCACTGGAAGTGTCCCTGTACAATTTTATCACCTGAGGGAATACCATCCTCAGAATGCCTAAGTTTTTCATGATCTAAGAAATTACTTACTTAAAATTTAAGAATTTAAGAATTAAATTTTCGTAAAATTAGTTTCTTAAAATATTTAGATTTTGTGCTGTGTCATTTGTGTGTTTGGTCTCAGATTTTTGCAGTGAATTGCTTCTGTTAAACCATACATTTCATTAGCATATCACCTAACATTTAACATAGTAACATTTAGATATTCTCACATTGTCTTGGAATAAAGGGCAGGAGTTCTGGTAGATTCAGGCAAAAAAGTCCACGAACAAAAAAAAGAGGGCATCTGTTTTGACTCAGTTCTCACCTCTGAGGTTTTGAGAGAAATCTCCACGCACATAGACCGTCCAACAGCAGGCAGCTGTCCTGCCAGGGCTTTCTTTGCTTCATGAGTAACCTCTGGTATATCTTTGATTGCCAAATTGAACTGCAGAATCAAAGAGATTGTTCCATTTTTTGTATTTCTTTGAAAAACTGCCTGATGGTACATTTCAGACAGGCTCACAGACCCATATATAACATACTAGGTCAGTGTCCACTGAAATATTTATGAAACAGAAAATTCCCAGCTAGGTTCAAGCTTTTCATATTTACAAAGATTCCCTTGGTTGCTAATTCAAATGTTTCTCTTGATCCTGCTATAGAAAATATGCTCCTTTTCCCTCACTTCAGTCGTATTTTCACCCACAGAGTATCTTGAGTCTTTTCCATTTTAATAAAGCCCATTACTAAAACATCCTGATTTGCAGCGTAGCAAACTTCTAACAGATAAGAACTCGTCACCCCACCCCCAAGCAGGTCTTGGACATGTGCCTCAGCTAGCAGGAGTTTCTGAAAGGCATGGCTTCTCTTATTCCTCATCAGCCTGTAAGAGTCCAGAGTGATTTGCTGAATGTGAACAACAACCATCAAACCCTCCCACAGCATCACCAATGAACATAACTAAATATAGTACCTATTCTATGCAGAATTATTATTGTCTGCACAAGACTGTAATAATCATGTAGTGTTCTCAGCACGCACACACAGAGTTGTGCAGTTGCTTTAAAAAATATGACCTTACCCAGTCAGAACCTGTTGGGGAGGATGATGAACGGGTAGAGATTTTCTCTCCAAGTCGGGCCTGGACAATTACTTGTACTGTCTGGAATAGAATGAAAAGCTTTGGGGTCAGTTCACAGCCTGAGCTACACAAGCTCCAAGTGAAAAAAATGAAAGGGCTGACCGGGATGTAGAGAAGTAGCATTTGCTACACTGATTTTCAGTTCTAATCAATTTATTACATTTAACAGGCAAATGTATTTCAGAAAGAAAATCATTAGGCTCAGTCATAAAGGAAAATAATTTAGGCTGACCTTTCTCTGTAACAACATTAAGAGACTAAGTCAATTTTGAAATCAGGATTTGCAGTTTTCAATAGAAAATTCAGAAAAATTTACAAAAATATCCCAGGCCTGGACAACTAAACTAAAGCCAAATCAATCTGTACATTTATACCAAAGCCACTGCCAGATTATCTACCTGCACCTATGCATGAAGTGAGGCCAAATTTTATAATTACACACCAACATAATTCAAAAGAACATTCTGGTATTATTTGTTTTGGATGCAATATAAGAATTTAGATAGGCTGAAAGAGTGGAGTCCAGGAGAATGAACTACCCAACAGGTGGGTGGTTAGACATGCTGCTAGAAACCCAAAGCTGACAGAAATGTAAAGTGCCTACAAGTGATTCTAAAGCAGGTTGCTTCTGGAGGATGGAAGAGGATTTGAGGGTAGAAAAAAGGGGAAAAGATGTTTTTCTGGTTGTTCTCAGGAATCTCTTAAATTTGACGTCAGCTTTTCTTGCTTTGTTCTTCAACAAAACAAAACAAAAAACCAACGAACCCAAACCTCAATCTTTTTTCTATAACCACACCACGTATATTGTTTATTTTTTGGGGTTTTTAATTAAGGAAAAAGAGGCATTTGTCCAAAGGAGAAAAATTACCTTTAAAGCAAAAAACTTGATGAACTTGTCCAGGTCCTTCCTGTCCTGTGAACTGAGATCAGTGTCCATTGCATATGGCAATCTGAAATATAGCACAGGTCTGGGAATGAAGTCTTCCTCCAGCTTTCTGTTTAGATTTCAAAATATTTTTGCCATTAGAAGCCACCTCAAAAAAATTATAAGCACCAAAGCCCTCTACCTGTCAAAATCCAAACATGCTAAAAACTTTGGGATGTGAGTGGGAGGTGTAAATGCACATTGATAGTTTATCTGTTCTGTGCAAAGATCGAAAAAGTTAAAAAAACAAAGAAGGCTCACAAATAAAACTCAGTATAAGTTCTACAATTTCACTAGCTTAATTTAAAAAAGCAAAACAAACAAAAAAACCTTGGAACACTCCAACACCACTGACTGCGTTCTATGCCATGCTAACCATCAGACATGGAGGTCTCTCCTTCAAAAATAATGTACCTTCAGCTATCAGCACTTGGTCAAAACCAAGCCAAATTGTTTTCTTGGGCCTGAAATTCTTAGAACAGTATTCCAGTGGTATTTCAGCAGAAATGTATATAACAAACCATTGCTGGAACAGGATACACTGCTTCTTTACTCTCAACAAATAGTACTTGCAGTAAAACTATACAGCTACAAAACTTACCTACAACCAACTGAAAAGACACATTTTTGTCAAGAGATAGACCAAAATCCTCTGTTCACTTCTCTTGAAAGCTCTGATAATAAATGCTTAGCTTTCACATTAACACTGCCTTGTTTTTCGAAATACAATTGTTTCTAGGAACACAATGAACTTGCACAGTGTCTGAAGCAGGGCAGGGCAAGGCACTAATCCTGTTTCTGCCACCATCATGTCACATGGCCTGGGATAAATCATAACTCTTCTGTCTCTCAGTCTCTTCATGCATAAGTTAATCATATAGAGACCACTGGGGAAGAACGCCTTAATTAGCAGCATTCATTGTAGTTTTTGCTTGTAAACCTTCAAAGTATTAATTCACTCTGAACCCCTGTTGCAGTTTTGAGACAGCTAATCAGCCTGGAGCAGCTTGTCACAGATCCCATATTTACAGAACGTGCTGCTCCTCACAGGAACGCTGAGGTCAGGGAGCACGAGCAGTTGCTGTGCACAACATTACTCCATGTTCAATCGTTAAGCAAAGACTGAACTTCCAGCAAGGTAAGCTATTTATGCAAATTAAAGCTTGCAGGGCAAAAGGGCCAATAGCCCTGTTCACACAGAAAATACAGAATCTTTAATGACCACACACATGCAGTACTTCTGTTTAAAATATCACACTTAATGACAGTAAAGGCATAATGCTTTTAGGAGCATCAAAAAGGGCTGCAAGATATGAGTACTGCAATTTACACAGCATTTTATAGAGAACAGTGCTGCTTTCTGAATGACTCTATAAAAAGAAAGCTAGACATATAATATGGTTGAAAGTTCCTAGGTTGCATTCATACCACATCTTCTTAAGCTGTACTGTTCTCATTAAAAATTACAATTTAAATTAAGAACAACACAAGTGATTCAACATCAGATTATCCTTTGGATATTTTAACCTCCTTATTAAAACTGTTATGCCTTCTTTCCCTGCATTTACCTCCACTAGACAGATTACAGACTCTTTCCACTGTGGGGGGTACAAAAGGAAGTCAGCATTTAAGTGCTTGATGCAGTACTCAAAATTTTTAAAAAGTAACCCTTTCATACAGAAATGTACCACTACAAAAAAACTACATCCCCTCCTCAAACAAACAATCAAACAAACAAAACCCCAGGCAAGAACAGCCTGTTAATATTATTTTGACTTAATTAAGTACAGTACTGTAAGTGTTGAGGATATCTGAGATCTTTGACAAAACTGGCTGATAATAGTAAACATAAATATAAATATAAAAAATACGTTTTTCTCAGTGAAGAAAATGCTGACATTTAAATACTAAAAAAAAAATTCATACTGCCTTTAAATGTGAAAAGTGACATGTGACCCCTGCAGAAACATGCAAGGAAGTATATATCCTGATATTATGGGAGAGCTGTCAAATAAAGCACCCAGAAATGTGGGACTTTTGAGGCTGGAAAAAAGTTCTAATGTCAACTATTTCAAGATGGCTGGGAACTGATGGAAGGTACTCTGAGGTTAGCATCCACAGCTGACCTGAACAGGAAGGAAATTCTTTAAACTTAGTTCCACCAAACTCAATCAGCTTCTCAGGTCCTGCAGGTTTGCAATGCTAGCACAGCTCCTTGTTAAGTGCTACTGCACAGACCTATGCTTAACTCGAGGAAAACACTGGCTCACTTTACACTGAATAACAACTAGAAGGAAATAACCTTTGGTCTAGGCTAGTAAAATACAGATGACTGATTTCCACTCAACCAGGTAATCCCTTAAGTAAACCAATGTATTTGCCAGCACATGATGCAACAAGCATCTTGTCCATGTGGCTTTTTGCTTTGTCTCCCACTTCCGGCAACACCCATTTTTATACGATTGCTTTTATTTATATGCCTTTGCTTCACTTTACTATCAATAGAAACATCAGAAATAGGATGTTCAAAGAAGAACTGCCACACGTGGTTCCCTTGACTAAACCCTTATTCCTTCTCCCACGGCTGAGGCAGATTTCATCCAAGAGTTTAACATCTAAGCGTTGTGCCTCATACTGTCTACTGCTATTTATACCCTCCGTCTCTGAGAAGGCCACATCAGCATAAGGTGATGGCGCTGTTTGCATGATGCAAGGAACTGCAAGAGCCCTCCCCTTAATGCCTCGGCAGAGCCCAGAGGAACTACAGCGCCCGGCACACTGTGCTCCCAGTCGTGCTCCGTGCTCCCGGCTGAGAGCAGCCCCGCTGCCGGCAGACACCCGGAACCCGGCACACAACAGGTGCAACACCTGGGATCACCGGCATTACACGACGTGTTCCCTACACAGGAACTGAGCGAGTACATCTCTGACACGGCCATAAACAAGAAAGGAGCAGAAGCACCTGACACATACCAGACATTATTACTGCTGCTGGGGAAAGCATATATAGGCTGCTTCTATCATCTCCTATATTTCTCTCTGAGCCATGGCTGCTACGACTTAGTTATCTTGCTTTCTTTTCAACCACACATTCATCAATGCAAAATAATTACTCATAGTTCTTATCCCAGAGTGAAATTGAAAACACAAGAGGGAAGAAACCAGAGTGGGTGTAGCTGTAAGGAGAGGGCAGTGGACAGCTCCCATCCCAGATGTTTGTTCCAAGTTAACTGACTGTGTTCCTTGCCCATACCACTCTGCCAGAACTTCTTTATTAATACAGGACCCAAATCCAGTCTCCAAGGATGTCCTATGAAAAGCTCAGGAAAGCCTCGTTGAATCATGCAGTAAACAAGAAGCAGATGGAAGTTTTTGAAGCTTTTCAGAGTGCCTAGAACACATCCTCCCTTCAATGAACAAGAAGCCTCACTGCAAGCAGGTATTTTTAGCACACTAATAAGCAACCATAAAAAGAACTTCATAAACACAATGCTCTGTTTCAAGACTGGGCCTACAAGTCAAACTCCAGTATCCTACAATTACTTAAAATTAATCTCCATTTTGCCTTCTTAGTAGATTAGTCAGAAACCTAGGGAGAAGTAGCAAACAGTTCTAAGGTGTGACACTCTCATTCTTTAAAGTTTATGGATTTTTTTTTTCAAGAGAAGATTAAATTGTAACAGTAAAACTGTTTCACATAATATAAATGTTCTGATGTACTAATCAAAGGCTCTGTAGTTCATCCATGCTCATATTTTGACTGATAAAGAGGTAATTTTTCTTCCTGATCAGAAACAGATGCACTTTTTAACAAATAAATGACTCTGCAGCTCAGTAAATACCTTACTAAAGCCAGCACTGCCAGCTCCACTGACTTAGAAACAAAATTAAGTAATTCCTGTTGACCAGCAGTTACATTCTGTACTTCCCTAAGGTCTAAAAATGGTATCAGTTCAAAGGTCCATCCTCTCAAATTGTTGTCAAGCCAAAGTATACAGACTATATCAGAATTTGCTTCTCCATACTCTGTATTATAACCACCACCATAATCACCACCTCTTGACTATTGTACATGTTCTCAACACATGTTCAAAAATATTAAGATTATACAATACCATTTAAGCAAAATAAAGGGATTCTGTATGATTCTTCTGGACATCTACAGACAGCCTGGCTCATCTGAAAGACTTATTTCTTGTCACAAGAAGGAAGGGTCCTCCACGTCAGGCCACTCCTACAATAATTTGGAGATGCTCTAAACTCTACCTCATTTTCAGCTAAGACAGTAATTTGCCATGTTTTTCCCCCTTGGTATGTGCCTACTCACACCGCTTTTGAGATTTTTAAGTAGGCAGTTTGTAGGCTTAGTCCAGAGTCCCTTTTCTACCTGTTCACTGACATGGAATGTGTCTCTGCTCCCACCGAATCCATGGGAATGACTATCTGTGCCTTAAGAACCACACCTCCGATAGGAAAAAAAGATACGACCACCTGTAAACCTCTACTCTTTCCCAGCATACTGCAAGCTCGCATGTTACATGAAGACTATATAATGGAGCGTGGAGTCTCACATTCTACTATTTCCAACAGGCTCTCAAGCATTTTGATTTTAAAAGACCACTTGCTGAGATTACAGCGGGCCATATCTTTTCCGGCTCCACTGACACCACCAGTCGTTAGGAAAACGAATGGCAGGCGACACGAGGCTCTCGGGAACCGACCCCCGCGACCAGCGAAGCAAAGTGAAACGCACACACGAAGCCGTAGCCAAAGGCTTAAGACGCACGTCGCGGCCCCCTCCCCTCGAAGAGTCCCCGCAGGCTCGGGGAGTTCCCAGCCCTGCCCTGCGGGGCCCGCGGTACCTGTGCGGGGCCGGCAGTGCTGGAGGCGCGGCGGCTCATCCCACGCGGGGCCCGCTCCGCCGCCGCGCCCCGGNGGCCCGGGGGTCTCGTCGCGAGTGTCAGCGCCGGCAGGGGTGCACGGCCGGCTGCGGGGGCCGGGCCGGGGCTGCCGCTGCCCTCAGAGCCGCGGGCTGCGCCGCGCCGCCGCCATCGCCGCTGTTTGTTTTCATCCGCTGCGGGCGGATGGGGGAAGGAAGGAAGGAAGCGAAGAAGGGAGGTGCCTGAGTGTCCGCAGCGGCACTTTCCGCACGCAGCCGCCGCTCCCCGCCCGCCCGCGGCGCGCTGAGCCCGCAGTCCGGGGGCCAGGAGGTCATCGAGGCCGACAAAAGCGGGACAGCGCCCGGTGCCACTCCCGCCGGTAACCCCTGCCTGTGGCGAATCTATCGCGGCGAATGTGGGGCCAGGCCGGCGGGGACCGCCTGGGAGCGGCCGCGGGGCCGATAAGGAGTGGGTCGACTCCGGCGGAGGTCAGGCGGCCCGTGGGGTCTGGGGCGCCCGGCAAGGGCAGCGCCCGGCAAGGGCGAAATTATTTGGGGCTGCGAGATCGCCCGCCGGGCTGCCCGCGGCTCGTGTCTGCCGTGGCCTGGCGGCGGTGACTCGGGAAGACTCCAGCTCCCTCTCCACCACGGGAGGTGAATTCCTGTCAGCTCCAGGCAGAGTTGTCGGCTCCGCGGTGAGCCCACTTGGCTGCCCGTTTATTTAAAAGCAGAAAAAGAAAAGTAAGAAGGTTTGCTGGATGACTAGACGAAAAGGAAAATGGTAACGGAGTCTGAAAAGCTCACCAGTAATAACTGTTCTGAGTATCCTCTTTTGCTTTATGCAGGTGAAGCCTCTGGGAAAGCCCTGTCAGAGAGGAGCCCTAGGGGACACACCTGGCCGTCAGCCATGGCCGTACCTATCGCGGTTCTTGACTGCGACCTCTTGCTCTATGGCCGCGGACACAGGACTTTGGATCGCTTCAAGCTGGAGGATGTCACGGATGAGTATCTTGTATCCACGTACGGCTTTCCCCGACAGTTCATTTGCTACCTGGTGGATCTCCTGGGAGCCACTCTTTCACGCCCTACACAGCGGTCCAGGGCCATCAGTCCAGAGACGCAAATACTTGCTGCGTTGGGTTTCTATACCTCTGGCTCCTTCCAGACTCGCATGGGGGATGCTATAGGCATTAGCCAAGCCTCGATGAGCCGCTGCGTTGCCAATGTAACCGAGGCACTGGTGGAAAGAGCATCACAGTTCATTCACTTTCCTAAAGATGAAGGTACTGTACAGGCCCTGAAGGAGGACTTTTATGGGCTGGCAGGAATGCCGGGAGTGCTGGGGGTGGTTGACTGCACCCACGTGGCAATCAAAGCGCCAAATGCTGAGGACCTGTCCTATGTGAACCGAAAGGGTCTGCATTCCCTGAACTGCCTTATGGTGTGTGATTCCAGAGGAGTCCTCCTTAGTGCTGAAACGCACTGGCCAGGCAGCTTGCCGGACTGCACGGTGTTAGAGCAGGCAGCCCTCACAAGCCAGTTTGAAACTGAGCTACATAAAGATGGCTGGCTACTTGGTAAGTCAATTTTTCATCCTTGTTTTCAGTAGAAAGTCTATTATATATTGTCTCTTTACTGAGTGAGAACCTCTGGGCACAAGTAATGTTTGCTTTGGGGTGCTTTATTGCAGATTGATTTGAGATTTATGATTCAGTTTGGACAGCCCTTATCTTGGAAGTTTAGAACAGTAACTTCTAATCTGTGTTTTATGCAGTCTCAGTATGTATTATTGTACGTATTAATCCTCGCTCATTCTGTTGAGAGCTTTCAGTATTCTACACCTTTCCATGCTGAATTATGCAATTTTTAATTCTAAGTACTGTGCTAGTCCAACCGTTTTCCCCTGTTTTATTCAGTAGATTAATTCTCTTAAAACTCCTCTGTGGAAAATCTTCCAGGAATTTCTTGTGTAAAATGGAATGCCTTTACCACATTTGTAAACCAGAGTTACTTCTTCCTTGCCTGCTCTTTTAGCCAGAGGAAGAACTTACTCTGTGTCTACTGTACCAGAAAACCAAGTTGAAATCTGTGGCTAACTGTAGGTGTGTAAGCTGTCCTGCTCCTTTCCACTGCTAACAGGTGACAGCTCCTTCTTGCTCCGGACGTGGTTGATGACCCCTCTGCACATCCCCGAGACGCCTGCAGAGTACCGCTACAACATGGCCCATTCTGCCACTCACAACGTCATCGAGCGCATGTTCAGAACCATTCGGTCACGGTTCCGCTGCCTCGATGGCTCCAAATGCACCCTGCAGTATTCTCCAGAGAAGTCCAGCCACATCATTCTGGCCTGCTGTGTGCTTCATAACATCTCCCTGCAACATGGACTGGACGTGTGGTCTGCACCAGCCACAGGACACATGGAACAATCGGAAGAAGAATACGAGCAAATGGAATCAGTGGACTCAGAAGCCTGTCGTGTTCGTCAGGAACTTTTACTTACTCATTTTAGCTAACATTGGGACAGAGAGAAGGCTTCTAACAGTTCATCTGGGAAGTTTTCTGGAGCAAATATGCCCCATCCTCTTCTTAAAGCCTATAGAGACTTAAGGAGATGTGAGAGGAGAAGAAATTTACTCTCTTCATTGCAGGCAAATTTCTGAACTTCTCTCAATCTCTCCAGAGATTTGATTTAATTGGTACATTTTGTTGTCCTGATGCTTAGAGACGCCCCTTTCACTTGACTTAGAGAACAATGACTAATGGGACAACAGTGGGAAAATTAGGGAAATTTTTTTTTATAGTGATGGAAAATCTGTCAACCTTGCACTGTTTTACAAAGCAATGATTCTTTTCCACTGTGTAACTCAAAATGATTGATTTTTTAAACAGTATTTTGCACAAATTAAATTTCCACACGAGCTCCTTTCTACTGTGAATTTATAAGCTGCAAAGCAAACATTTATATTTTTGCAGGTATAAAGTCTTGGCTCAACACTATTTTGCCATTTTGCACATCTCAAAAATCTCAGTGATTTCTCTGAAAGCTGGTAGCTGTGACCTGGGAGGGGTCTGGAATTTTGCTGGGCTCACTAGTGCTTGCACATGTCTAGAAGAGTTGAACATTCCTTCTTTCCCAAACAGGCTGGAGAAGATGTTACGCTGTGATGACTGTGACTTAAGAGATATCAGGAAATAGGCCAGTGGAGGTAAGGCTGGTTATCTCCTGCAGCAGGAAACTGGTCATATTGTTGGCTGCTGTAAAAGAAATGCCAAGGACTGACTGGGTCACAGAAGTTGATCTGATTGCAAAAGTTCTCCGCTTAGATCAAAGCAGAGCTGTGGAAAGGCTGCTCTAGCACTGCTGGCAGTCTTCTTCGTTGGAACAAGATGACTCATGCACACAGTTGTTGCTGGCACAAGGCTGGGCAGTTTCCTGGAAATGTTATCTTTCTAAAAGGCGCAAGTGTTTATGAGGATCTCATGACAGCAGTCTAAGAAAATTTTGTTTCTTAGATTTATTGTTTACTGGGCAGTAAATGTAACAAAAGTGGTAGGGAATGCAGAAAACTACAAAACCGACTACTGAAAGTAGCAGTGCAACTGTCTGTCATTGTGGGTCTGTCCTTTGAGAGGAAGCGAGCCTGGATCATGCACCACATTTGATGAACACAAGTGTATGGGACACCTTTCACAGTGCAGGGTGGAGATGCGTGTTTAGATACACTCTGCCAGGTTTGCAGTGGCAGTAAACACTTACTGTCTCACAGAAAACCAAGCATGCTTGATGACGTGTGAACAAGACGTTTTCAGAAGCCTCAATGTGAGCTGTAAAATGTTATGTACAAAGATCTCAGATGTAATTCAGTTTTCTTTACACAAGGTATTATACAAGAGCTACTATTGGTCACTGCAGAAAATTTCCTGCTCCTTTTACCTAGGAAAAAGTTTTCTAAAAAAACTATTTTTAAAGTAAGAGTTGCTGCCGTATATGGTGCCTGATGGCTCATAATCGCATCTGACGGTCTGTGCTAAAAATACTGTTCACTAGACCAAAACACCAGCAGACTCTGAATGAGCTGTGTGGGTGGTGGTAAGGTCAAGTGAGACTTGGGCATGTGTAGGTACAAACATTGTCACTTAATGACAAGCTGGAGTTTCTCAATTTACACTATGAATAGCTCTTCCCAGTGAGTGCTGAGGCCAGAACAGACTCAGTGTTCACTTCCTGGAACACATTTGCTGCTCGGTTTTGTCTGCTTTCAGCCACTGTTACCTGTGGTAACTTTAATTTCAAAACTGATCTCACTGCTTATCAGTTTGGGCAAAAAGTGCATCAGGTCACACCAGACAAAACCAATCCACTGAACACTATTCTTGCCTGAGTCAGGTGTCAGTACCCTTGTCCCAGTTTTAGAGACAGTTATCT
>VWYI01024997.1:8773-43138 GCA_013399455.1 Anthoscopus minutus
CCTCCCTCCCTCCCTCCTTCCCTCCTTCCCTCCTTCCCTCCTCTTTTCATCCTATTGGGGAAATGCAAGGTCAGTTCATAGTTGCTGTCCTATAAGAATCTTCTCAAGAAATAGTTCTTCTAGTACAGTTGAGGACAAAGTGCTACTGAAATATTTTTATCACACATTTTTGATTTGTTTCTTACCACTTTCTCCTTATGCAATTTAGGAATATGAAAGCCAAAGGGAGTCTCTGGGTTGGCAAGTCCAGACACCCTGCTGGTAAACATGCAATCTCGCAATGCTATCCATCTTAACGTTATTTAGATCTCTTTTTTCTCTGATACCTCTTTTACATTTTCCCTATCAGCCTCTTAGTAAAGTAAGCACCTCCTTCCATTGTTTTATATTGCATTCTTTGTCCTCCATTGTATTAAAGACATTGGAATTCTTTTCTGCTATTTTATTACCTCTTTCTTCCCTTCCAAATCCTATTTTATTGTAACTAACCATATGATATAATTAAAAATTTCTGTACTGTAGAGTCCTGACAAACAATTGGTTTAGGTGTTCATCTTAAGTTTTATTCACTTTTAGATATTTTTGTCTAGGTCTTGTTTAATAGCAATGACAGGCAAAAGGCTAATTCTAAAGGCAAATTCTTACCTTGGCAGTTGAACTCCAAAAAGGAAACACAAAATTGAAAGGGTAAGTTTCTATGCTTACTGTATCTCTGTGAAGTTAAAGGGGATGTAATCAGCCGTCAGACTGGGCTGGGCTTAGAATTGAATGGAGGTCTCTCCTTTTCTGTCCATCATTGTGAGTGCAAATAAATGGAAGAGGGAAAGTGTGAGCTGATATTACATCTGCCAGTGAATGACTGGATCCCTGACAAAGCTCTGGCTCACAGTAAAGCTAACTGAGCAGGACGTGGATGATACATGTGAAACCAGTAGAGAGGACACGTAACAAATGACAAATGAGAAATTTGAAAGGCACTGGAAGATTTGGTTTTTGGGAAAAGAGTCTTGTCAGGTTGACAGCACCATATAAGGCTGAGATCATTTAGGTAACAGAACCAGGAATAACAATAGATGCAGCATAAATGGGATCTGTTGGAATAAAAAAATGTTATTTATTTAAGAGAAGGCTGGGGTGAAGAAAGGACAGCTAAGAGATTGGTCAAGAAACAGGAGGAAGGGTAAGTGAATACTGTGACCAATGCTTTGAGGGTACATATGGACAGCCTCCAGCTAGATTATTGCAATCTAATCAGGACACTAAACCCTTCTGATCTGATAATACCACAGGGTATTATCCTCCTTTAGAATCATCTTTACTGGAGGAGGTTTCCTTGGCTAGAAGGAAATCAATGAAGCAGTGGATCCAGCACCTTGGCATTACCATGTGGATACCCATTCTGGGCTGGGAGCATGGAAAGACATCTTCTCTCCCAAAGAGCAAAATTATGTGATTTACTTCACAGCTCTGTTATAAACATCCCATATGACCTTTAATATACTGTTGTCTGGGCTGCTCTCTTTCTCCTGCTTCTATTTTGTTTCAAGCAACAGCACTTCAGTGCATGAATTGATCTCTAAATTTACAGTAATATTGGTTATTTATCACCAGTGCCTTACCAAGCTTAATCATTTAATGAGTTTATTTGACATGTATATTGATATATCAGATCCTCACTTATGTCTACAAATCTCTGCCACTCCAGATCTTGTCCTTAGGTCACCTTTTCAACATCATTGCTTTAGATATACTTGTTCATTTATTATTTGCCAAAATCTAGCAAACAAATTGTCTTATACAAAACAGGATTATAAAATAAAAACCTATGATTAGGAATTATTCAGTAGCTCAATATTTGGGTCATCATCGTATTTTTCTTGAAAGCAAATGTCTTTGATAAAAATTTTGGTTTTATGGCTGTGGAAATAATGACTTCAAAATCATGGCTACAAAAGATGTTTTAAGTTAGTCACAAAGTGGAGGTATTTAATCATTAGTTACTTTGTTCTATAATTCAGCTCAATTTCCAAAACAGTACACAAAAAAGAAAATGGTTTAATCCACTCTATTGGTCTCAGCTATATTCTCTTTAAAGTGTAAGCAACATTAAAAAATAATTGAGTGTATACTTGTAAGTAACATAAAAAGTTATGACCATGATTCTGAATGCTATACTAAGTTAATTTATTGTGGAAGCCTTGTGACCTTTTTTTATTCCCATTTTCTATTTTTGAGGTAATTGAGCTTGGTATATAACTGAAATCACAAATGAATTTTTGCTTTGAAATTCAGTGGTTTTAGTGAAATGAAAAGAACTATTCCAGGGTCTCAGTCACCAGAAGAGAGTAAACTTGGATAATGGTGGTGTCATTTGATCTATACAGATATCTGTCTTATTTAGATTAGCTGTTCAGAGGTAATGAAGAAGATCATTAAAATTGTCTGATCTTCTCCATAAGCTTTTTATGGCTCTGATTAAGTTACTTGGGAGCATTATGCTATGTTTGAGGGGGTAAATTGACTCATTTTTGTAATAGTCTTATTAATTAAGTCTGCTAGAAATCTTGGAGTCCTTTACTGTATCCAGATTGTTTGTAAATAATTTATTCAAATGTGTATATGTGTTCAATGTAAACTTTGTTTTCTTTTCCCTCTTTAATCCTAAAGTAGACTTTGCTTTTAGGAAATGAAAAGCAAAATTTAAAAACCCAGATTTCTGGTTCAATAAATTGTTTGGATTAGTTTATGCAAACTACCCTTCTTCAGCTGGTTATATTTGGAACACTAATTTGAAACATCTTGGAGGAAATCTGTGAATATTTCCTTTTTGCTGAAAGTCAGATTCAGAAATCTTTAAGCTTAGGTATGTTACTTACTTTTTGACATATTTGATACATGTACATTTGCAAATTGTCACATAGAAAACGGAAGGTTAAAGATGAATTGTCTCCAATGTATTTTAACTTTTTTGTCCAAAATTCTACTTAAACTGAAAATTTTTAGGAGATTAACTAACTTCAGAATTAATTAAGTTTCTCAAAAAACTGAAGGAGAAACTCAGCAAAGATTTGATAAAAGTCTATGGGTCTGTGTGCTTGTTTAGGTTAAGGAAAGGCAAAATTCAAGTCTCTAATTCTGTCTGGAAATCTACACTGTGGTCCTAAACACTTGGTCCTGGCTTGTCTGTGGAGAACCAAAACACTATGAATATTTTTCATTTGAAGTTTCTGTATGTGTAAGTAATTGTTATGGCAGGATTCTTACTGAATCTGACTCTCACAAATCATTGTGCTTTTGAGCAATGGACAATGTTTTTTTGCTGATTAGAGCAAAAGTTTGGGTATTTTTAAGTTTGGGGGAGATGTTTTCTTACCCTGACAACATCCATAGATGGGAAAAGCTATATTCTATTCAACTCTAATGACATGATGCTAATCTTTATAATAAAACAGAATAATATCCTGTGGGTGAAATTCTTCTCAAATTATTTCCCTATATGTAAAATTAGGATCTATTTGGGGAAAAGCGAGAAATCCATTAACGGAAAATGCACTTTAAAATAATGATTAATGTTCCATACAAAATAAAGATATCCAAACAAGGAAGTGTGCATAGTTAAATGTAAGACTGTGTGAATAAGAATAATATTAAAAAATATATTTACAAAGGTAATAATTGTATCATTGATAGATAACTCTTAAAGAAAATTGCTGTGATTCCATTACCATGGGATGTTAAACTTAGGTGCCTCCTGTATACGGCTCATGTGATATAAAATGCCTTTTGGTAAATGTTAGGCAGGTGTCTTGACAGAGTTGAAAACCTTAAGCTTCTAATAATATTAATATTTTTCCCTCTTTTTCCAAAGAAATTAGCATTAACTACTGTACTTTTAACTTCATCAAAAGTGGGAAAAAGCATAGCCCTCTCAGGGAATTATCAATTAAAAAGTTAAACCTTGTAAAAAAGGAGGAATGAATCAGGCATCACTCCAACATCTGGTACTGGTCAAAGATCTCTGCACCAGTTCAGTGACATAGTCAGTTTTGTTTTTATTGAGTTCTTGGTATAATTACAGCCTAAAACATTTGATTTAGGGATTTTGGAGGGGATTTTTATTTGATTTTGGTTTTGTTGAGGTTTTGTGTTGTTGTTGTTTACTGCTAAAATACAATGTGTTTCAAGAGAATTTCCAGTTTGGCACCTGATGACTTAGAAGTTCTTTGTATAAGCAGTGAGCTGGTTGGGATCATGTGGAAATGAAAAGCCTAGGTGAGCGGACTGCTGAAAAATCTTTCTGCTTTACATGACCTTATCCTGGGAGCCACTTTTTCAGGAAATGAGTTTCATTCAGATTTTAGTAGGACTGCAGAGCCTTACTTAGGCCCAATAAGCTGGAGTTGTTCCCAGTTCATGCTGATTAGACAGCCTAATTTGGGATTTTTGTTGACAAAGGTCTGCTGTGTAAACTGTAGAAAGCCCTGTTCCAGTTAGCTCGCTGCTTCTCTTCAGACTTAACAGATGAACAAGACAATCTGCTAGTTAGGAATGATCACTGGCTCACAAGGCTCCAGTTGGAAAATGTGAAAGCAATCTTGCTTGTCTTCATCAGCCTTATTCCAGCAACTTGGCTGCTTCAATATTTACCCATTTTTTTAGAACATATATGATTGTCTCTGTTCCTGTCAGGAATCTAGATAAATGAGTAAAAATGTTCCATCTTAGGTCCCCTGGGAGCTGAGTTGCTCTAGGATTTATATCTCCTCAGAATAATGTCCTGCCAGCTCATTTTCTTCTCTGTCTCTTGTCCATCTGCTCCCAGCCACTTTTTTCTTCCTATTGGTCTCCCAAAATTTCCTATGGAATGCTGGCTGCCCCAATGACAGTAGACTGATGGTGGGTCCAATATGATGATCATAGCCAAAGACAGAACTCATGGAAAAAGGGAAGAAAAAGTGAGGTCTTTACCAACACATTACCTTTGAATAGATGTAACCTTGGGCCCTGGAGATGAATGAAAAATCCAGTAGCTCACAATTAAGGTGAGCTACTGGCTACAACTGGAGTGAAAGACACCTATTAAAAACAAGTTGCTGTCATTTTTTTAGCCATACATTCTATAGACACCTTTTAACTCAATATCAATCAAAATTATTTTGAATTTATTGAAACAGGTAAGAACAAAGTTTTCTATGTTTTTTCCTTTCACTTCTGTCCTTCCTTTGTGTATAGTATTTAACAATTGCTGTTGTTAATTTATATTCTATTTTAGATATGCTATTATCTATCTGATAAAAGGTGACAGCTAAAAAATCCCCTTCGATAACAACTGAGTACACAAAAGGAGAAACAATATTCAAATCTTTGTGCAAGGCATTCCTTAAGTTCAGTTCAAGGTCTCTCCAAATAAAGTTAGTTCTTTATGGTGTGTAAGATTTAGGCGCTTCTCAGCTGTCCTCCAGCCTGTCCTGCACCCTGGATGAGGGCTGGTGTCTAGAGGTCATGGAGGACAGGTTTTGGCCAGTAGGTCTCTGCCTTGTGGCTTCCTTAGGAGCCCTCTCCATTCCGTTCCATTCCTTCAAATACCAATAAAATCAAAGTAGGTTTGGGAGCACCTATTCCATCATAGAAAATGAATTTGCCTGTTATGCTCAGTTTTAAATTGAAACTGAAAAATATCTGCAGCTTGCACAATATTTTTGCCTTAATTTAAATCAGAATCCTGTGACCAGAGGCATGAAGAGCACTTTTCTCTTGAGAGTTCTGTTTCAATGAGGTCACAGGTGATAGCTTCATCTTTTGTTTCCTTTTTCATTGTTTGCATCTTACTTTGCAATAGCACACACTTCAGCAGAAGTCTCATTCATTTGGAGATCCAGTCATAAGAAGAAAATTCTCCTTTTCTTAAGGGAGTGAACATTTTCAAATCTCCTTGAGTACTGCTTAAGTGATTGCTGTACTCATTTAATCATGTTGAAATAAATTATATGACATGTTTTTCCTATCCCAAATATAATGTTTGTTATATGTACAAAAAAAATAAAATTCCACTACTTCCTATTTCATTTTCCTATTCTTAAGATTTCCATGATAATAATGCACTGGGGAAAACAAAACAAAACAAAAAGATTGGTTGTGATACTTAGAATCCAAAACTAATAAAATGAACAAAATCCATGTATTTACAATGTTACCCAAACTACAAAAAAACCCCCAAAAAACAAAAAACAAACCCAACCCAAACTTAAACTGTCATTTCAAAAGCACAGGCAAACAAAACATGAGATATATGTATTCTACTAACATCTGTAACTTTTCTGTGGTAGTAAGGCTAAAAGGAAGTTAACATTTGCTCTCTGTCAGATTTTGTTTCTTCCCTGAATGGTGGTGGGGGTGTCTGTCATTTTGGCTTTTGTGACCATCCTTCACCTTGTAAGTGAGATTTATAAATCTTAGAATGAATTTTAAATCAGCGCTGACATCTATTAAGTCTTCTTATTTAAAAAATGACCAGGCAGTTAACGGTATAATAACAAAAAAAAAAAATCAGTTTTACTCTTAGGAATACCAGCAGACCTTCTGAAGGACTTCATTTTTCAATATGAGATTACTTGTACAAAACCTCATATCCTTCCCCACTGTGAGGTCACTTATGTTTCATCCATGACTGCCCATATTCTACTCTGGTAAAAAAAAGTCTCTCACTGATCTCAATTTATGCCAGAAATTATTATGAGCAAGATTTTACCAGACAAAGTCCAAATGGTCAAAGGAAAGTTGAAAAAAGTATCCTCTAAAATGTAAGTTTCTGTTCAGTCATTGCTGTAAACACTCTAGGAGGTAAAGAAAATGGACAGATTTGCCATGAAAGACCTGACCACCCTAAAGCATGTCATAGTAAAATCAGTTTTGATGAAGTAGAAAGAGAATGAGTAAAGGGGAAAATCATTGTGAAATTTTTGTGAATATATGATGATTTTCTTGAATACAGACCACTTGAGAAAACTCTAGCATCAATGCAACTTGTTTAAGGAAATCGTGTTGCTGACAACATTTTCAATGAGTTGAATTCAGAACTAATGAACAATCTGTAAAAGATTAAATGAGTTCAACTGTTATCTAATGCAAGGCAATACAGGCAATGCAAGACAAAATCTTCTCCCTTAACTACACCACAGTTCCAGAACTTTGCAGCAACATTTTTGTGCCTTACCATAGCAGCAAAGAATCATTATCCCTTGGGTTTTTTCTTTTTTTAAATAATCTTCTAACCTTAAAGCCTTCAGTACTATGTCAATAAACAGCTAACAACTTGATCATAAATGAATCTTGTGGAAAGTTCAAAATAAGTATACTTAGTTCATTACCCTTAGCTGTAGAAAAATCGTGAACTTTTTTGGCTTTGCAAGAGTTGGGGAGGTCCCCTGTATATGGCTCCTACTGATACTAGCATTTGGTCTGATGACTTGCAAGTGCACAATGAGTGGTTTCTGGACAGCCAGCTGGTTTCTGTTACATAATCAAAGCTGGCAGAGAATATTTACTAAGTATCTTTTATACATATGGTAAATATATATATATTGGATACTTGCTCTCAAGAAAAGACCTTTTTTATCCTATTATAATTTACAGAATTTCAAACAAAACTCATGCATTAAATAAGAATTTAAAACAAATTATTCAGAATATGCTGCCAAGGTAAAACAATATATTTTATTTATTTTTTTTATTTTTATTTCCAATTTTTTCTTATAAATAAATTTTATATATGTGAAATGTTTTTCAGATTAGCTATGAACATTTTTTCACTCTCCAAATAGTACACTTGAAAGCTTCAGTGTATCCATTTTAGCACACTCTACAAAATACTGTTGGAAACACTAATATCCTGCAAAATATATATATGTATTTTCATTTATATGTACATATATATATATATGAAACACTTTCATTGTCAGGATAAATAATGACAAGAAAGGCCATACTTTTTCCTCTGTTCAGCCCGTGTAAGACACACCTGGAATTCTGAGCCTAGGCTTCCCAGTATCAGAGTAAGTTGGACATATTGGAGCAAGTCCACTGAAGACCCAAAAAGATTATCAAGGCCTTGGAGCATCTCACATACAAGGAGAGGCTGTGATCTCCTTGTATCCCAGTTGTGATTGTTTAGCCTGGCGAAGAAAAGTTTCAGAGAAATTTTAGCAGTGTGTAAAAATAGATGAGGGGTTATTTCAAACTCAGCAACTCTGAGATCCTGTGATCTGATCACTATGAATTGGTAAGCAAATATTCTGCTCACATAGGTGTTTTCTTGTAAAAAAAAAAGACCCTTCTTAGTGAAAAATACAATGTTCTTATTTGATCGAGAATTTGACTAACAAAAAGTCTTTTGATTCTTTTCATCTTAGGCAAACATAAAAGTTTCCATAATCAAAAACAATATAAAAATTCTGTGGTTATGCTTAAGTTTCCTCTTGCTTTTTTGTCAGCAATGATAAGCCTTGATCTAGATTGTTAGCTTCTTATTTTGAATCAAAAACCGTAACAATTTTCCTGAATATTCACAAAGGTCATTAAAGTTATTAATTACTTGATTTCTTGCTAGTGACCCAGGATTTCAACCTTATCTGCTAGCCATCTTCAGCCTTCTCCAAAATATGAAAGCAAAACAGGGTTTATAAATCTACAGTGATAATGTATCACTATTGGTGGTGGCATCACTGCCATGCAGTGGTCTGCTCTCTCCACCTTAGAGGTCTTATGTGTGTATTAAACATAGGAGATGTGGAAGAGATCTCCCAGAATCATTACCTGAGCCTGAGTGATAGAGAGAAGTGGATATCTCCAGACAGCAATTTATTCCACCTAAGAATTATCATTTCAGGAGAGGACATATCACTCCTCAGAGATTTCTGTCTCCTTCCACTTGCAATTAAGACAATTTTCTTGTTACCGAGTATATCAGCTTAGAAAAGTTATCTAATCTTATTAGACAAATTCTGTGAACTTACATGAACTTCATATTACTCAAAAATGTCAACAATCTCAAGGAGATTGAAAATGTTGTACAGAGAAACCACTGTATACCTCTCATTACTTTTTAATTCTGCCCTGTGACCATGTTAAGGTCTGGTTATTAAAATTATTGAGGAATTCCTCAGCCCGAATTAAGGTGCCAGTGAAAATAGTAGGGATTTTATAACCCTTAATAATAGTAGGGATTTTATTTAACAGCAAATATGAAGGAAAGAAAAAGGGAGGGAAAGAAACAGTGAAAGAGGATCTGGGGGAATGTGAGAGGAGGGAGAGAGTGAGGTGGAGACAGACTTGGCAGAAAGTATCACCACTCCATGGATCCCAATGGCACTCCACTGCTCCTCTCCAGCTGGTCTTCTTGGTGGTGAAGGTCCCTTACAAAGCATGGAATCTGATGGGTTATATACACACAGGACAGGGAGGAAAATCCAGGCACCTCCCTGGGCAGGGGGAGTTTGCCATTGTCTCTTACAACAGGCTCTGGGTTGTTTTGTCACGTGTTTTACCCTGTGGTGCAAGGCCTTAGGAGTGACTCTGGGGAGCACTTTGGGGGGGCCTTTGATGGATTGAGGCACCCCCTCAGCTGCCCCTCACCTGAATGTCCCCTGGATGTGTCATTCCCAGGCTTGGGGGTCCCACGGCCAGTTTGGGAAGGGAGGACGGCTGGACTGCCCCTGAGCAGAGGTTACAACACACCCAAACTTCCTCTCCACTTTGGCTGAAGGTGGGAAACCTGTGCAAACCTGCTCCCAGCAAATGGGTCTCTGGGTAAGAGCCTCCCCCACCCCGAAACAAGCCAGAGATGATTCTTAGTATGCCTACTGGGTCTGGCTTACATTCTTTTCCTTGTTTACTTTTATGTTTCAGGTGATTGAAAAGTGGGTTTTCCCTTTGTTTAATCCCAGCAGTCTGATTTCAGTCCAAAGTCCCAGTTGGGTGTGTTTGGGAGGCTCCTCTGGTTGTAGCTTCTTTATACAATTTTCATTATAATAACCAAAACTTTATATCACTGTTTGAGGCATGAACTATCTCAGTCTCTGACAGGCTACCTGTGTGAAGGCTTCTAGAAAAGTCCTTAGCAGCCAGTTGACACTGGCAACAGACCAGAGCAGGTATAGTTTGTTTCAAGCACAAAAAGCACTATCTACAGCCCATTTCTACTTGAATCAAACCACAACACTGCAGAAGCTTCTTTTTGCCTTATCTATTGTTTGTTCTAGCTCAGAAGCATTCAATACAATATTCTTCATAAAGCTTTTGTACTCTGCAGATTCCAGGAGATACAGTGTATGTCTGAATATGTTCCAAAGTAGAAATATGTATTTCAAAAGCAACTACTGATTATGGAGGCGAAATCTTCTGGTATTTATACCAACAGACTACTCTCAATAATATTCATTTGATGTTTAGCACATCTTACTAAGATATGTCTTTGGAAACTACATTCATTAAAGTTCATTGAACTATTCAGGCCTTCATTATGTCTGTGAATTATTGAATCATTCTGCAATGAACTCTTATTCATTTCTGAATTACATTAAAAACTACTGAACAGGAACCCAGATTGTAAGCTTGCTTATTCATATACTTCTAGACAGCAAAGACACATCATAGTGTTTCCATATATTCTATGAATATAGTATTTCAAAGAGAGGATTAAAGAACAAATCCATTATGTATTTCTGGTAAATGCATTGGCTTCAATGAGAATGAGTTCCTATGACACTCAGAAGGCTTCTTGCATTTTGAATATTTTCAAGAGTTCTTAGAGAACATTAATTTGATCTTACAAATCTCACAACATATTGGACTGAGAGTTTTTATTTGGGGGAAAAAGCCACTAATACTGTTTCTTCATTCTCTGATAAAGCCAATACTAAAGCTGTTGAGATTTACTCTCAGGATTTAAAAATAGCTATGTTTGCTACTCCCCAATGTGGTTTGAGCTCCTTGGCTTGAAACACTCAGTCTCTTTGTGTGTTTGCTGAAAATAGATTTGGCATAATGGATATGTAGTTTAGATACTCTTCTAGAAGTTCTGAAATATAACTTGGTTTTGGTTTGACTCAAGACAAAAGGTGGTCCTCCAACAGCAACCCAGTGAAGAAGTCCCACACAGGTGGACATGAACTGTGAATGAGCTGGACTTGCATGTGGTCAGTTGTCTGTAGAAATTAATATTCCTTCATCAGGAGATCCCAATGGACTACACCAACTGAACATGACACATGTCACATACATGTAAATAACTTTTGCCAAAAAGCCTCTTTTTTGACATAACTGTACTTAAATCTTTCTTAAACATTACCCAGGAGAACAACAAAACTTGATTTCATAGTAGCAATGATCTTTAACTAAAGGTTGATCAAGAATACATTTAAAACCTCAGGGATGATGAAATGCATAGGAAGAGTGTTGCATATTAGATTCCATCCCTACTGCAGATGCCATTGTATTAATAGAAGCTAAAATTCAGTGTGTAAAAAATAAAAGACTTTAATCTTGCAGCAACTTCCTGGCAGGTTTGAAAAAATATCCTTGATTTGTCTTTGTATTTTTCACAAAAAGTAGAACAGACCAAGGCAGTGGTATTCTTATTGACTTTTCTTGCTGTTTGACAGAAGTGCTGAGTTTCAGTAGCTTTTTGCATACACCTTCAATTAATCATTCAGATAGATGGTGTCCAGCTGAATGTAACCTTACATCACTACATTTGTTCACTGTTTCCTGCCATGTGACAGTATTTATCTGATCTGCAGTAAAAGCGGTAAAAACAGGCATAGACCTCAGTGACAATGAAGAGAATCCTGAAAGAGATTAACTGCTATATATGCAGTAGTGTTAAATGGCATAACAAGCATCCAGATCTATTTCATTAGCATTTCTATTCAAACTCTATTTATTAGCTGCTTCTCTTAGCAACTGCGTGAGTTACTGTCTCCAAGCAATTTGCTCGGTGTTGTACCATCTTGTTACTTATTACAGATGCTTCCTTGCAGCATTACCGTTAAAAAGACAAAGTTTGCATTGCAGCTCTAACACCAGCTAGATATGAACGTGCTCATCTGTCTCATCAATGTAGATCATATTAATGAGTAAGGAGCCAATTTGATCTGACAGGAAACAGTTTTGACATGTATAGGTATGGTGGAAGACCATGACATGGCCTGTAGTGGAAGCAGAAATCCTTTAAATCCTCTCCTCTGTCACAATTCACAAAATACTCCTAGCTCAGTCAAGGTGACAGGGGACACATATGCCCTTGCCAGCTCCTTTGAGGAGGCAAGAATTTTGGCCAAAATGGTCAGGAGGATAGCATTTTGAAAAGTTAATATGCCTAAAGAGATCAAACTGAGTTTGCCAATTGTCTTGAACCTCTGAATTATTATTTCCCGTTCATATCAGGTAACTCTTCCTCTGCTGAATTACATTTCAATAACTTCTGGTAAAATGTGAGGGTTTTACCAACTCATGCAGATATTACAAGTGTGCAATGATTATTTGTATTTTAATATGCTTATTAGGTAGACTTATGTGTTTCTAGACCAATCATTAGCATGCAGATACTTGATGAGTCTATGCTACCCAGATACCTTTTGGGCAGGGGGAGGAATATCAGCTTTTAAACAAGTTTCTGAGCTCTACCTTTCAGTTATCTGCTTTCTTTTCTTAGTATTTTATATCATCTCACACTGATATTTTTCTCTTTATTCACTGAGCTAGTAACTAGAATCCCCTCAAAAATTTCACATCCGTCTTTTTTTTTTTCTTTCTTTACTCATCATGCACATCTTCAGTGTCAGAACTCTACCACAGCTCAGCAGCAACTTTTTCAGTAAAACCAAGCCAGAGTCATACAGTTGTATTTCACAGAACAGGGCCTTGGTCAGTAAATAGCTGGATCCATGGAGTATGGTTTATAGCAGCTAGATAGTTTTAACTCTGGGTAGTTTGAGACCTGATCATGGGGAGGGACCATTGCTTAAAAACACTTTACACACATTTTAGTCACTATGTCTGCATCTCCCTGAATCATTTGAGAGCTTCATTTTCCCAGAGCAGCACTGAATATTTCAAGAGTAAGGTAATGCAATCCTTGCTCATATCTAAAGAGATCCATTTCAGCACTGGGATTTTCAAAGAGACCAGGCAGAAATTAGAGACCTAATTAACTTGTTTTCAACATCTAGTTCTTTTAGCTTGCTTTTGAAATTCCATTTAGGTTTTTCAGCCATGGCAATTCAAAATAAATAAATAAAACTGTTATAAAGCTCCCAAGAACCTAAGGGTGGAGAAAGTCTTTGAAATTCTTTGATATATTTTCTCACCTTTCAGAAAACTCATTTACTAACAGCTTCTATATTCAAAACTATTCTGGGGGGGAGTTGTGTCCTATGCTTTCTTATTGGAAGGCTATGTTCCAGAACCTAACTGCTCTAAGAGTTGGGACATTTCTTTTAATTTCCCGCTAAGTTTATTTCCAGCTGTTCACATCCATTTGTTCCTGTGACAACACTGGTGATTCACTTAAATGGTTCTCTTCTCTCCTGATATTTATCCTGCTGATGTATTTATAGACTTCCTTCTCAGCCTTTGTTTCACAAAGCTAAACAAACAGAGTTCTTCTAACCTCCTGATAAATATGCAACCTAGCCTTCCTACCATCCAAATATTGCTTCTCTACATAAAACACTTAGCTTCATAGCAAAACAAAAACCAAACCTGGAGACAACTTTCAGAGAGGAGAAATATAATTAATTTTTTCAAAAGTAGTGCAATAAAAGGTAAAAAAAGTTACAGTAAAAAATAATATTTCAGATAAATGGTAAGATAAAGGTGGAAACATATTGATCTCATGTATAAACTAATGTTAAGACTAAACTGTACTTGCTTACTTCAATAATTTTCTTTATTATTAATATTATTATTAGAATAACCAGACAGAATAACCCAAGGATAAACGATAATTTCTGATGGTAGTGTTCAAGGCGACTTTGGAACGCTGACTCCTGCCTTGAAAATGGCGATCAGTTTAGCATTTATCTGTACAAAGAGTACAATTCAAAAGGTTTAACATATCTAAGCAGTGATCAGGATTGTTTCTCAAACCTGAATGTGAGAGAAAAGTCATTAATTTGCTGGCTGTGTGAGGATGGATGCGTGTATGTGCAAGAGTGAAAATGCGAGGCGGTGAAATATGTAGGGAGTGACTGATATCTCCAGCCCTTAAGCTGACAGACACTGATTTCTTTCAAGAGAAGCAGTATAAAAGTTTTAATCAAAAGTGTGCATGGCAAAAATGTTTTCTAAAAGCATATTCTGTGTAGCATATTTGAGACTCAGGTTCTTTTGGTCCAAATGCTGTGTGTGCTTTTAAGAGTATAGCTCCTGAAGGTCAGTAAAATGAAAATAAATTAGTTTTTAATTTTCCATTTCTGTCTAAACGTTGTGTGCTCAGAGGACAGAACAATCTTTATGGCCTGGTGATGCCTTACTACGAGTGTGGGAAATTGCTTTGAGTTTTTTCAATGGGAGTGGCAAGCTGACTCTCAGGATCTGTGACAGAACAAAGACCTTGATTGTACTTGAAGACAGAGGTGCATCTAGCCACAGGATTTCACTGGGAATAATATCTTACTTTGTCTTATAAGACCCCCACCATCTTCTCTCAGCCCTGTCATATGATCGCCAGATGGCTGAATGGGGATAAGCATGCCATTTTGCTTTTGGGTTTGCCCAATTATTTGCTCTCCAAAGAGGAGTTCAGATAGTCAGCTAATACATAAGGGGAGCCTCTGCCACACAATAAACAGAACATACCCTTAGTCAGGGAAACAGAGGCTCTTGTTAAATGGAGATGGCCAGTGGTGAATGGTCAGGCTCAGAAGAAAAAAATGTAAACCCTAGTCCATGTTTGCCTCTGCAGTGTTTTCTGCAGCCTCCTTTGTATCCTACTCTTTCTGTAGCCAAGTGACCTCTAAACTTTGCAGACAGCACACAGGGCTTTTTTTCTTCCTTTTCTGTGTTGACTATTATCCTTTCATCTTGAAAGGTCATTGGGTATCGGCTGAAGAAATATACCACTTAGCTTTGAGTGTTCTCTCTGTTTGAAGTGATTTGCCTGTTTATTTTATAAATGGGAGTCTGTCCACAAACAAATTGAAAATTAGTTAATCGCCCTTTCCAGTCAACATACAGTAGATGTTGTGTCATAGAAAAAAAAGGTTAATCCTAAAGCAGATTGAAATACTTCATCAGCCACATGCAGGGCTCAGTGGTCTGGCACGGTGACGAGGCAGTTGGAGGTTCAGTGAAAGCAGTTCCCCAGGATTGGGGAGAAACTCATACTTAAGGATTAGAAATACTTGCTAAAATGGGTTAGAGGGGGATTTTCACCTGCAAGATCGTATGTAGATTGTACACATATTTCAAGTATCATACTGCTTAATCTAGACAAGCTAAAAGAAGTCATTACATTTATCACTCACACAGGACAAGACATGACTGTGGAATCTGAAGTATTTGTTGTGTTTCAGTCTTGACGTGGAATCCTTTTCATGTTTCTGGGTTTTTTTCCAGTTTACAAAAGGTATTTTACACCATTTACATACAGGTGGTAAAGACACAATGAATTTGCACAAAAAAAGATCAGTTTGTCATCAGCTCACATTTGTTATATACAGGAATTTTCAAAGGAATCCTGGATATCATGAAACCTACAGGGAATGGTGGGGATTTCAGATGATCCTTTGTAGTATAAACATGTTCCTATGTTTAATTAACTTGTCATATCAGTGAATTCAAAGAGCAGAAAAAAAGAAAAAAAAAAAGAAAGAAAATAGATAAAAGCTGAAGGGCTAGATAATTGATGGCTATATTTTAAACTAGTAAAAGCATGCATATCACTTCAGTAAGTGCTTGAGACTGATCGCTGAAGTTGGGCCTGTGTCTGAAAAAGGACATGAAGAGCAAAAGCAACAGCTTGTTCTCTTCTGGTGTGAATAGGAATAGTTATCCTACTCCTTTCCCCGTGTTGTTTACACCAAGATTTATTATCAGTTCATCATATTTATTTCCTCTGAAATGGAAATTGAGCAAAAGAAGACCCACAGCAAAATTGCAATGGACATTTAAATTTATAATATGTTAGTACAGGACTGTGGGCAGAAAGCAGCTGTGAAGAAGAAGTCATCAATATACCAAGGAGAAAAACATGAAATTTGACTGGAGATGTGTGGACACTGGCAGTGGTTGGAGTGGGCAAAGTTATTTTCATCACTTATCTTTCCAACTGCTTTATTAAAGCAATTAAAAACCAACCAACCAACCAACCAGCCAAGCAACTAACCAATGCACATTGCTAGGAAATACTAGCAATTCATAATATTTTTCAGACATCTTTTTCCAGAACACTGTCACCACAACAGGTATTAGTTGCCAGAGTTTTCTGCACACATGGTTAAAGAGGCCATATCCAAGGCAAGTCTTTGGAAGTGGTACTTGCCATGTGGAGGAGAGATGACTTAATAGAAGGATAGAATCATGCTGGAGCTAGTTCCCCCTGTGATCTCTATGTTTTATGGCTAAGTACAGTTTTTCAGTCTCCTGAAATGTCAGGCTTGGCATCTTTCAAAGCTCTAGGACCATTATGCTTTTCAGAGAAATGGAACCTATGCATTGTGTGCAAGTTTACTGTGAAGGAATTAATGCTTCATTTGATGACAAGCGCTTAAGTGATTTTGAAGAAATATTGATGTTCCAGCTTGCCATGCTACACATTACAGAAAGCTAAAATATACTCCTTAGTGGGAAGCTGCTGTGTTTATTAATTCCTATTTCATACTGCAACTCAGAGAACATGAAAGAGAAAAATATCATTGACACTGTTTGTGTTTTCCAGCTATTATTCCACTTTTTATGGCACTGGAAATTAACATATCTAATTGTAGGTATGACTTCCTGGTCTATTATATGATAAAAAAAAATTCCTTAAAATGGAGACGAGTGTCCTTTATGTCCCTGTTTTTAGTTTATGTGTTCAGAGAGCCAGAGAATAAAATATTTTCAATCAATTGAAGCATGAGTTTCACTCAAGGCTGCTGAGCAAAATGATATATTTCACCATAGACAAAATTATCCTTTAGAATATTAGACAAATGTGCAGTGTTTTCTGTGGCAGCCTGTTTATGGCCAAGAAAATTAATGATATCTCCATGGGGGAAGAACATTTCCCTATACCTAAGATGTTTTTTCAATAAAATAAGGTAATGACAGTGAAGTTGAATTCCTTCCTGCTTATTTTGATAAAGATTTATTGCTGATATCAGGGTAAATTTTTTTTTCTGTTTTTATTTCCTTGGAATGGTAGCCATAATTTATATTATTTAGTAGTAGTGCGTTAGCTGTGATATGAGGAAGTAGGAACACAGAGGAAACAGCAGGTGTTGCCCCAAGTAACCACCTACCTAGGTGGACAGAAAAATACAGCATCAAGGAACTATAATTGCTCCAGTTTTGCCACAGAAAAACGAAATCACAGATGATAATTTGCATTAATTTGCACAGCCCAGCAAAGGTCATGATACAGTAGCAGGAATACATTGAAATGGCACATAAGACATGGTTTTACATTAACTGCTCATTGTTGCCTTTTACCTAGAATCACAGAAGGAGGGAGCAATAGTTATCTTCTAAATATCACTGTAGCATAAAGAAGACCAAGGGATTTCTATCAATATATAATCTATCATATTGGGAAAAAAAGATTTGAAACTGAGACTGCAACTGAGAAATGGTCATTTCTGGAAAATGCATTTTGCATAAAGAAATTATGACTTTTTACAGTTATTGAAGTGCATATTTAATATTTTTCAAAAGGTAATATTCTATTTTTTATTATATTGTTTGGACAATTACATTTGGCAATTAAGCTAATTTATAGCAAAATGCTTTGAAGATTACAATTCAAATAAATGGAAATTTTACTAGCTATTGAAATGGAACTCCATTTCAGCCATGAATTGAAAAAACTTACCTGCAATTTTTTTTAAATACTCATGGTCTATTTGGATAGGTACAAGCACTGAAGGATTTATTCACCAGATTAAAATAGATGTAAAAAATCCACTTGTCTTCAAATCTGTGCCTGTGACTGACTAAATCAATTAACAAAAAAAATCCCTATTTATTTGTTTGAAAATATCTGTCTCTTAACTAAGCTATTTAAGCTATTTATTCTGCTTGCAAAAATTCCTACTTTTCTTTTTTTTTCATTTTCTTTTTTCATTAATAGAAATACTGTGTAGATTCTGGCATGTGTCAAAATCGAGGAAATATAATGTAATGACAGGTTTTTTTCTAAAAGTATTTTTAGTATGTGTGAAAGCAGGAAGAAGCATCCTAAAAGATTTTTTTTCCATAAAAATTTTGACTCGGCTGGCAGACTCAAACACTTGTCATATTATGATGCTGCTCACTTACTTTTGGATGCATATTCACATTTTAACTGAACTCACACAACCATCATTGAAATCACTGACAATGATTTCATTTTTAACATTTTGTCTTCATGGTGGGGAGGTTGGGCCGTGGCAGGGTGGAGCAGGAAGAGTAGCAATTTCATTCCAAACCTCTTGGCTTAAAAGGCACGCAGGTTTGAATTCAACGAATGTGTATACTCAGGAGAATGTCACTTATTGTTAGAAGTCCTTCTAGGCATGTCAGGATTAAGTGAAATTTCAGTAGTCACCTACTGGAAACAAAATTTGTATCTGAACAAATGCAATGTAGGGATTGGCAGAACAATCCTCTTGGCGTCCTCAGATGTGCTTCCTGATTACTGCGCAAGACAGATTGAGAAATAAACAGTTGAATGTTTTTTGTAACCTTCACAGTAAATAATATAATTTTTCTGGGGAAAAAATTGATTTTGATAAGAAGGCATTTTCCATCAGAAGCTGCTCAAATGGCAATTTCCTGTCACAGCTCTGCCTCTCAGATCCATTAGGCGAGACATTCTAACAAGGCCTGGTGGAGGCTGCCAGTGCCACATCTCAGGAATGACCGAGGACCAGCAGAACAGGTCTGAGGTTGCCCTGCTCCGTCCAGAGTCTCCCAAGCACAGCTAATGATGCCAGGTCCTGTGCAGCAGGACAGCTACATGGCTCTCCTGAGAACCACTGCAGGATATATTTCCAAATCTACAGTATGGGTGTGGTCAGGAAAGAAGAAACATCAACCATAGGTAGTTAAAAAGAGCTGAGAAATTAGTATAAATGACGCAAAGCTAGAAAAGGTGAGCAAAGTTATTACTACAAAAGAACATAGCTATGTAGCTCACCAATGGGTATTTAGTCTGAATAGTGGAGGCTTTCAGATGTATTGAAACAATCTTCCTGCGGGACCTTCCAGAAACTTAATCTTTTTTAAGATCAGTACTGTAGATTTATGAACTATGAGTAGTTCATTATCATAGAAAGGGAATGAGCCCAGGCCCAAGAGTTTCCTGTAGGCTCTGGGCTCCATGTTTTCAGTGGAAATATTATGGTCAGAAACAAAATAGGTGGGAATCCAGCTATAAATAAGGTCTAGAAATCATGTGATGGTGTTTTTCTAATATATTACATTTTGGCCATTAAATTGTGAAAGAAGAATAAAGGTAGTGGACAAGACATGAAAAATGACTAGCTGGTTTTTGATGATAGATGGATTCACCACTGCTCAAGACAAAGCAGAGGTCAGTTGGACCTGTAGCAGAAAAATATTAAGGAAGACATTATTAACATTTGCATTCTTTGAATCCAAAGCAAAGAAAACATAAAATAGTACGACTGTTAAAATGTCCAAGGATTTTACACCATTGGAACATTACTAATACAATTGTGTAAAACAGCTAAGCTTAAATATTAAAACAACAGCCACAGCAAAAATAGGTCTCTAGTACAGTTGCACAAGCAGGGAGAAGAAAAACATGCACAAGCAGTAAAATATGCCAGAGCCACAGCTAAGGACAGGGAACAGGCAGAAAGGGTTTCTGCTAAAACAAGAATTCTGCAGGATAAGTTATGTCAGCCTGAGTTCTGATCCCAAAATTAAGTTGTCAAAACTAGGTGAGATAATCTCATTTCATTTGGGGAATTGCACAGAGTAATGAGAAAAGAAAGATGGGGAGGAAAGAAGAGAGTCCACCCTGCAACTCTCTTCCCCTTGGAAAAACATTGACTGACTGATTTTGGTCAAGTGAAGGACAGCCCTTAGTGACAACTAAAGTCACATCAGTTCCAGGGTACTGCGCACTCATAGAAGGTTTAGGTTAAGACTGTTAAGGTCTCAGTACTTTGCATATGCAGTGATAATGATAGTTTTTAAGAAGCAACCACTGAGAACACAATGTTCATTGCTAACGAGTGTCAATACAGAGCACTGTCATCCTAAAATTTTAAACTGGTCTAAATATTCCTATCATAGTAAAATCCAATTCCCTAACTCATACATATAGATTTTCTTATACCTAGTTGTGACAGAGTTAGAAAGCTTTTTTGTTTTTAACATTTGCATGGGAATTTATATTAAAAAATTTTACAAATCATCTAATAGAGTGTGTTTTCATTAAAGAGGTAGTTTCACTTTTAAAATAGGGGAAATTTAATTGCTCAAGGTTAAAAGTGCATAAATCATCAATTCAGTTTCTAGTAGTCTCTCTTCCATGTCTTATCTTCCCGTTAATATTTTTTTCTGAAGATTTCTGAAACACTAAAATCTGTGTTGTTGAATGATAGACAATTGTAGCTGTATTATAAAATGATTATTTCCTTTGGAAATATGAAGACAACTCACCAAAGCTATTCTAAACCTTCTTTTATGAACCTGATTCTCTGTTCATGGAGTTTGCCAGCTGTTAGATTCTGGGAGCTACATAATCTGTATTTCTGACCCTACAAGCAAAAAAATTCATTTTAGTGCGACACATCTAATGTTTTCTATTTAAGAGAAGTCATTAACCAAAGCTGGTGTGTCAGATTGATATTCCAGGATGCATTTTGGGCTAAAGAACTGTTCTCAATAAAAATGACAAGGAAAATAGTTGTAGAGAATTTATAAAGAAGAACAATACAGGCCAATGATTCCTGAACTATTTTGTGTGCTATGTATTAGAAAAAAAATTATCTAAATTAAAAATATAATATACTTATTGGTCTTCTAGACATTTGCTAAAAAGATAATTTATTAAATTTACTAGAAAGCAAGAAAATGTACAACAATATTCTCAGTTCTCACTCATTTTTTGTACCTCTTAATTCTCATATGCCAGGAAATCGATGAGGTCACACTCAAACCAAGCCGCATGTGGTGCAAGATTTCTATACTAAATTATGAGACAGCCATGACAGTAATAGTATTTTATTTCAATTTTATAGCATCGTGAAATGCTGTGATCCGGATCAGAAGTCATTGTACCAGGTTACACACACATTAAAAATTATGATTTCTTCTCCACAGAAGGCATAATAAGACATCAATGAATAAATATTCAGAAGTTTTTCTCTTATTTACTTTGGAATAGACTTTAGGAAGGTAATAGGGGCAGAGGTGAATCCAATAGCATATTAGTGAGGGAATAGAGGAATAAATTTTGGCGGGCTAGAGGAAGTCTGTTATCATCAGGAATTTCTGGCAAGTGTAGGAGAAAAAAATTTGGGGGTTGTGGGGAAAAAAAAAGCAGAATGACTGAAGAAAGAATAAGAAAAAAGAAGTTATAAAATTAGCTGTTCAGTAAATTTTATTCTCAGAGTGAAATGTGTAGCCTTAGGATTTATGTACTGCATAGTCGTTCTAAAGACAGGATGATTAATTTTCTAAAGGTTTCTCTATGATACCCAAATAGCAATATCAGAGTGCTTCACAAAAATTATTTAATCTTCATAGAACTCTAGTGATATGAAGAGATGGTGTAATTCCCTATTTTATAGGTACTAGAAAAAGACAAAGAGGTCAAGTGCACTCATGGATTTTTAGAGTCCAAGTTGAGGGCATAGAATCTGATTTTTGAGCTCACATTACAGGGCATTTTAAAGGTTCAAAGCATTTTTGTGTGAGATCCATGAAAGTTGAACACTTCTGCAGACTAGACCTCATGATCTCAGGTCAAGCCCAGAATACGATAAATGTGCAGTTACTAACTACTTGTAAAAGGATGCTCAATTTCACGCAGAAACTCTTTATCAGATAAAGATAATTTTGTAGAGTGATCGTAGTTTAAAAATGGAGCCATCTCTTTCTCTTTTCCCTTTTCTTGACCAATCCTTCATCCAAATATCATCTTCCACAGCAAATAAATACTACAAAATCCTTCCTCTTTTGCAATCCAGTCCATCTTGAATGATGAATAAGCTTTGCATCCAGTGCAAAGTATCTTAAAGGCACACAAAGATGCATATGCTTCCATGATTCCTGCAGAGTAAAAGGTTCGAGATTCCTCCTAATGCAAACCATGCTTTACTGAACAGGCCCCAGCCAAGAATCTGTTTATACCACCATATCAAAAATGTCTTAGAACTCAAGTGGTGTTTTTAGAGCCTCTGCTATCTGATTGTCATTATTAGTGTGTTGTGCCTCTTTGCTGTTAGTTTAACTCACTGGAATACCTGTTCAGCTCCCAACTTTTTGAAGGGACATTCATATAAGAATTTTACAGATGGATAATTCAAGAAAAACTGACATAATTATAATTAATTTGTTAACTCATGTATCCCCCTCTTCCTTCCAATAACTGTTTGTACAGGGTAAAAGTCTCTAGCACATAGTTATGACAGGTAGTACTTGAAAAATATAGATGGATTTAAAAAATTAGAGGTTTTCTTTTAGGGTTCCTTTGTTCCTCGGCCTGGGAGATTAATTAATGACATCTTAAAAATGTTTTTAAAACTCTGGAAAGAAATTTGGAATCCCAGGGGGAGTTCTACAATATGTGTAAATGAGGCACAGATTTTCCAGTGTTGAATATTTTTCAAAAATAACTCAGTTCTCAGTACCTAATCTACTGCATATAAAATATGACTTGTGCACTATTTAATAATGCCCCATTTTATTCATCTATCACAATAATAATCTGCTGTGTGGGAATCTACAAGGAATTGATAATTTTCTGAAAGCAATTGCCTGAGAAGTTTCTTTTTGCAGTTTAAACATTAGAGCACTTAGAAAGTGATGTTTTGGGAAGCTCTGAATAGTATCTTTCAAGTGAGCATGGCTTTCTAGTGATGCCTTGGACTTTTAGGTTTTCTATTCTGCATTGGTGTCTGTCTTTTGTTCAGAGTTGCTAAGATCCTTTCATGAGGTGATGAAGACACAACAATACTACTCCACTTGAGACTCAAGGGCGTTTTTTCCAAACTTCAGGCTCAAAGTGAAAACAATGTGGAAAGAAGAGGGCAGGCAGGTGGAACTCCTGTATGCAAATGGACCCAAGCACATAATAAGAGTGAGATCTCGGCACTGCCCCTCCACTCCCTTTGCCTCCACTTTGGAGCCATCCAGACAGAGTTCCAGTTTGTAGTACTGGTGCTGTCCAGGTGTGGCCTTTGAAGGGCTCAATAAATATCCTTTATTGTCCTTAACTCCATCTAACCTCTGTTCCAGTACTTCCAGGCATCACTAGATGTAATATTTCATTTATTGGATGTATTTATTTCATTTTATTTATTTGATAGGAACCCTGTTTAAAATATAGCTATGATTTTTGTCTTGGATGAAATTGAAAAAAGTGTCCACAAAAAAGTTCTAGCTTTTTAAAATATTACTTCAAATAATGAATTCACTCAGTCAGCCAATACTCTTCACCAAATCAGCAGGGAAGAACCTCCACATACATGAGTAAGAGTAAAGCACTGATATTTGCTTCCTCAAAGCAAGATGGAATGAAAGGATCTTGCCCATATGTAGGCAAATCCAACTTTTTTGTTGGAACATGCGATTTCAGAGCCCATAATTTTATTAGGGGCTTTTGTTTCTCTGTCATGCCAAGCTGTGAAAGCTTCTACCTTACTGAATACTCAACACCATCAAGTTGCTATCATGCATCTTGCCATTTGACAGCGGGGAAGGGCTTGCAGGTAGCTTCGAATCTATGCAGTGCTGAGCTTTTGTGCTTATGCCATTAATGCTGTAGGAAATCATGTCTGTTGCCAGAGCCTATAATATCATACATAATGGACAAAGAGAATTATTTACTTAATGCAATAGCAGTGTTGGTTACAGTAATTCTGTAGGACTAAATGTCCATCTATGCAAGGAACCTGCTAGCGCAGGGTTGAATACACTGAACTCCTAAAACTACTGGAAACACTTTACAGAATTTTTATTTGCAGTAACATACATAAATCTCAGGTTGGTCTTCAGCATGGGGAAAAAATGTGCAAGGCTGTGATTGTAACTGAAAAAAAAAATCCCAGACAATAAGCTGCATTTGTCAGTATGGTTGAAATAAGATTGCAGAAAAACTTAAGACATTGCCTGATGGAAACAGCTGGTTTTCAGGCAAGTCTGGTTCTTTTACTGGCTTTGACATTAGACATTTTACCTTGGATAATTTGTGCTCCATCCATTTGGAAAAACAAAAAGCAAAACAAAAGGAAAAAAAAAAGCTGAGTTCTTTTAGGTCCACTAATTGACAATAATATTTAGGAATGGGGAATATTACTAATGTTTATCAATAAAATTCATAGTCATCTCCCTTTGCTTACAGGGTTAAGTTAGAATAAGCTCATGTTATTCATATTAGTCCTTACAGACATGACATTTTCATACCATCACAAAAGCACTTCCTCCCATCCTCCAAAGGTATTGCATCCATATGTTTCTCTCAAAAGCTTTCCACTTTCTAAAACTAAAAATGCTAAAAATTGCTGAAAATAGCAATTCTAATAAAATACATTAAAAAATACTGAACTCAGCTGAAATACTTTAAGTGGATCTTCTTTCAAAAATAAGAAAGCCAAATAAGAAAAACAAATATTTTGACCTTCTGTTTGCCTTCAACCAGCCCAATGAAACATAATATAACAGTTAATAACAACTGACATGATCTCTTACAAAACAGATTCAGGCTGTTTACTCATTCCCTTTCCCTTCTTTGCCTTTGGCTAAATGGAATAAGTGAAGATATATAGAAAAGATAGTGTGTAAAATTACTTTAAAATGGTTTAAGTTCTCATTATTTCATCCTTTAATTTTTTAGTTTGCAAAAAAAACTTGATTTTTTTTAAATTGCTGTTTATGCTTGTGTGGACTGCATTCTGAGACAAGCTACATTCTTTCCTTCTCTCACATTATGGTAATAAATATTTGCAGGGCAAACATTACCCTCAATTATAGATGTGCATAAATGACAATTTGAAAAGCAGGAGGTCATGCAAATTTTAGTCACAGAATATTTTTTCACTGTTGAATCTTTGTCACTGTATTAATATAGACAAAAGAAACAACCTGGCTCCAAGGGTGACAAGCCTTAACTGTGCAAACAGTAGATGGATTTCTCAGCTTGCTGATGGAACCAGAAACAAACCTTAAAAAAATATAAATTGCATTAATCTAAAAAGAAATTATCCTCAAAAGAAAAAAATCTGCATTGTTTTGGTTGTCATATGCCTTTTTTAACTAGAAATTAGAATTTTAGGGCATACAATTCTCACAGAATAAATGCTGACAGCTCTGAGTAAGAAAAGAAAAACATTAGTTGCATGGAAAACATACAGTGCAAAATTATGACATTTTTAAAGGATTTTCACCCTTTCTTTGTTAAACCTCTGGCTAATGTTGCATTAAATTCAGAGATATAGTTTGGTATTACTAAACCTATTGCAGATTAGAGGCAAAGAAATGCCCTTGTGATTTGCTCTCTAAGATCATTACAGAGTGTTTCTGGAGCCTGTGAGTTCTCAAGTTTCAAGGAGACTGTGTGATGCAAACAGAACAATGCCTGCAATTTCCCATCCTAAGAAACTTGTATATCTCTTAGAAGAAATGCCTTCCACTTTTCATCTGTTGTTAATTCAGTGCACTTTTCTGTATAGATATTTAAATTCAATCCATATTGCATGGAAATTCCTAGAAGGAAAGCATCTGATTGATTTCAGGCCATTGTAATATACAGTGCTTACAAATATGGAAACAACACTTCCTAAGCCAAATTTGACTCGTATATACTGAAATCAGCTGAAGTCAGCTGAAATATTTTGAGTCCTCTCTCAAAGACAAGAAAGTCAACATGAACATGGAACATGAATCAAACTCTCTTTGCATGGCAGGTGGCTGGAATAGTAAATAACCTTCTGATTCAGCAACAAAGATAGGTTGAATGCAATAACAATTTAGCACGCAGTCTTGAAATACCTTTAAATGAGGAAGGGATAGAGTTAAACTTTTTTCCCAAATGAGGGGATAAGAACTAAGTGGGAATGTATTTTCAGAATTTATGAAATAAAGTGTTGGGTCTGATTAAATTAATTTTAGATTCAGCTTTTCTGTCATGTACATTTGCAGCAGGAACTATCTCCTTTGATAATACTCAACTTATTCTGGTTTCCCTTTTCGAATGCCACAGGAAGCCTAGCATTTGTATATGATTCCTAATTTGAATGCAATTTGTAAAAGGTATCCTTCAGCTTTGACATTAGAATGAGCAAATTAACTAACTGGTTTTAAGGACTACATTCTCATTTAAAATTTATCATTTAGCAATATTTCTTTAGCAATATTACTGTAAAATGACATTAGACTTATTTCTTAAGAAACTTTAGATCACTCCATTTGAGCAACTTAAGTGATGCCTCAGATGAAAAAATATTAGTATGGCAAGAAAATGAATGAAAAAAAAGAAAGTAAAGGGTATAAAAACTAAGCCACACATATTTTTGACGTGCTATCGTGACTCTTGCATTTCCTAAGATTTCTGTAACGTCAGTGTTGCTTTCTTTATGTAATGTATGTCTACTCTGCTTTTTATGTACTCAGCCTATTCAAAGTAAAACTCATTATTATCGAGTTTGCTTGATTATATTCTCAGAATCCTGTAGTCATATGTGTAGATGCTGTTCTATCACAGTATATAAAGTTTAGACTGACCATCATCAGCATTTGCAAATCTCTCTGAGAGAGTTCTGTGTGCTGCCTACATAGAACTCTCTCTGCCACCCCTACATACATTTTCCATCTAATTGCTTTGAGCTGGTCAATCATTCCTCCCATCTACTACAGCACTGGTGTAAAATATTGTGAAATATTTTATTAAGACGGGAAGTAAAGCTGTGTTTTCACATTCACTTTGCCCAGTGTATCTGCAACTAATGGTGACAGACAAAAATAATTTGCTCTCTGTATCTCATTTGCAGTTCAATTCAAAAAACTAAAATATAACAATTTCTACAGCCCCATAAGATCATGAAATATATTTTGACTCTTATTCCTTCTGGTAATAAATTGCTCTTTTGACAGGTCTCCATCCCATCCATGACATTTACAGTGGTTAGACTATTAAAACATTAGTTCTATTCAGGTCACACAAGACTGAGTTGTGTCAGTGTCTGCATACTGCATTACTAATGACAGCAATAACACAAGTAGTGCTGGAAAAGCAGACAAATCCACTCCAGAAATAGAACTCCTCCATTATGTATTTATTTAATCCAGTAAGGGATTTTGCTTAAAAGCACCCTAAAACAACCCAGCAACCCCGTCTCCTGGGTACAAGGGGATTCAAGCAAGTTAGGATAAAATCCTTCTTACATAAAAAAAGTGTCTTCCAATATCTAAGCCTTGATCATAAGTTTGAACATTTGTGACATGGTTGCAATATTACAATCCAAACTTTTTGTATTTCTGTGAAGTTTTAGCTTTTGTTTTTTTTCCATTTATGCAAACATTACTTGTACAAGGAGTTCCTTTGGAGCACTATGCATGATGCATTCTGGCAGGAGCATGCAGATCCACAGAGATCCAGCTCTTCCTCTGGCATATAGGTACTTCAGTAAAGAGTGCTTTTCCATATTTGTGACAGAATATTCAAATGGTAGAACTGATAGAAATACACATTGTGCTCCTAGGAAAGATGAGGATATCTAGTGAATATTAAAAATATGTAATTTTCTAAATAAATATATATTGTCTAATTGCTGCATATTTGTAAAAGTCTTGTATTTTTCAAGCATCATAATATCCTTAAAACCTTCCACAACAAAAGAAGCAGACCTTAAAAAATGTTAAGAAATGTCTGAAACTGCACCAAGGTTAGCTTGGTTAGCAAGTTCTGCACTGGATCTGCAGTTGAGTTACGAGCAGAACAAAAAAACAAGTATGATGTAACAGGAGAGCATAACCTCTTTCTTTCTGCACATATTTACATATTTTTCAGTTGATTTTTTTTTGGTTGTTGTTGTTAATTTTATATCCAGGTACAAGATTAATCTTCCATACAAAGCAGTGCATGTCTATACTGTGAGGTATATGAAGTATTTTAGATAAGTTGATCAGGTTAGATTGCTATGAAAAGCTGAGGCAGCTTAAAGTCTAGATTTCAAAAACAGGGTGATGAATAGGACTACTATGAAGAAGAAGAGAGGCACAAAAATTACACAGGTCTATAGCATCCTGCCCTGCAACACAAATAATATGGCCAGCAGGACAAAGGCAATGATTGTCCCCCTTGTATTCAGCACTGGTGAGGCCACACCTCAAATCCTATGTCCAGTTTTGGGCCCCTCACTACAGGAAGGACACTGAGGGGCTGGGGTGAGTCCAGAGAAGGGAAACAGAGTTGGTGAAGGGTCTGGAGCACAAGTCTGATGAGGAGAGGCTGAGGGAGCTAGGGGTGCTTAATCTGGAGAAATAGAGGTTCAGGGGAGGCCTTTATTGTTCTCTACAATTGCCTTAAAGGAGGCTGTAGCCAGCTGGGGGGCTTCTAGGGAACCTGTGGCAGGAAAAGGCTTCAAGCTATGCTAGGAGAGGTTTAGATTCATTATAAGGAAAAAAGTCTTCACCAAAAAAGTTTTCATGCAATGTGAAGTGTTTGAGTCATTATCCCTGGAATTATTTAAAAGATGGGTAGTTGTAGCACTTAGAGACATGGTTTCATGGTAGATTTGTCAGTGCTGGGTTAATGGTTGAACTTGATGATTTTAAAAGTCTTTTCCATATGAACAATTTTATGATTTTAAATTTTGGTCGCGAGTATTCTTATAATCTTCAAACTTCTTTCGCTTTGTATCCTTATTTAGAAGTGTTCAACACTATATTAATTACTGTCCCTTTAGTCCACAGTCTGTGCATTTTGGCTGTAGTTGCTTAAGTTTCATAGTCATTGATATTACTATAAATTCTAATTTCAGATATAAATAGGAAAATTACCATATTGATTTCCAGGTTTGTGACTTCTTATTGTGTGATTTACTGGAATTCCAGGGTCTGATTTCAGCATCTCTGCCTGTTGAATGGCTGGAAAATGGGAATGAGGATTCCTCTGGAGATCAGCAATTCATTTGAGTCTATGAAACACACTGCCTTTGCCCCATCCAAATTAAAACTTCAGTTTCCCACTCATCAGTGCTCCAGGACACAGGTTGCAGGGATTGCCTCATGCCTCTATACAAGGCTGGTGCAAACAAACAATTCCTTTGCAGAAGGTGTCCTATGACTGAAGACCTGTGTGACCAGGTGAGGGACCTACGGGAGGAAGTGAAAAAGCTATGTAGTATTTGGGGGAATGAGCAAGACTGATTTTCAGAGATGCTACGGTCTCAAGACCCTCACAAATTTCAAACATTAGCTGCAGCTGAGAAGTGGGCGGACCCAGAACCCTGCAAGGAAATTAGTCCAGGGTCTGTTGAAGATGAAATCTGAAAGTGAATCACTGCATATACCAGGAGCAAGGTCACTCCTCCTTCTGAAAATATAATAAGTAGGACTGGTGCCTTCTACAACAGGTTTGAGGCATTGGAACTAGAAGTCCAGACAACTGATAGGGTGGGTAAAGGCCCTACTGGGATAGAGGGGTCTCCTAAAGAAACATCACCTGTATCCCATATTGCGACCACCTTTGTTAAGACAAAAAGAGTAATTCTAATAGGTGAGTCCCTTCTAAAGGGAATGAAGAACTCAATAAGCAGACTGGACTCAGGTCACAGGGAAGTGAGGCTGTCTCTCAGGGGCTTAGGTAAGGGACTGTGTGAGTCACCACAGGCAGAAAAACCACAAAACCACAGCTTAAATGCAAAGAGTAAATTTACCTTACGAACTGGAGGACCCTGAAGCAACATCCGGGCAGAGACACAGAAGCTGTAACACAGCCTCCGGTAAGCTCAGCCCATCCCGAAAGAGCTGTGGGGCTGCTGTTTGCAGCAATTTATTGAAGGTCTGTGCATGTGTAGTTTACCACCATACCACAATCTCCCTTCTGCTCCTTAGGATCTGTGAGCCTTGATCTTTCTCCCAAAACAGGGCACTCAAGCATATCTGTAAGAGTGCCTCTGAGTTTCTGTAAATGCCTGTTATCTGTGCTTCTCAACACAGGCAAAGGATAAACAGCAGGAAGCAGAATAATATGGGGTTATTTCCATTGTTTTCCAGACCTCAGCATTCCCAGCCACAAAGTCACTTCAGTGAGTCTACCATCTTGGTCTCTGTTCTTCTGCTTTTAACACTTTCCTCCCTTCAGGGGCATTACTGGGAAACTCTCCACACTAGTAAGGAGTGATTACTATTCAGTATTGTTTGTTCAAGACAGCAGTGACAAAATAACTAAGAGAAGTCCAATAGTAATCAAAACAGACTTCAAGGACTCAAGATGACTGGTTGAAGGATCTGGAGCATAGGTAGTGATTTCCTGAATCCTTCTGGTAACAAAGGGTAATATTGATAGGAATAAGTACATCCACAATAGCCAATATATGGCTCTGAGGCTGGTGTAACTAAAAATATTTCGGTTTTTTACTATGGATTGATCTATTCAACACCTGGTCTGCTAAAAGCTGATGGGATGCACCTTTCTCAAGGGCAGAAAAAGAATTCAAGCACAGTAGCTACTGGGGTTCCTTGAAAGAACTTTAAACTAACTTGGAAGAGGGAAAGAGAAAATACCAGGCTCATGGGTTGGGCACAAAAGTTTGCAATGAATGGGGTGAAATCAGGCTGGCAGCCTGTCACCAGTGGGATTTCACAGAGCTCCATCCTCAGCCCTTCAACATCATAATTAATGACTTGAATACAGAACTTGAAGGGATACTAAGCAAGTTTGTTGACAACACTAAATTGGGAGGAGCTGTCAACTCCTTCGAGGGCAGAGAGGCCCTGCAGAGAAACCTCTAGAAATTACATTGATGGACAATCACCAGCCATATGAAGTCTAACAAGGGCAAGTGCTTGATTCTCTACCTGGAATGGGGAAATCCATATTGTGTTTATAGACTGGGGAACGAGAGCCTGGAGAGCAGTGCCATGGAAAGGGACCTGGGGGTCTTGGTCCACAGCAAGCTGATCATGAGCCAGCAGTGCCCTGGCAGCCACAAGGACCATCTCTGTCCTGGGAGGCATCAGGCACAGTATGGCCAGCTGGGCAAAGGAGGGGATTGTCCCGCTCTGCTCTGAGTCTCAGGCACATGGTATGACTTTTGGACTGTCCTCCACAGGGCTGGGAGTTGGGCCTGGTGATCCTGATGAGCCTTTTCCAAGTCAGTATATTCTATGATTCTCTGATTCTATGGACTTGATTTTCTTTTAAAAGACTGTATTTTCCTTTGTTTCCTTTCTTAAATATCATTCAGTCATTTTGCAAGAAAACCTAATCCAGAGCCCTCATTCAAAAAACTATAACTCTACCTTTAAGTCCTCATCAAAATTAGTCACCACTTGCTTCATCATTTTGCAGATAGTAACTACTTTTTGTCTACTAAATTGCATATTTTCTAAAAATATTTAAGGCTATGAAAATTAACTTTTCCCATCTAATAAAATGAATATTCTATAAAAATATGATCACACTTTAAAAAAACCCTACTTACTGACACTTTACTTGGTATTGAATTGCTTAAAGTCTCTTTCTTAATGTTAAAGTTAATAAGCAACTAGTGACACAGAGTGTAGCTTCTGAAGCTAAACTTCTAAGTTTAAAGAAGGAGGAAAATTGTTCCTGACAAGCTGAAATTACATTATAAAGCCTCCCATATTTTGAAGAGCCATGACTTGTCCCAGGCATGAAGCTTATTTCAGTGTTTAACAAAACTTGTTTATAAAGAAAACATCTCCCCCAATATCAGTTTTCCTAAAGCATGCCCTTTAACCCTTACTTTTTGTTTATATTCATTGTTGGCATGGAGACGAAGAGCACTCCACTAGATTGATCAGTGCATGGTAACATCAACACAACATTTTCATTCAGGTTCCCAGGAGCCTTCCTCCTGAATATGTCATTTTGATTCAGATAACTAAATCAGGCTAAGCACTGCAATGATAACAGATGACTTGCCTCATTAGCTGTCTCCTGCTGCTTTACTCAGGAAGCACCACAGTGGCTGTCTGGAGTTCCAGTGAGAAAGAACTTGTTTCCCTTATAATATTTTGGTATATAGATGCTTTCTTATTTCTATCTATTCTTTTTGTGTATACTCACATACATAGAGAGACAAATGCAAGCAGTGTTTAATTGATATTTCATTATGAGGAAATAGAATTGAAAAATTCTTTATCAAGGTCCAAAATTTGAACATATAAAAATATACATTTCATAGCATCCTGATAATACAGTTACATTCCTTTATATTCACTGTCTCAAACTCTGTTTCCTTTAAAACAGATCCTCTTTTGTTCAGGCACTTTGCTTATCTGAACATTCAATGAATCAATTACCCTAATTGCACTAACATACAACAATTAAAATCTTAAGAATAATTTCTAGATGAGTAGTTTGAATTTTAAATATGCTGTTGAATATAAATAAACTGCATAAAATAAAACCTGCAAATGATAGAACAGATTTTCAGTTGTAGCTATTAAAAAGACCACAGGCATATCCCAGTATGAATATGAGGTAAAGAAAATGAATCCAAGTCTATATTTAGCCAAGGTGCCAATGCACACATGGAGATAGTAGCAGCTGCATTTGTTTCTTATCAATTGTGCTTATGGGCAAGTGTTTAAATACAGAAAAAAACCCCACAAAACCAAACCAAAACAAACAAAACAACAACAACCACAACAACAAACAAAAACCAAAACCAAAACCTATCTACATTTATTAAATAAGTCCCAAAACATGATCTTCTAACTTGCATGGTCACTATTTTCTTTTTCATATATATGTGCCATATACTGACTATAAACTAATCTGAATCACTGAAATGATAAAATGCTAAAATTACAGACTCTGTTATGTCTCTGGTTGAAAATAGACAAATTCCTTCAAATTTCAGAGGAAGAGATTTATTTTATTAATTGAGAAGTCTTGCTCTGGTGTTGAAATAATACCATTTTGTGAGTTTCAACTAAGCATCTCAACTACCTTGAGCTGGCAAGTTGTTTATACAAGAAATAAAAAAATCTTGGCAGTAGACATTTAACTCCCCTTCTGGGCACTTCAGCCTTTAAACTCAAGCAAAGAGGTTCAATAAAATATATTGAAGTTGAGTTAGAGAAACCCAGTTTCTTTTCCATGTTCAGTCGTGGGATGATTGCATATTCTTGTCATGAAACCTGGGTTAGATTGACTGGTCAGACTCAGAGGGTACACTACAGTATTTGGAGAACTCTGTTCGTGCCTGCCAGAGCACACAGAGAATTCTAAGACACCTGAGTAACTATGAGCCAGAAATGGATAAAAAAGTCCCCACATTTCTCTTCCATTGCTTTCTAGTTCTTGATATCACCTGCCAGTATGACATAAAGTGCCTAATCTCTGGATAGCTCACCAGCCTTGATTCATGTGAGCAGGGCCAAAATCCTAATGCTTTTTGATACCTTCTTACATCATTGCCACAAATGAGGGAAAGAGCCTCACTCTTGCTTAGGAGAAGGACATTCTTTTTCAGTGGTGGGAAAGTGTGACAAGAGGAGGGACCTTCCACCATTGTTCTTTCATCCTCCTGGGCTTGGTGAACATTTTGCATGAAAATCACCCTCTCTTTGCACATTTTTTTGTCATTAGTATTGTTCCTGTAACTTTTCATTTTCTTATCTCATTACTGTTTCCAGTAAATTGTTATCTCTGCCCATGGCCTTTTCTTTTTGTGCCTCCAGCTCTCTTCACCATCTAAGCCAAGGCAGAAAGAGGAGAGGAGGGGAGGGGAGGGG